>ML677344.1:13594054-13765773 GCA_007922305.1 Dermatemys mawii | reverse complement strand
GGGGGAGGAGCGAGGAGCTGTGCACTCAGAGGAGGAGGTGGGGCAGGGCCTCATGGAAGGGGCGGAGTGGGGGTGGGACCGGGGTCAGCGAGGGGGGCATGTCAGTAATGCGGCCCATGGGCCAATGCACTAGTCCTCATGCGGCCCTTGTGGTCATTTGAGTTTGAGACCTCTGGCTTCATTCCTGGTTCCTGACTGTGGCTTTGGCTTCCGTCCTCTGCCTTGAACCATGAGGCTGGGCTCTGGCTCTAATGAACCGGTCAGATAACCCAGATCTCAGTCCTGACACTGAGAAGGGAGGGTGATAGATTTTGAATGAGGATTTAAAAGAAGAGAGAGAACTCTAGATGGACAAAATCAAGAGAGACTAGTCCAAAGCGGGGGAGGATGGAGGGCGGGGACATCAGAGAAGGTGAAAAGACCATGGGCTTGATTCTCATTTACACGAAAGCCACATTATGCCATTCTTGAAGTGTAAAGGGGCCTTAAAGTGAGAGTAAGGCTCTACCTATCTAGGTATTCATAGGGTCTTATCACCATAGTATCTGATGAATACAGGAAAAGGAGATGAAGGCAGCAGTAAGGTAATAGCACTGGTCTTTTTCTTCCTTTGGATATTAAGTTAAAATTAAAGGCATTGTAGTTGCAATTTATTCATACGTGTATTTCCTAGGAAATGAGAGCTCCTAGGATCTTGTGAAATCAGACCACCCCTGCATTAAAAAAATCTTGAATTCTGAGCTCTCTGAGTTATTGTAAGACATTCCGTAGGCAAATGGTGAGGAGGGCAACATAAATAATGGTGAAGGTATATTAGCAGCGCAGTATTATCAAGTGATAACACACCTGCTAACATATGTCATCGCCTCATGAACAAGTTGCAAATGAAACAGCCTAGAGCTGGGGCCCTGATGGACTGCACTATCTGGAGATAATTTCTCCAGGCTGAAGGAATCCTCTATTCTGAGACAGAAGTGAAGAAATCTGGCATTCTGAACCTGATTCAGATTCCACTGAAGTCAATGGAAAAACTGTCATTGACTTTGGGCCTTACGTGATCATCAAATGGTGGCCACTGCTATTTTATTTAGAGTTTCAGTAGATATTTCAAACCCAGCAGTGAGGTCTGGGGGAGAGAATGAAAAGATTGTCACATGGACACATGGAGGACTATGGCTGAAATGATTCCTCCCGTCTCTTGTGGTGGTGATCGAATGCAGTCAGGAATAGGTAGAGGGGTGTCAGTGAAGTGGACTCAATATTCCTTTTCCTCTGTGCTGTCAGAACCCGCTGCACACAAATATCATAGTTTGGAGGTTCCAATTTAGTCTTTTGAGCTCCTTTGAGGCAGCAGAATTTGAGGAGGAGAGATGTTACAGGAGTTAGGGAACTACCCTATGGGCTTGTCTTCACTAACGCGGGGAGAGATCGATCTTATGGCGATCGATTTATTGCGTCTTGTCAAGACGCGATAAATCGATTGCCAGCGGTGCTCCCATCGACTCCATAACTCCAGCTCACCAAAAGGCGCAAGCTGGAGTCAATGGGGGAGCACGCCGCCGCCCGCCGCCGCCGTGAGGACGGCAGGTAAGTCGGCTGTAGATACGCCGATTTCAGCTACGTTATTAATGTAGCTGAAATTGCGTATCTACAGTCGATCCCCCACCCTAGTGAGAACCAGCCCTATGACTTGGGAGATCTGTATTCTATTCTCATCTTTGCCATTGACTCATGGTGTGACCTTGGACAGGTCCCTTAGCACCTCTGCCTCGGTACCCCATCTGTAAAATGAAGATGATAACGCTTTCATACCTCACATGGGTGTTGTGAGGTTAAGTATGTTGAAGATTGTCCAGCACTCAGATACTATGGGAATAGGGGCTGTATAACTATCTAAGAGTGATTGCAATGTAAAATCTCGCTACCCTGATCAGTCTGAATTCCTTCTCCATAGCTTTACAAGGGTGTGGAGATGATGATGGCTGGATGAGGCACTTGTTAGTGGTATTAAGAATCAAGATGTCATTCCCATGAGACCCCAACCCTACTGGGGTTGAAACCCCTGGAAGCTGGTCTTTAAGTTTCAACATTGGTTGGATGGAAGAACTGGGAGCCAAAGCCCAGATCCTCAAAGTGTCTAACTCCAAGGATGTAGGGACCTAAATACCTTTGAGAATCATGGCCCAAGTCCTCTGGCTGTTCCATTTTCCCTATAGTCTGTTCAACAGTAGGGAATGATGCAGAGAAATAGGGTCGGGGTCTAAGGAGCCATAGGTCTGAGTTCTTCCTTACACAAAGGGGAGAATTTAAAACTGTTTTCAGCTAACCCTCTCACTATAATGAGGAATTAGACCATGTATTCCCTTCTGCAGGTAAGAACATGCTGATGAACAACAATGCTTTCATCTTAAGACAACCAGGGCCTTAGGTAAACCTCTTAAAATCATCAGGAAAGTGAACTGCAACCGCATGAAAAACACAACAGGTAACGTTACATTTTGTAAGCACAGTAAAACCCAGCCCACATGTACAGAACGTATTTCATGTGGAGAAGCATTTTGACTCCAGCATTCTTAATCTTACACCTTGTTTTGTTTCAGATACAATGTTAGGCAGCTCATTTCATACTGGTAAATACACTGTCCCATGTGTATATGTACCAATGTCCTCTACTGGATGGAATAAGAACTGCTCAATCAGTGTCATAGGCCCTGTACATCAGTGGTCACCAACCGGTCAATCACCATTGACTGGTCGATCCTGGAGACTCCCCCAGTTGATCGCGATCTCCAGCGGTGCAGCGAGGCTGAAGCTAAGGTAGGCTCCCTGCCTGCCCTGGCCCCACACTGCTCCCAAAAGCATCCAGTCTGCCCCTGTGGGAGGGGAACAGGGAACTGTGGCCAATGGGAGCTGTGGGGGTGGTGACTGCAGACAGGAGCAGCGCACGGGGACCTCTGCCTCCCCCCTATCCCAGGGCTGCAGGAGTGTGCTGACCACTCCTGGGAGTGGCATGGGGCCAGGACAGGCAGGGGCCCTGCCTTAGCCCTGCTGCGCCACCAACCAGGAGCTGCCTGAGGTAAGTGCCTCCCAGCGGGTCCATGTACCCCAACCCCCTGTCCTGTCCTAGAGCCAACACCCCATACCCCCTCCTACACCCCATAACCCCTCATGCACCCCAGCACTCTGCCCCAGCCCAGAGCCTCCTCCTGCACTCAAACTCCCTCCCAGAGCTTGCACCCCTCACCCCCTCTGCACCCCATCCCCCTTCCACAGACTTACCTTGGAGCTCCCTCCCACACGGCGACTCTCTAGGTCCCAATCTAGAGCCCGCACCTCCTCCCCAATCTCTGCCCCACTCTGATGCAAGTGAGTGAGGGTGGGGGAGAGCAAGCGACTGAGAGAGCAGGGAAATGGAGTGAGCAGGGCGGGGATTTGGGGAAGGGATGGAGCCTCAGAGAAGGGGCTGGGGAAAGTGCCCTTAAATACAAAAAGTGATCTTGGAAGTAAAACGGTTGCAGACCACTGCTGTACATCTCTCAGTTTCTTGCTTTAGCTCAAGTTGTAGGGGCCTGTGTTCTGTCCCTTCATTTGCTATAGGGTTCTAAGTAGAGCTGGCTGAAACTCAGGATTTACATTTCACAAGAAATTTTGATATTTTGAAATTTCCCATGAATTGGAAATCTCCAGGAACGTTTGTTTCAGAAACACCAGCACACAGTGCTTCCAAAACAAAACCTGCTCCCCAGGGCTGGTGAAGCTGACAAGACTGTCAGTTTCTGTCAGTAGACGCCATCCTCTCAGTGTTGCACCTCCAGGACAGCCCCGTTATGTTGACTGACCCAGGAGTCAGAAAGCCCTGGATTCTCCAGTCTGGTGCAGTCCATCTTGGGGGGCTGCCCAGGAGCCACGGACCCTGAAAACCGCATGTTGTGGTTGTCCCCAAGTCAGAGACCCTGGAAGCCGGTACCCCACTCAGGGCAGTCCACAGAGAAAATTTCTATTCAGTTTGAGCTCTAAGTGGCTTTTATATGCTGCACACATTCGTGAAGTACTATGTGGCTACAGATTAGTTACAGAAGACAAAATAGGTCATTTATTTCAAGGTCTAGGGTTCCTTTCTTCTTAGTTCATGTGCACCAAGAGCAATCTAACTTTAGGCACTCTGCAATGAAAATTTGGGCATAGGTCCTGACTTTCAGCAGTGCTGAGCACCTGCAGCTCCCATTGACTTCAGCTGCAACCATAGGTCTTCAGTCCTTTTGAAAAGCTGAGTCAGGGCACCTCAGACTGGGCATGCGGAAAATGAGGAATACAAAATCGCTGGCTCCATTTGAAAATTCTGGCCACAGTGGTGTGAAATGCATAATATAAACAGACTGTAAAACGGGGAAATATTTTTTCTGCAGTCTTGTTCAGTTATACTGATTGCAGGGATTGCTTGTGATCATTTTAAAGTTGACGGTGTCCCTTTGATTTCTAGATGATGAAAACAGGCGAAAAAAAAAAGTTGGATTTGCTCCAGCAAGACGCAGTTTCATGCAAGGCATATCATCACAGCTAGTATAAACAGCATAACGATAGAGTGAGGTAATCCTAAAATAGCACCTGAAAAATAAAACATGCAGTGCAATTAAACTCATCAAGAACTAGGGAGATTCCTCAAGAACAGATCTTTCAGTGTTATGCAGCTATTGGACCAAATTCACCACTAGCATTTATCTGAGTAGAAAAAATATGCCAGTTTGTCTGTCTGTCTAGCTTAGCTTATTCTATAGTTCACATCACCCTTGTATCCTCGTAGGATCTGGAGCAGAAACTGTATAGGTGTAGAAGCAGAACCAAGTCAAATAAATCTAGATCCACTGTTAACTAATTCAGTTGGGTCCCCATCTACAAAGCCAACGATCCTGTGCATGACTGGTCCTCCTTCAACCTGCTTCAGCTCTGATCGGGAAAGTTTTAGACCCATGAGGTAGAGTTCTATGGGGAATATGTCCAGAACTACTAGATATTAATTTTTCTCAAGGTATCTCCACAGAGCTCTGTCAGCATGAAGCAGCTTGTACTCCACACCTGGTATGTGAATGATAAACATGCTGGTTTTGATTTCACATGTCCTGTCTGGTTAACTGAGAAACCCCAATGGCAGCAGAGTTGGATGAGGTTGATGACCAATGGGGAAGGGAGAGGGGAATAAGTAACTGGGACTGCAACAAATGTGGGCAGTGCTAGTAGCAAAAGGAGAATGTCCCAGAAAGCCATCATCACTGCTGATACAAGGCTCACCAAGGAGGTTGCTGGCAGAAGCTTTGGAATGGAACCCTAGTTTAATTTCAAGTTGCCTACACCCTCTGCCTGGTGCAGAACAGAGGCAGAATTAACACTGTCTTCCCTTAACTAGGGTGAATCCATCCAGAATGCTGTGGTAGTACAGGTTATGCTATGAGTCGGAGCTTGGCCCATTCTGCCTTTTCTAAGACTCTTTAATATTATCTGATGTAGTTGCTGTCTAGTTAAGTGAGATTCCCTCATTGATGTAATATTGTAACAGGTTACCCTCCCCCCACTCCGGGGTGCCACCTGATGTACTGGGGTACCACTGAGCCCACTTATTCCTCAAGCCTGGGTTCCTTACCCTGTCCTCCTGAGCTTGGCCCACAAGCCTCCTCCAGCACACACACAGATAGGGCCACACCCTACTGTAGAAAGACAGACACTGAAATCAGCTCTGCATGGGAAGACTCAGCTAGGGAATTGCCCAGCACTCAAATGCACTCCGGATCTGGAGAGTAAACCCAAAATTGTATTTCTTGTGCTGCACAGAGAACTGTACAGCATAAGCTAATTGAAATTTTCCCACTCCCTCAGTGTGGACAGATATGCACAGCTTCCCCCTTCCCACCTCCGTCATGAATTCCACAAACTGATTAGAGAACACAAAACAAGTTTATTAACTACAAAAGATAGATTTTAAGTGATTATAAGGGATAGCAAATAGATTAAAGCAGATTACCTTAGTAAATAAACAAAAACTGCAAACTGGGCTTAACATACTCTATAGGCAGGATATAAATTAGCAAATTCTCACTCTGAGTGATAAACAGGCTGGCAGATTCTTAAGGCACAAGTTGCTTTGGCTTTCCCAGGTTTTCATACACAGGATAAAGATCCTCCTAACCTGGGACAGTCACTTCCCACAGTTCAGTTCTTGCCCCTCAGGTGTTTCTAGGTGTGTTGTTGCAAGAAGAGTGAGGTCACCCCATGATATCATTTTCCCCCTTTTATATCTTCTTCCCACTTGATGGAAAGATCTTTTGCTGTGACCTGAGTCAAACAGTTCCCACTGTGTAGAGCTATCTCTGAGAGGTTTCTATTGTACGCAGTTCCTGGAGTAATCCTTGTGCATGTGTGCATTTCCTCAGCAAGCCATTAACATTGTTTGACCTTTTTACTGTTGTACCTGAAAGGCTGCTTGTGGGTGCTTTCAACCTCACAACATGTGTCAGTAACACGTACATAGCTAAACTTCATAACTTCACATATAACCATAACACATACAATCCAATGAGATACTAATGTCTAGCAGATCAAGACTTTTAGAATGATACCTCACAAAACATCCTTCGTACAAAATATATCCTAATTACATGTCAGTGGTGAATATTGGAGTGTCAGGGTGTCACAAATATATCCTAAGACAATGTAATCAGAGTAACAGGAGCACCTCCCCTTACAGAAGCAGCCAAGAGGCTGGGGAAGAAGTAAAGCTGTAGAAACCCTCCCTGCTCTAGCACAGCCAGACAAGATTGGTGGGGAGTTTCATCTTTATTAGACATCTACTGCTTGGAGGCTGACATGAAAAATGGACTCCCCTGAGCAGGGTTTAGGGACAGCCCTCGATGGGATTTCCAATAACTTCCTTCTCAGTTCTCAGAATGGGGCAAGAGCTATGTTTCTCAGCAATGGATTGTCCTTGGACAATTCTTTCCCTCATCCTTCCAGAGTGAGACTGGCCTCTAGCTAGTAGTTGTCGAGAAAGTTTTCCAAGCTCTGAGAGTGTCCACTGTGCAGATCATGGAGGAGATTTTTGTTTCAAGCAACTTATTTAGCTAACCTTTGATCCTTCCCCTTCAGCTACAGTATATCATGTGGCCGGCTGAAACTCAGTCAATAGCAATCCTGTTGAGGACACACAAGCACTGGGCCCCAGCATAACACAGCTAAGAGAGAGTGGTCTTGCAGGGCAAAAAGAAATGAAAAGCATTAAAAATTATTTGTCTCATAGTCAATGTTTTATAGCAAAATTACATGCTTCATTTACAGACTTTCATAATTTCCCGTGTAGAAGGTATGCTAGCAAACCTCCTGATCTACTTAAAATGGATTGTGATAGGCATTGTTGTCCTGATTCCACAAGGTACCTAGGCACAGGCCTAATGTTCAAACCCATCAACTTCAATCCTTGCTGAAATGGGGCCATAATCCATTAATAATGATACTTAAAAATAATTACCTACAGATCAATTGCCAAATAGTTCCTGCATGCCACATTATGAAGGAGAAAATAAAGCAATCCTCCACTGTATTATTACAGGCAGAATTGTAATAGCCTAGAGTCAGGTTTAAAATAATGAATTCCCTTTTTATGCTTTGTTAAAAGCCAACCCTCTGCTCCCCCATAATCTGTTCCAGAAACACCTTAGGTTATTCTTTGTCTAAATGTACATTGCTTATCAGTGTTATGATTGGTACTTGTTGACATATTACGCCATCTGACTTCTGGACAACCAGGCTTGTACCCTTCCTGAGCAGTGAAACTTTTCTTTTCACATGCAACAGAAAGACTATCAAGTATACGGAGTGACCATGTGAACTGCTGCAATTGTTTAAATATTTGGTTGTTTAAATGTCATGGAAGGCAGCTTGTGCCAAGCATTTGATTCCTCCTCAGGATCTGCAAGTCTGAGCTGAAGCACACTGTGTACCCAGTCATTCAGCCCAGATGCACAAGCCCCTAAAAGCTTGCAAGCTCACTGTTAGGCTTCCAATTCCTGGGCCTTTATGTACATATTAGGCTCACAACAAAGCATGGCTCCCGAGCAAGCCCAGATGTTAACAGAGCTAGTGAAACCTCAGGCCATGGTCAGAATTAAATCACTGCATCATGAATGATCTTGCTCTGAATGTGAATTTGGTGCTCGTGCCGGGAGGAAGGAGTGGCAGGAAAAGTGCAAAAGTGAATGTGAGGCCACAACAGTGACTTCAGTGGAAAGAGTTGAGCTGGGAAGAGTGGATTGAGCCTTCATTAGTAATTGGGTGACCTAGTCCTTTCAGGCACTCTGAAATCAATAGGAGTTTTGGCTGAATACAGACTGTAGGAGACGATTTTGTTATTATGGATTATTTGTATTTCTCTACAGACTAGAGCAGAGGTTCCAGATCCAGCCCGTCTAACATTTCTGTCTGGCCTGCCAGGCTCTTTGGCTGCTCTCCCCACCCCCTACAATCTCCGGGCCACTGACAGTCCTGCAGTGACTGCCATGGCCCCATGTCGCTCCCAGAAGCGGCCAGCTGCTGCCCCTGGTAGGGGAGGCGACTCCGCATGCTGCCCCCAGCGCTGTCCTACCAATGGGTGCTGTGAGAGCGGCGCTTGCAGGCATGGGCAGCGCACAGAAACCCACTGCCTCCCTCTCCCCAAGGGGTGCGCAGAGACGTGCCAGCAGCAGCCGGCCACAGCTGTTTCCGGGAGCAATGTGGGGCCACGGCATGCAGGCAGCCTGCCTGCCTGAGCCCTGCTCCACTGCCAGCTTGGAGCTGCCTGTGGTAAGCGCCTTCTGGCCAGAGCCTGCATCTCACACCCCCACCCACACCCCAAGCCCTTGGCCCAGGTCAGAACCTCCTCCTGCACCCAAAGTCCCTCCTAGAGCCCACACTCTTCATCCTCTCCTGCACCCCAACACTCTGCACCAGCCCGGAACTCCCTCCTGCACCCAAACTCCCTCCCAGACCCGCCCCTCTCCATTAATATAGTAGAAATGTGTGGCCCATGACAACTTACCAAAATTCATAGAGTGGCCTCTCTGCAAAAAGTATTGCCCACCCCAGGCCTAAAGGTTCCAACCAGGACTGGGACATCAGAGTGTTAAGCACTGTACAAACACACTGTGAGGGTCCCTGCCCTGGAGAGCTTATAGTCAAAATAGGCATAGCAGATACAGGATAGCAGGTGCAGTGATGTGCCTAAGGTTGCCCAGCAGGCCAGTGGTAGAACTAGGATCAGAACCCACATCTCTGAGTCCTAGTCTTCTAGACCCCACTGCCTCCGCTATAGTGGGTTTCAGAGTCCAGGCCCATCACCATGGTATTGGAGCACCCTTCACGTTTTACATTCTTCTTTTTCCTCTAAGAAGAAATGCCCAAGATCCTACTAGGGGTTGAGCATCTCCTGCCAAGTCCTGAGAGATTGCAACTCCTATTGACTTCAGTAGGAATTGAATGCTCAGTACCTGGCAGGGCCTTGCCGGACCAGGTCCAAAGGAGAGTGAGGAATGAAGTACGAAATTTGATAAGCAAGGGTCCAACCCTGCCCTCATTCCATGGGGCAGCTTCCATTGACTGAAATGGAAGCAAGACACAGGCTTTTTAAGTTCTTTTTTTCCTATCAGGGTTAGAGACAAGAGGAGACAGAGATCTGAAGCAGAAGGATTAAGTGCTTAATGCTGCCACCCCCGCCCCCTTCAGAAGAAGTATTAGAGCGGCTGAGAGGAAAAGAAATGCAGAGCTGGAAAAGGGCACCGTTCAGATTGGGGTGCCCAAGCTTTTCAGAAAGCTCTCTGGGAAACTCAGAGTGGTTTATTTGTTCTGGGAGGTTCATTTTATTATATCACCTGTTGTGGAGGCCATTCAGGAACAGAAACTCCTTTTTTTAAAAAAGAGGTCCTTTCTTTGCTTAGTAACAAAAGCCTGGCTTTTCCTTTTCAGGTTGGTGAAAATGCCTTGAAAGCCCTTCTCTAAACCAAACAAAGAAGACATACAGCACAAGCAGCAGCAGTCTGGGTTTCTCCAAGCAGTGGCAGATTAGCCAGTGGGCTAACGGGGCCTGTGCCCAGGGGCCCTGGCCAATTGCAGGGCCCTGGAAAAATGGGCATCCTGCCCCCAACAGACATCCACCGCAGGGCAGTGGAAGCCCAGAGTCCTGGAAAAGCATGCGGTAGGACGGGGGAAGCCCCTGCACCACAACCCCATTTCCCTGCGGAAGCACTGGGCAGAGCAGGTTGGGGAAGCCCTCATACCCTGACCTCAGTTCCCAGCAGAAGCGCAGGATAGTGGGGGATGCCCCATCACCTGGACCCCAGCTGCAGCCCCAGTACTGGTGGAACTCCGGCTCCCAGCCATGGCCTCAGGGCTGGGGGAGCTGTTCCTCCTGTTCCACCCATGATCCATGGGTGGAATCATGGGTGGACCAGGAGTGGGGCTGCAGGGGAAGGGATGGGACCCCTCCATACTTGCTCTGGCCAAGTGCCCCATGAAACCTTGATCTGCCTCTGTCTGCAAGCCGTTCTAGCAATATGCCTCAGCCCTGCCCTGGCTGCTCAGCTCTTGGGACAAGAGGGTATCATGGCCTCCTTTCCCCACCCACTCTTTGGCCTTTCTGCTGATACTGCTAATGAAAGTGTCCATTAATGATTGAGACAAGATAGAATCAGAGGGGTAGCCGTGTTAGTCTGGAATTGCAGAAGTGACAGAGTCCTGTGGCACCTTAAAGACTAACTAAAATTTTTAGAGCGTAAGTTTTCATGGGCTAATACCCACTTCGTCGGATGCATGCAGTGGAAGTATCCAGGGGCAGGTATAAATAGGCAGGCAAGAACCAAGTGGGAGATAACAAGGTTAGTCCAATGAGGCTGAACCAGCTTGTTATCTCTAATCAGGGAGGGTGAGTGTTCCTCTAGCAGTTGAACTGGAGGTGTGAATAGCGAGAGAAGAGAAGCTGCTTTTGTAGTTAGCTAGCCACTCGTAATCTTTGTTCAATCCTTGATTGATTGTATCAAATTTGCAAATGAATTACAGCTCTGCAGTCTCTCTTTGCAGTCTGGACTTGAAGTTTTTTTGCTGCAAAATGCTGACCTTTAAATCTTTTATGGTGTGTCCAGTGAGGTTGAAGTGCTCTTCTACAGGTTTCTGAATATTGCCATTCCTGACATCTGATTTGTGTCCATTTATCCTTTTTCGTAGGGACTGTCCAGTTTGGCCGATGTACATAGCAGAGGGACATTGCTGGCACATAATGGCGTATATTACATTGGTAGATGTGCAGGTGAATGAACCAGTGATGGTGTGGCTGATCTGGTTTGGTCCTGTGATGGTGTTGCTGGTGTAGATGTGTGGGCAGAGTTGGCATCGAGGTTTGTTGCATGGATTGGTTCCTGAGTTAGAGTTATTATGGTGCGGTGTGCTGTTGCTGGTGAGAATATGCTTGAGGTTGGCAAGTTGTCTGTAGGCCAGGACTGGTCTGCCCCCCCAAGGCCTGTGAAAGTGAGGGATTGTTGTCCAGAATGGGTTGTAGATCACTGATGATGCTTTGGAGAGGCTTTAACTGAGGACTGTAGGTGATGGCCAGTGGTGTTCTGTTGTTTTCTTTCTTGGGCTTGTCTTGCAGCAGCAGGCTTCTGGATACACGTCTGGCTCTGTTGATCTGTGTCCTTATTTCCTTGTGCGGGTATTGTAGTTTTGAGAAAGCTTGGTGGAGATCTTGTAGGTGTTGGTCTCTGTCTGAGGGGTTGGAGCAAATACGATTGTACCTCAGTGCTTGGCTGTAGACAATGGATCGTGTGGTGTGCCCGGGGTGGAAGCTGGTGGCATGAAGGTAGGCATAGCTGTCGGTAGGTTTTCGGTATAGGGTGGTGTTGATGTGGCCGTCATTAATTTGCACCGTGGTGTCCAGGAAGTGGACCTCCTGTGTAGACTGGCCCAGGCTGAGGTGGATGGTGGGGTGGAAGCTGCTGAAATCATGGTGGAATTCTTCCAGAGTTTCTTTCCCATGGGTCCAGATGATGAAGATGTTATCAATGTAGCGTAGATAGAGGAGGGGCGTGAGTGAACGAGATTTGAGGAAGCGTTGTTCCAGGTCAGCCATAAAGATGTTGGCATACTGTGGGGCCATGCGGGTGCCCATAGTGGTGCCACTGGTCTGGAGGTATATATTGTCACCAAATTTGAAATAATTGTGTGTGAGGATAAAGTCACAGAGCTCAGCAACCACTTGTGCTGTGGCATCATCAGGGATACTATTTCTGACAGCTTGTATTCCATCTTTGTGTGGGATGTTTGTGTAGAGAGCCTCTACATCCATGGTGGCTAGGATGGTGTTTTCTGGAAGGTCACCAATGCATTGTAGTTTTCTCAGGAAGTCAGTGGTGTCACGGAGTTAGCTGGGAGTGCTGGTGGCATAAGGTCTGAGTACAGTGTCCACAAAGCCAGACAGTCCTTCAGTGAGAGTGCCAATGCCCGAGATGATGGGGCGTCCAGGATTTCCAGGTTTGTGCATCTTGGGTAAAAGATAGAATAACCCCGGTCGGGGTTCTAAGGGTATGTTAATTTGTTCCTGTGTTAGTGTAGGGAGTGTCCTGAGTAGACAGTGCAGTTTCTTAGTATATTCTTCAGTGGGATCTGAGGGAAGTGGCCTGTAGAAATTGGTGTTGGAGAGTTGTCTAGTAGCCTCCTTTTGGTAGTCAGACCTGTCCATGATGACAACAGCACCTCCTTTATCAGCCTCTTTGATTATGATGTCAGGGTTGTTTCTGAGGCTGTGGATAGCATTGCGTTCTGCTTGACTTAGGTTGTGAGGCAGGTGATGTTGTTTTTCCATGATTTCTGCCTGTGCACGTTGGTGGAAGCGTTCTATGTATAGAATTCTATAGATAGAATTCTATACATTGTATTGTATTCTATACATATTCTATACATTGTATTCTATGAACCATCACTGGTTCATTCACCTGCACATCTACCAATGTAATATACGCCATTATGTGCCAGCAATGTCCCTCTGCTATGTACATCGGCCAAACTGGACAGTCCCTACGAAAAAGGATAAATGGACACAAATCAGATGTCAGGAATGGCAATATTCAGAAACCTGTAGAAGAGCACTTCAACCTCACTGGACACACCATAAAAGATTTAAAGGTCAGCATTTTGCAGCAAAAAAACTTCAAGTCCAGACTGCAAAGAGAGACTGCAGAGCTGTAATTCATTTGCAAATTTGATACAATCAATCAAGGATTGAACAAAGATTACGAGTGGCTAGCTAACTACAAAAGCAGCTTCTCTTCTCTCGCTATTCACACCTCCAGTTCAACTGCTAGAGGAACACCTCACCCTCCCTGATTAGAGATAACAAGCTGGTTCAGCCTCATTGGACTAACCTTGTTATCTCCCACTTGGTTCTTGCCTACCTATTTATACCTGCCCCTGGATACTTCCACTGCATGCATCCGACGAAGTGGGTATTAGCCCACGAAGCTTATGCTCTAAAAATTTTAGTTAGTCTTTAAGGTGCCACGAGACAAGATAGGTGAGGTAATGTATAGGACCAACTTCTTTCCAGCATCAGAGAGCTTTTCCTGTCGACCAGGACCAGATTTGAACATCTGACAGAGTATTATCCCATTGTCACTCTCTGTAGCTGTCTAGTTCACCACCAAAACACCTTTATGTTCTTCTTTTCTGAAAGATTGGGCTTTCTCCATTTCCCTGCCTGTGTGTCAGTTTCCCCATCTATAAAATGGGGATGTTGATACTGATTCCTTTGCGAAGAATTTGAGAGCTACTGATGAGGAGCATAATATAAGAAAGAGGTTGTGGTAGTATTATTCCAGTCTCAGAAATGTCGCTTTCAGGAGGCATTTCCTGATATTCAGCCTAAATTTTCTTTTTATATTTCATCCCATTCCTCCTTGTACAGTATATTCTCCTTGCACCTTGCTAGATAATCCCTCTTCCCTCCTAGCCATTTGCTGAAATCGGTAATAACACTGAGCAGCAAGAACACTGTCACGAGTACATGGTCCTGAGTTCCCTCTGCTGAAAGACCACTTGCATCTGGAGGTGTCAGAATTCCCCTACAAGTCAGTGTCTGATACATGAAACTTATACAGTCTTAACAAAGGTGAAAAAATGTGAATGGTTATTTGGTGTCTTGGCTGGTCACCATTCTAAGCTGGTGTATCCACATTCAGTTGCTCCTTGAAAATAGTGTCTCCATAGCAATTTTAGCAGGGTCACCTCCTAAGAAAATGAAGAAAATGATGCCATGGAACAACAGGGAGGCCTCCCCACTGCTGCTGAACACATCTAGCCATAACCAAGTATAAGGATCAGTTTGGATAACTGCTCTGTAGATTGTTTTACAATATCTGAATGATCTCTACAGTCAGATCTTTAACACAAGGTGCTGCCTAAATCAGACACCTCCATGGACATTTTGAAAGCTTATATTGAATGTTTTTTGTTATTCTGTAACTAGAATTGATCCTTAGTCAAATATTCAATCAATATATTAATTTAGGGACAGTACAGTGGTAAAACGCAGAAATATGCTGGAGTTGAACTGTCAGTGCTTTAAATGCAACACTTCTGCAGCAGTGAGGCGTACTTAGGACTCTGTCTGAGGGCCGTTAATCATTGTAACCATGAATACCAAGTCCTACTAGAAACATCATTGGAAATAGCCTTTGGGAAATCACAGCAAAATGTTCTGGCCAGAAGGAGGCTTCCAGCCCTAATTCTCTAAGCATTGTTTTTCTTTGTTTCTTTTCATTTATTCCCATGAAAGATTAAACAATTCCATCTGGGCTATATTAGGATAGGACACAGATTGAGGCTCTATTCATATAACAGGATAGCTGGCCCATTGCATGAAATTGGGCTCAGTGATCCTGTTCCAGTCCAGGTGCTGTCAATTGGGCCAAATAAAAGGGCAGGGCAGCCCCTGGCGGTCAAGCATCAGCACAGACTGAGCTAGGAAATGAGAGCTGCTAAAGATAGAAGGTGGTGTCTGGGAGAAAGCTGAAGGCAGCAGTGCAGTGAGAGGGCTTTGCTGGCTGGTCTCCGCAAGCTGGACGGCCAGGGCAGAAGATAGCTGAAGGTGGTGACGTCAGCAGAGGGAGATGCCTGCTGGTTCTAAGTTGGGGAGGAAGAGCCATGGGCTGGAGAGGGCTGAACGAAGTGGGCAAGCTGATGTCTCCTTGCTAGATAGCTGGCCTTCAAGGACAGTGAGAGAGGGGGTGAGGGATGCTCCCTTGGGAGGGATGCTGTGGGAGTTCTTGCTCGGAAGAGCAGGGTTGTACCCTGAAGGAAGGGCTGGGGTGGCTGTCCTGGCAGTGGAACAGAAGAGGATGGATAAGAGCCTTGCTGCAATGGAAGATGTGGGGCTATGAGGAGAACAAGGCCTACATGTCCTTGATTACATGGCCTGTGTTTTGGGACTTTTGATATAGACCATTTGCGCAAGGTTTTTCTAACAAAATGGTTCACAGGAGGAATAGCATTTAAGTAAGGGTCTGAAGTGCAGTCCTTTGGGTTACCTAAGAGGGGAAACTGAGTCAAAGAGCTACTTGCAGGCTACCACAGAGGTGCCTGGAAGGCCACTTGTTTACAGGTGGTAAAAAGTTTTGCCCAGGAGGTGATTCCTCCTCTCCCTGCCCCAATGAGCATTGAGTGCAACCACCCTCACTTTAAACAGTCACTGCAGTTACACTAGCTGGACCATGCTGTGACCTGCTGGGAGATGAGAGGGGAGAAACATAAACAAGAAATAGGCAGGCAAGTAATCAGCCTTTTTTATGTGCCATTTCTTAGCTCTTCACCCAGGGCTGCTGACTTGCTCCTGCAGAAAGAATCAAGACAGCAAGACGAAGCCAGAGGATCAGCCCTCTAGTTCTCTAAGCCATGAACATTGTCCATCAATCCAATGCGCCATCAAAACCTGTAGTTGAGATGCAGCCCTGTAGGGCTGCCGGGGGACTGCAGAACTGCGGGAGGAAGATCAGGCTGCACACTGGAATGAAAGAAACTAAACAACTGTGGCAATACAGCAGTGAGATCATGATCACACGTGAATTTGAAGGCTTATGTGAAGTATAATGAGCCAGCAGCCAGTCTATGATTTGTGCCAATGACTTAAAAATCTCAAAGTTTGCCTTGCATGGTGCTCAAGGATATGTTGATATAAGGCCTTCTCTGAGTCACTATGCCTCAAATAACCTTTTCCGGCAGAGATTTTTTAAAACGCATCAGCTCAGTTCATTGGGTTTGCTATAAAGGAATCTCAAACCCACTGGACAGGCTATAAATAAGGGCTTAATCCTGCACTGAAGTCAGAATGAGGCCTGTAGTTTGACATGCCTGTCACCAGTTCTCAAAAGCTGGAATCTTGTTTAGGCTTTTAATGTGCTATTATTTGAAAACATTTAACCTTAGGGAAGCCCCCATCCACCCTATAGCCATATGGTACCAAACGTATCCCTGTATTTCTCGCTGAATGCCAGGAAAGGGGTGTGTGTGTGTGTGTCTCTTTTAACAGTATGGCTGGATTTTAGCCCAATCTGAGAGGAACCGCAGAGCCACACCTTCATTTTCATAACATTCCAACAACCTATCGAGTGATGTTGACACAGTCTTTGTTGTTCAGACAGTTGGAAGGATCCCATCAGTGACGTTCCCTTCACAGAGGAGAGACGCTTTCCCTGGGTAGCCAAAGGTAACAAGGATGTAATTCCACTGGGACACACTACAGCTTTAAAAGCACACCAGCTAACCTGCATTGTAGCACCCAGTAAGCAAAATCAGGGTGAGCATAATTGTTTATTAAAGCGATCTTTAATTCATATCTGCTGCCAGGGCCTAACTCGGAATATGCACCCACAACCCAAAAAAGCCTCTCTCTTCATTACCCCCATTAATTAATTTAAAGTTCACATGACTGTTGTGGGAGAGGACAAACTATCACTGGTGATAGCTGATAAAACAGGATAGCTAGGAAGACTGCCAGTAAATTTAAAGGCAACCTAAACTATGTGTGTGCCTCTCATTCCCACCCATTAACTGTAATCAGTTTCTTCCCTGGTGTCCCCTCCTTCACTGCACTGGTTGTTGCAGGGGTGACTTTGGCCCAGTATGTTTGTTTAGTGCAACAAAAAAGCCATAGCTTTGTTTTTGTAATTTTACATCCAATAAAATACCACAGATAACATTAAATAGCCCATAAGTTCGGCAATGTGCAACTAATAACCACTTGACCAGACCAGATTGCCAGTGGGATCCAAATGAGCTGGAAGAGGGAGAATTGTTTTCCACTTCCAAATAGAGGTGAGTGAGGCCAAAAGATTTCAGCTGTCACTGAGATTTTCCACATTCCCAAGCCAAACTAATACTGCAGAATTTCCCCTCCTACCTCATCCTGTGCACAAGGGCAACTTAGTAAGCTTTCTAATGTGAGAAAATGCTCTCACATTCAAAGCAGTGGTGAAGCAGGCACATGGGATTTGTATGGCTCACCACTACTGGCTCTCTTCTCTATTTTTCTAAGGCCAATAGAGATAACAGAGCTAACCTCAGGCTGTGATCTCCTAACCTAGGAAGTAGCAGGGCAAGCCAGTACATATAAGAGAGACCTGTAAGAAGAGCCCATGTTACTGATGGAACTGAATGATGCTGGTAATAGAAAATGACGATTTTCTGACTAATCACTGGATGATCATGAGGTGCCGTCTTTTGCATAGGATGGCAACCTAAGGTCCTAGCAATTTGTGGTTAATGAAGTTTTTTAAAGGTCAGGCTGTTAAACTTGGGGTCCTAGCCAATTTCCAATTTAGGCACTTAGGACTTTGCCATAGCTCTTTTGGTAATTTTGTGCAACATCACTGTAACCTTGAAGGCCAAGTCCTGCTAGAAGCATCAGAAATAGCCTTCTGGAAATCGTAGCAAAACATTTGGCCAGAAGGAGGCTTGCAGCCATAATTCTATTTTATTCCCATCTTGGTTAAATTAGGATAGGACCCCTCCAGATTGGCTAGGCTGGTAAAAGGTTTTCTGTCCAAGAGATGAGAATTTTTTCCCTGAGAGTTCTCTTTAAACAGTCTGTGGCATTACACTAATGGGCCTTGCTCCCACCTGTTGGGAAATGAGGGGCAATAAACATGGAGAAATGCAAACAAGAAATAGGCAGGCAAGTAGTCTGCTTTTGTGTCATCTCTTGGCTCTTCACCCTGCCTAAATTATGTAAATTTCCCCCTGCAGTTACAGCTGAATAGGCTGTTTTCACTCCCGCTTCTAAATTGTTATATAATGTGGTGTGCCCAGTTAAACAGTTGTCACACATTGACCCAGAGGAAGCAAAGGTCACATTTCCTAAAGTGCTTTGGGATCTTCACTCTATGCTTTGCTAGATGGTTGAAAGACATTGGGGTTTCTTACCTTTCAACTGTTCCAAATAAGTATTCAGCAGCCTCAGTCAACCACCATTTGGAAATGCATCTGAGTTGACATTACTTTGTCCTATGCTCTATATTTACATTTCCACAGGAGGCTGGACTCTAAACTACAAATACAGTGTGCACGTAGGTGATCAGCTTTACAAAGTGTATGCAAGATTGGGAGGAAAAAGCTGAGGGGCCACTCAGAGGCTTAATGACCCTCAGAAAAATGGCCTACGGAGAGGGCAAAATGCTCTGCTATGGCTTTAGAAGATCATGAGTAATGCAAAGAGAATGTCCTAAAAATAACACTGGCTCACAGTAGCAAGGTAGGGGAAGCTGGTAAGAGACTGGTGACATAGCCGAGGGCCTAGCCCTGTGAAGTGCTGAGCCCCACGCCCTCCTCCTTCCTTTGTTTATAGATCACTGAGCTCCAACACCACTTATTAAACAATGAGTAATATTTGTTGCATGGCAGGCGAATGACCCATGAGTCGCCAACCCAAGTTGAAACATCATTAATTTATAGCATAAACACAGGCCAGGAATATTTAGGGTCAGCATCAGAAGCTTCCAGCTGCTGTCATTCTATGCTCACTCTTGATCCTATAGAGTCTGTATGTCCCTTCTACTTAGACCACGTAGGGGTCTTTTAATACGTGAAAGATAACAAACACATTCAAGAGGGTGTCTTTAGTTTCTGTGTGACAGATCATTCCATCCCAAGGATGCTGCTTTTAGATTTTTGGTTTATTTAAAATGAAGACTGAATCAGAGTGAATCTTATTATGAACTCCTCAGAAGACAGCAAACCTAGAACGCACAGGTTCACAGGCAGCACAGACAGTTCTAGAAGGCTGTTCCCAGTTACCCTCTGTTGTAAGGATAAGGCCTTTGTCTACAGCCATATTGTAAGGCCTAAAGCCTGAAGTCTTCATCTGCTGTGAGACTAAAAGAGCAGCCAAGCAGCAGCCATTAGCTGAGAAGCAGGAAGTCACATCCTCATATTCCATCTAAATTACATTAAAATAGTGTAATATCAGGCCATTAAGAAGGAGATCCTGTCTTAATGGCACCCACTATCACCAGATAAAGAAACAGACTTTAAGATGGTTAAAGAAAACTTAATTTGATAGCATTCTGTCTGTCAAGAAATCACTGACCAATAGTTGTGGTTGTAGAATCCTCATTTCTTTATTGTTTTGTGATTATGGTCCCTACTTCCCTATAGTTTATCTGTATGGTCTGTATCTGGTTCTTTGATAGTTTCTGTCTGTTACATATTAATTTTGCTAGGTGTAAATTAATTAAGGTGATGGGGTAAGATTGGTGAGAGAATTTTGTTACAGTATGTTAGAATTGGTTAATACAATGTGAGTATAATGATTGGTTAAGATATAGCTAAACAGGAATCAAATTTCACTGTATAAACTGGGGTCCAAAAGGAAGTTATTTGGGAATCATCTCCAGGACACAGCCTCAAAGATCAGAGCTACCAGACCTCCACACTCTGCCAATGACACCGTGCAAAAACTGAAGTCCCCCAGATGGATCTGATCCTGACTGACCGTCAAGAAAAGTTCATCTATCTTATTGGGAGTGATGAGCACTGTATGTGTAACATGATGTAGTGGGGCGGCTGCCCCACTCCTGCAGTAAAAGGGGTTAAAACAGCCCTGGGAAGGGCTGTGGCTGGGGGCAAGCTGCTTCCAGGCTGAGTAGAGTGGAGCTGGGCTGACTGGGAGGCAGGCTCAGCTGGGGGTCATGCCCCAAACAGACCCAGCTGGTTATATAAAGGCAGGGAAGCCAGGAGTAGAGATAGTCTTCTCTGTTTGTAGAGACAGACAGGCCTTGTTGCTGGGAGCTTGAGTGGGTACCTAGAGTGGAGCAGGGCTGGGCCAGGCAAGAGGAGCTGGAGAAGCTCTGGCCTGGAAACCCCCAGGCTGCAGGGCCTAGGAGATGGCCCAACAAAGGGGTACTGGGGTTGCAGGGGCAGCCCATGGCTCTAGAGGCAGAAGCAGCAGGTCAAATCCTCCTTGCTAGTGATGAATGGCAATGACACTGCAGTCTGCCCCAGAGAATGGGGGCAAGTGGTGACTGGCAGTTGTCTAGACTGAGGCCAGGTGAGGATAGTGGGTGGGGGTTCCCCAGGGAGGGGAGATCCTGAAACAGTGGGGGTACTTCAGGGGTGCAGCACCCTAGGGAAGAGGGTACTGGGGTCCAGGGAGGGGCCAGCAGCAAGGGAGACTATGGCCTGCAGAGGGTGCTCTGGATGCTGAGATGAGCTAATTCCTGGACAGACCAGCAGGAGGTGCTACAGGGTGAGTTGCTGCATGGCTACACATGAGCATTCTGGTTTTGGTGATCCATAATGGAAGATAAGGATATTACTGTGTAAGGCTCTTTCACTGGTAAAAGGTCCTGCAAACCCGCAGGGTTCTGCCTGAGCCCTAAGAACAGGGTAAAGGTGGGTGCCCTAGAGTGTAAGGTTATGCTGAGCCCACAGAAAGGTGAGGGTCAGTGCCTAAATTGACAGGGTTACACCTAAGCCCTAGGAACAGAGTAAGGGAGGATGCCATAAAGTGTAAGGTTATGCCTGAGCCCCAGGAATGGAGTAAAGGTGGGGGCCCATAGCGTGTGTGAGTAATAAATTTGGTGCAGGTAACACTAGGAGCAGGAGGCTTGGTCTGCAGAGGGCATGGACTGCTTGGCTCAAGGTGGAGAACTGCAGCCTTTGGGGTGGAATTTTTGGTCTACATTGGCCCAACTCTACTCCCATTGAAAGTCAGGGGGATTCTCAAAGCAAGGTCTCTATAGGAGACTCCTCCATATGAAAGAGGACTACTGCAGTCAGCTCCATTTTATGCAAATTAGAGGCAGCCATCAGGCTATTGGTGAGCTGCCCATGAGGACCCCTGGGAGGGAGAAGTGTAGTGTTGTACACTACACTTATATGATGTACTGACCTTGTGCACAGTGGGAAACAGATACAAGGAAAATGGAGCCAATAAGAGCAGAAGAGGGGAATGGGGAGCCAACATATTCTGCAGAAGGCCCTCTGCTCATCCTTTCTGAGGTACAAGGGCATGGTGGGGCAGCAGGGGAGTAACCACTCTATCAGCAAGTTCCCCTCAGAGCTGATATCCGAGCAGATATCTGCATGACATTAACTCTCCCGGCATTAACTTCCCCTACACACCTGTATCTATCCTCCCCAGATGGGTGCGTAGGAAGGTAATGCAAGGACCATAGTTGGAGACCAGCCAGGGAGAGGCATTTCCTTTCCTGTAGATCCTCAGGAACCACAAAGTTGCGGGTGGAGGCTTGGCCCTAGCCTCTTCTGCAGCCCCCAAATTTATTCTCTGGGAAGTCAGCAGTGATCAGACACTCTATGAAGTTAACATCAGTTTCCTGGGCCAGTTAGACTCTAACATTCCCTTTAAGGTCAAAGATTTTTCCATTGCTTAGAATGCATTAAAAACAAAAGGTATTTTAGGAGCATCCTGAGATGGACACCAAACATGCTTCTGGCAAGTGAACCAATATTCATGCACAGCTCAGAAAACCAGCAAGGAAAGGAACCGAGTAGAGACCAAAATATTTCCATGGTAGAGTTATGATTTAGTGCTTGTTTAAGTTATCCATTAATACGGATAAAGCAACTTTAAAAACAGAGCCAATGCGGAGTTGATCCAAGAGTCAAACGAACAAAAGAGTCTGAGTGAAAATGTAAGCCAAACCACTGAAGCTGATAATGTCTGGCAAGAAAATTCACTGTAGAGAGGGGCTCAAGGACAACACAACTCTATTTAAAAAATAAATAACCAGCCCTCTTCCTTTTGCTGATTGTTTCTCTGAGGGTATGTCTACAGTGCAGAGACTATGCTGGCAAAGGTGTGGTACCATAGGTATGGTGGCCTAACCCTTAGATGCATTCTACAGTGACAGAAGGGGTTTTTCCATCACTGTGTGAACACCATCTCACCAAACAATGGTGTTTGGGTTGACAGAAGCATTTTTCCATCAACATAGCTCTGTCTACACAGCAAGGATTAGGTTGGCATAGCTACATCTCTTGTGGATTTTTCACACTCCTGAGTGACAGAGTCATGTGGACCTATATTTTAAGTGTAGGCCAGACCTGACTTTATTCCGAACAGATGTCAAAGACTCATTATCTCTTGAGGGCTGGAACCTCTCTTGTGAGATGACTGTAAAATCAGATTGAGTCTGTACTTGTGGATTAGATTCAGCACTAGCAGCCATTCCCAGCTGTGGACATCAGGTCAGAAACTTTTAAATGACTCAGTTTGGCCTCAAAGTGACCGAGCTGCTCCTGAGCTCTGGCTTGCCAGTTACTAATTGTTCTTCACCCACATTACAAAGACATACTGTCATCCGTCAAGGTTCTCTGTTGTCCATTATTCTGGGCTAACAGCCTGTGAAACACAGTGTTTCAGACATTAGCAAATAGAACTTCATTATAATAATATGAGACACTTTCTCACTGGGCAGAGTAGGCAGAGGAGTTGGATTGAGAACTCATGGATTCTGTTTCCAGCTCCATTGCTGACTGGCTGTGTAAATGTCAGCAAATCTTTTCACCTGTCTGTGCCTTGATTAACCATGTCTGTATAGTGGGACATCATGTGGATGCTGTGAATATGAATTACACTAAGGGATCCTTGGATGAATGCAAAGTGTTAACCTTTTACTGTTAAAATATGCCATGTTAGTAAAAACAAGACAGTTGATGTCAATGTATTGTTATAATAATCAAAGAGATCAGGTCAGAGTCAGAGTTTAAGGTCAGAAGGAGCCAGCAGATGATCTGCTCTGTCCTCCTGCACAGTGTTGGCTACTAAAGACCACCCACCTTACACCTAGCTCAGCAACCAGAATTTGTGTGGTATAAGGCCATGGGAGGATTAAGTCTTTTCATATGGTACCAGTGGTGTCAGTCCTAATAATATGAAGGGGGCAACAGAGCAACACCTGATAAAAGTTCTGGCCAAGATTTTTTTAAAGGGTGCCTAAAATTAAAAGCCTAAATAAGTGATTTTCAGAAGTGCTGAGCACTCATCAGCCCCTCAGTGCTCTTGAAAACGAGGCTGCCTATTTAGATGCCTAAATCATGGCTCCTGCCAGCACTGCACAGCCCCACTGCAAGTCTCAGGCCTCCTCTCTGGCCCAGACCAGAGATCACAGTTGCAGCTATCATCCAGCAGTTCAGAGCTGCTCACAGTCAGCCCTCCTGGAGCTTTCAGTCCTGCTGACAGGGTAGTTCATAACAATGCAGACTTCTCTTTTGTGCCTGTCCCCATCCTCTGCACCCGTCCATACCTTCAATGCACATGTGCCAGGACTGCTTAATGTGGTCCCTTGCATGTGTATAGTGCTTTTTATCAGTGGCTCTCTCAGTGCTTTACACAGAGCTTGACTGCACCGGCATTTTATTATTCCCATCTTGCAGGTAAAATGAATTGGGGACATTAAGACATTTGCCTAAGGTCTGAAGTGAGTCAGTGTGGCAAACTCAGGAATGGAATCCAGGAACTGGCACCCTGCCTCCTGCTTCAACCAGTTGACCACAATGCCCTGCAACCAGGATCTAGCTTCTTCTTGTTCAGCTACCGAAATTCCACCCTAATCATTGTCAGATTTGCCCATTGCCCACAAGTCAGTACAGTATATGATGAAGAAGGGCTATCTCTCTAATGTTTCAGAGGAAGGAGACATTCTGGGAAACTTTGTTATACCACTGAACCCAAACCATATTTTCACATTCCAGCTGACAGCTTTCCAGAACTCTTCAGATTCTCTTGTTTATACACCACAGCCATTTTATATCCCATCAAACGGAGTCTATAAGTAGAATCTCACAGCGCAACAGCAGCAATGCCAAAGAATATTTCTCAGTCATTAACACTGCAGACGTTATTGATGGCCAGGCAGGAAGGAGATAAAAGGAATCCAGCCAGTATGAAATAATCATCTTAGCAAACTGCTTCCAAGGAGAGAATGTATTTAACATTTTAAATTAATTTTTCCAATCAAATTTTGTGAAGAAACATACCTAATACTGAAACCAGGCTGTTTAAGATTGTTGCAACTTGCATTGTGGTTATGCTTAGTCAGAGTTCTGGGTGGATCACAGCAAGGACTGGGTATAAGAATATTCCATGAAGTCTAGACTACCTTGGTTAATCCCCAGTATCGTAATTCTGCTCCTGGTTTACATTACAATATTCACCAGGGAACAAAACGCCTTGTGCAACGTCAAGAGAATGGCTCTAGATGCAGCTTATTGAAATGTTGTTTGACCTGAATTTAACAAAACTATTAATGGCCGATCTGAATTGTGTGGGGGGCCAAATGCAAATCAATCACAATGGTTTCTTTTATTTGTAGGACAATGCTTGTGCTTTCCATGTATAGAATTAAATCAACACCAGATTGAAAGATGCACTACATTGAAAGATGACCATGTGCTGCAAGCAGCTTCCAGATATGGACAAAAGGAAAACTTCAGGTGAAAACTCACTCCAGTTAAGAGTAGCAGCCTGAAACATAGGCCTCATTTAAACCCCATCCTGAGGGCATAAGCAGTGCCTAGACCTTGTGATGAGCCTCTGCATTGGACTGAATTTAATACACAGTCCACAATGAATAATATGAACATACTGAATGCAGCTGACGTCTGGCCCCAGTTCTGCATTTCCTCTGTCTTTGTTGACCTGCATGGGAATTTGGGGGTATATAAGGAACCCAGGCAATGGTTCCAAGTTATACTTGAAACATTAGTAAAGAAACATGAATTTGCAAGGAAGAGGGATTTTCATGACAACAGTTCTGTAATGTACAGAGGACAAATTGACCACCAGCAGAAGGCAGTGCTACCCAACTGAAATAAATGGAGTGACACTAGTGAATTTGACTCCGAGTCCTCCCTTAGAAGAATCGGGCTATAAAAACATTACAAACCAACTCAATATTTACCCATCCCTAAAATTCTCCAGGGAATCCTCAGCACCCCCTCCCCCATCACTACAGCCCTTCCCATATGCCTGCTCCAAAGAAGGAACTATGTTGTACATTTGGGCTATGTTAGACTGTGGTGGGGAGTGGGGTCCACAGTCAAGGGGCTTTCATGGAGAATGCCCTGCCAGCAGCACGCAGGGCAACTCCAGCTCAACTGTGTCTGCTGATCCCAACTCCAGTATGTTTCAGAAAAACAGGGGAAGAGGCTGTAGAGAAGGAAGGGGGGGCAGGATATGACAGGGGGAGGGAATGAGTGGAGGGAGATGGAGCAGGGAACAGTGGGGAGAGGAAGGGGATGGGGCAGGAGGCAATGGGGAGAGGAGATGGGATGGGAAAGAGAATAGGATAGAGGAATCCAGGGTGGGAGGGGTGGAGGCGGGAATGGGAGTCCATCATGGGTTGTCCCATCAGTGGTAGCAGCTGGGGATCCCTTGTTAAGCAGGCTCATTGAATCCCTACCCAATAATCCTGATCTCCCCTGCACCTGGATGATCCCAATGAGCCCTCTGCACTCAGTGCTCTACTCTACTGAGCCCAACCAGCTGCACTCAGACCCACACCCCAACAAGGCCCACTCCCCCAGCACCCAGACCCTGCCTCAGAACCCTATCCCCCACACCCAGACCCCTGCTGAACCCCAACCATTTTTACCTGGACCCTCCTGTAGTTCCCATTGCCCTGGAACTCAGGACCCCACAACGAGCCCCTGTGTATCCACAGCCCCACTCAGCCACCTGCACCCAGACTGTTCCACATAGAACCCTCTTTCCCCAGACCTGGCTTCCCCCACACTAAGCTCTTCTACACTTGAATCCTTCTGGGCTGAGCCTGCCTGCCCACACCTGGTGCAGAAGGGCAGGGGGCCATGGGGTGTTTCTAAGGCAAGCCTGGCTCTTGCACTGTGTCAGGGTTGGGTGCAGCCTCACTGCTGAGTCCCTGTCTCTGGGGGAAGGAAGAAGGTACAGGATGATTTCCCACCTGCATGCAGCCAGTGGCCTGTGTGCCCCACTGCCATGCTGGAGCTTCCACAGTTATTTAATGACAAATAAAATTTGCAGAATTTTGCTATATTGTGTGCAGAATTTTATTTTTTTTAGTGCAGAATTTTTAGTTTTTTGGTGCAGCGTTCCCTCAGGAGTAACCTGACACTGGTCATGGCAACCTCTGTGTATGTGCTGGGAATAAGTGTACCTAGTAGCTGTTCTATTGATCAGAAATGTCAAAAAGTCATTACAAAGTCCTACCAAACCATCAGCAACATTGTTTGTCAACAATAAAATAGTCAAATAAAGACATGCACGGCTGACTTTGAGAGAAACCATGAAACTTAATACATGGGGAGATCATTCATAAACATCTTAAATACTACCCTGTAATGTTACAAAGGTCAGTGTCAGCTTTGTACTTTTGCCATGTAAGTGTCAGTTGTAACCATGGCAAAGACTGTCTAGTGATAGGTCTAATTTAAGCGCATAATATTTCACAAAGCCTGGGTGTTACCATTTGCATGTGAGCAATATAACATACAAAGTCATCTGGCAAAATGAAGCTTCTGGCAGAGACCTGACCTAGGGACTGCTACTCCCTATCTTGGAAGAGATTCTGTCCCTGAGAGTGGGGAAGCTGGTCAATGATGGAATGAGTTCAGCTGGAGAGGATCCTTGTGGAGGGAAACCTGCAGGCCCAGAAGGAGGAGGTGGACTTTGTCCAACAGCACAGTGGAGATGGACATGCAAAACCCACAAAAGGCGCTTTTCTGGAGTACAAACATTAACTTACTATCTCTCTCTGGGCACAGTCATGCTCTCAAAATCACCATTTTGGGTGGCTGTCCTCTAGTCTACATGAAAGTGGGTTTTTTTAAAGGTTTCTCCCCAGAACCATTTCCCCTTTACCCAGACCCAATGTGTTTTGATGAGGAAAGAACTGATCCAGGCCATCTATTCAGTAACTTCTTGCAGACTGTGATGGGGATTTACCAGACATTTGTTGCTCCGTGATGAACGCCCTCCTACCTAGGTGCATTCTGCCAAAAGAAGGTGTCCTGTTGAGGGAAACCAGAGAGTTTAGACCTCCAAGAGCTGCCTAGAGAGGCCATCCACGGTTAATCTGGGCATAGCCAATGAGTGGTCTTCCAGTGGCTAAAAAGACATGGAGTAGACAGAAGCCAATTAGAGCCAAGCAGGCAAGATTAAAAAAAGGCTAGCTGTTTCTTTCAGGGCCAGTTCTAAGTGGAGCTGGGGCAGGAAGGATTTCTCCTGTCTTAACTCAAGACATCTGGACTGGTCAGGGTTAACTCTGACTGCAGCTTTATGGTTGAACCAGTGACGGCTGTTGTTAGATGGCCCAGGTGGCCATACTGAGTCAACTTTACAGTAACAAATTGATATTTAAGGTAAGCTGCTTCAGGAGATGTGTCTTGTTGCTTTCCCCTTTCAACTTATTAGGTCAGCACTTTCAGCCTGATCCTGCAATATTAACGAAGCCAAATTTTAAATGTCTGAATCCTAAGCACACTCACGTGTGCTTCTCTGAGAAAAGGAGAAAATTGTCTGTGGGGTCCCCGTTGACCTTCGTAACATAACTATGAAAATATTTGCAGTTGAAGTAAATAGTAGTAGCCCAGTCCAAACAATACTGAGTAACTCTGCCTGAGCAGAAAAAGGGTCCATAGAGTCAGTGGGAATCGATATTGATGTCTCAAAGAACATGGGAATATATCAGGAAGCCAGAAAAGGCATAAGTAAATATTTAACTGAACGCTCAAAACACTTTCCTTTCAGGTAAATCTCTCTTTGTATCTGATTTCATTCCAGGGTTAAAAGATCAAAAGCCTTTGAACAAGCATCACTGAAAATTCCCGAAGCAAGTACTTTATTGTCATTTTGGGATAAAAATTAGCATATAGTAAAACATAAACAATTTGAAAAGAATTGAACCGGGAGAAATGATGATCTTGTGGCTAATGTACAGGATGGGACATCTACAAAGAGATGGGTGTTCTATGCACCTGAGTGACCTTGAACATTCTGTTCCCATATCCTCCACCCAGGGATAGACCTCTCTGAAAGTACTTCATACATGGAGTGGGTAAAGAGACGGGCATTTTGGAGTAAGGCCTAAGGGCAGTTGGTTACACATATGACCAAATCCTGCTCCTACTGAAGTCCAAGGGAATTTATCGTTGATTTCAGTGGGACCACAATTTAGCCGATAGTACACCCATGCCTTTCTTTGGCTGTGGCCCAATGAATTCCTATCAGTCCAGCTTCAGGCTTTGACATGTTTGTTAGTTACTCCATGTGGGAAGAAATATGGAAAGGCACAGAAAGTAGGCTGTATATTTACTGATGGGGGGAAGGAGTGTAGTGTCATGCTGATCTGTGTCATGCTGATCTGTAGAAACATCTGTGTTTAATTTTGCATATATGTAACCATGCCTTTGGGAGAAGTGTGTTTGAATAACTCATAAGTATTATAAACTCAGCCACAACAGAGAAGCCCTGGCAATGCATTGTACAAAACCCTACCTCAAACAGATATTAATTGTTTGTTATGATGCAGGTAATTCAAATGCCATGAAGCTGAAAGGTTAATAGCTGCATGAATGGAAATCCTGGCCCTACTGAAGTCAATAGAAATATTCCCATTGACTTGAATGTATTTCACCGTATAGGTAGTTCAGTATTAATCTTAAGGCATTTCAGCTGACAAAATCTTGAGTGGACGCTGCCAGGCTTTAAATAATCATAAATACCATTTTTACAAGGGCTTATTTAGCTGGCAGGTCATTTATGAGCTGAAAGGAAGGTCATTTTTCTAAGTTACTTTGTGCATATGACAAACAACTAAAATATGCATCTTGAGCCGTAGGGCTTAAGGGACTTAAGTCATTAAAAATACTTTTATGGAAAAAAAACAATTATGAGTACAAATGAAAAAAAGTGACGTACTTGACCACAGTCTGGTATGAGGGAAAATTTAGTCCAATATCTAGTATTCTTAGGTCTGTTCTCATAGGATAAAAGGAATAATATATGTCATTTTTATTTACTTGAATTATATTCAGTTGTAATCACTTGTATTTACTTGGACACCCAGTAACTTAATCAGGATTAGAGTCCCATTGGATTAGGCAGCATATAAACACATGGTAAGAAACAGTTACCTATCTACACACATACATCAATGTTCCCTCTAATTTTTGACAGGCCATGTGCACAAAAAATTTCTTCTGTGCAAATTTTTGTGCTTCAGTGCAAATTTTTGTGCGTGCAGTGTTTCACCGTGTGCACAGGGTTTAGGATCTGTGTGCATGTACACACATGCACAGTTTAAAGGGAACAGTCACACACACACACACACAGATTTAAAAAATATTAGTGTATACATTACACCTATTATATCTCTCTAGTTCAAGAACACTACATTTTTATTTTAAAATGTACATTGTGATAATAATCTGAACAAACGTAATAATAATAAAAAAAGACTCTGTGACACTTAGGACCCTGTTATTCTGAGAGAAAGACCTACTATTGACAATGGTTATAAAAAATGGGTGACCTCTGACCACACCTCAACTGGTGTTGAAAACCAGCTGCTAGCAAAGCCAAGGCAAAACCATTTTCAACACTGTTATAAGAGACAGAGAAAGGATGGTCCAGAGGCTAGCGTACTAACCTAATTACTTCCTGTGAGACATTGGGAATGTCATGTAGTCTTTCTGTGCCTCATTCTTCTTCTGTAAAATGAGAATAATAGCACTTTTCTACCTCACAGGGATGTTGTGAAGCTAAAGAGAATCATAGAAATGTAGGACTGGAAGGAATAATGAGAGGTCATCTAGCTGAGTCCTGTGCACTCATGTCAAGACTAAGTATTATCTAGACCATTCCTGACAGGTGTTTGTCCAACCTGCTCTTAAAAACTTCAAATGATGGAGATTTTACAACCTCCCTAGGCAATTTGTTCTAATTCTTAACCACCTTGACAGTTGGAAAGTTTTTTCTAATGTCCAGCCTAAACTGCCTTTGATGTAATTTACGCCCATTGCATCTTGTCCTATCATCAGAGATTAAGAAGAACAATTTTTCTCCCTCCTCCTTGTAGCAACTTTTTATGGACTTGAAACCTGTTATCCTGTCCCCTCTCAGTCTTCTCTTTTACAGACTAAACAAACCCAGTTTTTTCAATCTTCCATCATAAGTCGTGTTTTCTAGACCTTCCATCATTTTTGTTGCTCTTCTCTGGACATTCTCCAATTTGTGCACATCTTTCTGAAATGTAGCGCCTAGAGCCTGACACAATATTCCAGTTGAGGCCTAATCATTGTGCAGTAGAGTGAAAGAATTACTGCTCATGTTTGGCTTGTAACACTCCTGTTAATAGATCTCAGAATGATGTTTTCTTTTTTTGCAACAGTGTTACACGGTTGACTCATATTTAACTTATGATGACCTCCAGATCCCTTTCTGCAGTACCCCTTCCTGGGCAGTAATTTCCCATTTTGTATGTGTGCAACTGGTGTAACTGATTGTTCGTTCCTAAGTGGAGCACTTTGCATTTGTCCTTATTGAATTTCATAGTATTTACTTCAGACCATTTCTCTGGTCTGTTCAAATCATTCTGAATTTTAATTCTATCCTCCAAAACACTTGCAACCCCTCCCAGCTTGGTATTGTCCACAAACTTTATGAGTGTACTCTCTATGCCATTTTCTAAATCACTGATGAAGATATTGAACAGAACCAGACTCAGAACTGATCCCTGTGGGATCCCACACAATATGCCCTTCCAGCTTGACTGTGAACCACTCTTCAGGAATAATTTTCTAACCAGTTATGCACCCACCTTATAGTTCCATCTAGGCTGTATTTCCCTAGTTTGCTTATGAGGGGAAGGTCATTCAAGACAGTATCCAAAGTCTTACTAAAGACAATTATTTCCACATCTACCACTTTGTTCCATCCACAAGGGTTGTTACCCTGTCAAGGAAAGCTACCAGGTTGGTTTGATATGATTTGTTCTTAACAAATCTATGCTGATTATTACTTATCACCTTGTTATCTTCTAAGTGCTCACAAATTGATTGCTTAATTATTTGCTCCACTATCTTTCCAGGTACGGAAGTTAAGCTGACTGGGTTTTTAATTCCCCAGGTTGTCGTCATTTCCCTTTTTATAGCTGGGCACCATATTTGCCCTTTTCCAGTCCTCTGGAATCGCTCCCATCTTCCATAACTTTTCAGAGATAATTGTTAATGGCTCAGATATCTCCTCAGTCAGCTCCTTGAGTGTTCCAGCATGTATTTCATCAGGCCCTGGTGATCTGATGACATCTACCTTGTCTCAGTAATTTTTAACTTGTTCTATCCCTATTTTAGTCTCTGATCCTACCTCATTGTCACTGGCATTTGTTATGTTAGACATCAAATTGCTACTAACCTTTTTGATGAAAACTGAAATAAAAAAGTAATTTAGCAGTTCTGCCATTTCCATGTTTTCTCTTATTATTTCCTCGCCCCTCCTCCATTAGGTAATGGGCCTACCCTGTCCTTGATCATCCTCTGTATTTGTAGAGTGTTTTCTTGTTACCCTTTATGTCTATATGTTAAAGATTGTGAGGTGTTCAGATGTTACAGCAATGGGAACCATATAGGTACGACTGATAGATACATAGATTAGATAATGTGCTGAAGAGCAAGTGGGACATGGGTCTATCATTCTTTCTGAGATGGTGTTGAAAATGGTTTGACTCCATCTATACTAACAGCCTAAATTCTCTTCAAGGCTAGTTGAAGGGCAAAAGAGGCCTGTGGTTGACAACCATTCTGAGACACAGGTGATATTACTAGTGTATATGGTCTCTAAAAGAGTTCCCTGAGCCACTAGGATACAACTGGCTCAACCTTGCCACTTAGAAAAATTCTGAGTGAATAACTGGACTTTGCAAATACACCCAGGATGCCAATGACCTTGGGCTCAGTCAGACTGAGGGGGAAGCATTGACCAAACGAAGTAATGAAGACTTGTGAATCCCAGAACCACTCCTAAATGGCTAAATCTAAGGTCTGTGAGGTAATATCTTTTGTTGGGACAACTTCTGTTAGTGAGACAGACAAGTTTTCAAGCTTACACAGAGTTCTTCTTCAGATCATCAACAACACTACATACAAATCTAAGGACTGTCATCTTGAACAACTCAGCTGATTTCCAATGACTGGTTAAAGCATAGCAGTTGTTGGTTTCTAAGATACCCAGAACACAGACCATAAAGAGAAAGGCTAAAAGTCCCAAACCCCTACTTTAGTTATGTAAAACATGATTTATTTACATAGCATGTTTTATGATACACAAGGGATGCTCTGGGTTCTGGGCTCAGATTACATTAAAACATATAGCTACCGGTATGAAATTCACTGTGTTATCTCTTGTTCCCCAGGCAATTTTATAATATTAAAACAGGTTCCAAAGCAGAAAGAATGAAAATCAACAATGGAGAGTGGCTGAACTTGCCCCACTTCCTGCCACAAGAAAAAGACCCAGTTCTCCAGCTCATTGTTGCACATGGGGAAATAACTGTCCGCAGACAATTTATGTAAGTCACAACCAGTGATATCCCTATAATGCTTTATCAGATCTCAATACCACAACTGAAATGGCAACCCCCACACTTCCAAGCCCACTCCCCAAACATAGCAGCAGTGTAAAAGAGAAGCAACCTATCAGTGTATAGATGCCAAGGTGACAGGTGCATTACTCAAGACATTTATTTATACTTATAAAGACTTCCCTGCCCATGATGTGCCTCTTTCCTCCCCGACATGCCCCCTGTACCAGGGTGAAGAGGGCACCTGGCATAGGAACCAGTACCATCAGCTTTACCCCAATTGATTGACCCTTGCCCTTTCCCACTGGTTGTCTCTTCTCCCCACAGTGAATTTATACTGTGTTCATCAACATAACATCTAGAAATGTCTTCTCTATTACCTTATCCTCCCTTTTCTCTACTCTCTTTCCTCCTTTCCCCCTTCCTACCTTATGACCTTTGCCCACCCTCTTCTTGCCGCCTTGCACTTTTCAAAGGGAGTGATGGACCCTGGTCTTATGAAATCTGCTTTTTGTTCAGACGTCCTTAGTCAGATGAATGTGTGGAAGACAGGAAATAGTGTGAAGGGGCAAAGTTTTGAGAAAAACTAAAGCAAGGAAAGTGTCCCATAATTCTGAGTTGCCTTGCCAAATGATAGTGTATGCCTCCTGTACATAGGTTGAGCAACAATGTGATCACATTTTATGGTCATGGCCACTTAAAATACCTTGTTACTTGTAAGCTACATTGCACAACAACTTCATAGGCAGCATCCAAAATGTGCTTGCTGTTAACTTCTGAATCTATAATACAGAAGCCACTTCGAACATCACAGGAGATATCTTGCTTCACATTGTGGCCTCTTAGAATTTCATAGCAGCAACAGTGATACAGTTTAGAGCCTATGATTCCGAAAAAGAGAGGCTACTATCACTTGAACTAAAGGAAATCTCTGTTAGCTATCAGCAGTATAGGATTCATGCCTCACAACTGACAGTTCTGATTCCAGTCAGTAGAGGGCAGTGGTTCTCTCTCTTTCACACACATACACACACATTCATTACAGTACTATGTTACAATGATTCTTAATATTTGAGATCAGTGGAATAATCGCTAATCTATTAGATTTTAAAACTGTTGCCCCAGAATCCTTGTCTTTGCTAGGTGAGGAGCCCAGTTTTTTTCCTGTTAGCTAATTTAAATAACTTGAGATAAAATCCTACAAAAAACAAGGTGGTTTGTAGTTTTCACAGAAGTTAGTGGGTTGAGTTAAAGACTAGACCTTCATGTGCAGATGTGATATTCCCCTCTTGTTTTACCTGGACTGGTGATCTGTGAGGTCACCCAAATCCTTGACTCTGGGAACCAGCCTTACCCTGCTCTGCTGTGAGAACCCCCACTCCTGGGCTGTTCATGCACAGCCTCTAGCATGTAAGCTGCTCCTTGTATTGTGCAACTGAATGACACTAGCCAATATCTCTGATCCCAGACACAACCCTAGGAACCTCTGCCTTTCAGTGTCCAGTTATGCCCGCTGGATACTGCAAGCTTATACGAGTTCATCAATTTAACAAAGAAATTGGTATGTACCAGGCTTGTTATCCCCAGGGGAGTCTCTGACACATTTTAAACTAAACACACTGCTTCAGGTAGAATAAACAAATAAATTTATTAACTATGAAAGATAGATTTTAAGTGATTATAAGTCAAAGCACAACAAATCAGATCTGGTCAAATTAAATAAAAGCAAAACACATTCTAAGCTGATCTTAACAATTTCAATGTCTTTACAAACTTAGATGCTCTTCACCACAGGCTGGTTATTGCTCTTCAGCCAGGCTCTCCTCTTTGATCAGCACTTCAGTTGTTTGATGTAGTGTCTTTACATGTAAGTGGAAGAGAGAGGAAGAGCATAGCAAACATCTCTCCCTTTTATCATATTTTTTCTTCCTTCTTGGCTTTGTTCCCACCCCTTCAGAGTCAGGTGAGCATTACCTCATTGCAGTCCCAAACTGGCCAAAGGAAGGGGGTGACTCACTCAAGAATCCAACAGATCCTTTTGTTGCTGCCTAGGCCAGCGTCCTTTGTTCCTGTGAGGCAGGGCTGGGTTTGTCCCGTACCTGTCCTGATGGGGTGTGAACTGCCCCTCCGCTCTTCGAGAGTTTTTGTCTGGGCATATTTTAAGTTATGAGGATACATTTTCAGCCTCATAACTACATATATGAAATTATAACCTATAACATTACTATAACATTGCTGTAATAGCAATGTTCAGTGCATTATGAGCTTTCCAAAGACACCCAACATGACAAACTTTGCATTGGATACCACACAATCATTTTATAAGGATGAACATGCGGGTGCTGGGTGTTCCCCCGAGGTACAGAGCATCACAGCAGGTCTTTAATACATAGCTGCAGACACTTATAGAATCAATAAATCTAGAAATAGAAATGTCATCTTCAGGCATATGGCTTTTGACAGCACAAATAATGAATTAGATGTTGGCTCAGTGATGTAGCCACTCTGTCAGGACAGCATCATTTGGTGATATCCAGTGCATCCATCTACCATCAAGATAACAGAGTTCAGTCCATAACCAGATGGCTCACTATTTGTTCTTGAGCTCCACAGGGATAGGATGGAGAGCTCAAGAAGAGACATTGGTAAAAATGTGAGTTAAACCACCTATAGCCCCAGTGTATTCTGTTGTAATGAAAAAGGATCTTTCAGTTCACATGGTAGTTCTAAGAGGTGTGCGTGAGCTGATCCAGAGAAACCAGGAGACACATATATGAATTGCCTATCTGCCAAGGAATGCTCCATTGATCCAGATAGAGTCCGGCATCATGAGTTACTGCTGTTCCTTAGAAAGAGCATATCTTATAGGCTCAACTGTTCCAGTAAAGGGGTACCTTGACTTCAGCTGGCATTTATGATGTGTCTTGGAGATGAAATTGTGAAGTAAGCTGTCTTACTAGCTGGCTATGCACAGTAATGCTGCGAATGGTCTTGCTTTCACACTTAATTATGAGGGGATCAATGCTAGCCAGGAACAGAAGGTTGGAGACTGGAGTTCTCTGTGCCACATCATTACAAAGGGCAGAGCTGAACCCTGAGTCCAACGTGCCACAATGACAACTGGAGTCCCATACTACCACCCAGTATTCAACAGGTGCAATAATTAGGGCATTGGCAGATGTCCATAAGGTAACAGCACTACTGTCCCATAAGCTACCGGCAACTCTGTGGAGCAGAGTAACTCTTGACTGGATTTTAGCATTTGTCTTCTCGATGTCTTGTCGAAAGGAGAGAGAGGTCAAGGTTTATTCCCAGTAAATAAGGTATGGTTCAAAAATGATTGGCTGATTGTGCGTAAGGACCTGCAGCTGTCCATGAGCTAATTGGTCTGCGAGATGGAAACAAGATGTCACTGTCATTAGTGTCATTTAATTTAAGTCAGCACTTTGAAAAATTCTTGGCCAAGGTGTCATGGTTAGATGACAGGCAAGACTCTAGACCCTCAAAGCTTTTTCTGGCTATTGGCCAGCAAGTGTCATCAGTGTACACAATCTTAGTTGCCTTAGTTGATCTGCTGGGTGGCAGGTCAGCTGTATATATACTGCAGTGGATACAGATCCCTGGGGAAGTCTGTTGTTCATACGACGTGGGTGACTTGAACCATCACCACACTTGACAATCACTGTTCTGTTAGAAATCATCTGCATAAAAAAATCTTGTCTGGGACCCTGGAGTGTACTTTTAGGATTAATTCATGGTGAAAAGTAATCCAGGTAATATAGTCCAGCTGCCTGTCAATGCAAGATGGTTCCCAACTATACCATTACTAGCACTTTGTTCAGTCTGACAGGGCCACCTTCTCTTCCCTGGGGAATGATTCCGTATTCTAACAGATTTTGCTGTCAGGAAGTTTTTCCTTATATTCAATCTCCATTTTCCTTCTCTTTTATTAGACTAAATAATAACTTTTAGTGTTTACATACTTCATATAGTTGTACATTTCCATTATATCACTCACAGCTTTAAATCAAGTATTAATAAGGAAGGAAAATGGATTATAGCAAGAGAGGAAAGATGTATGATTAAGGCAATGACCTGGGACTCTAACGACCTGTGTGACTGAGTGTATCAGGCCCTTTGAGGCCCATTATTGGAGGCCTTGCAATCCTACCACACCTTGACCCAGCCCTGAGACCCTTCTCCCACTCCAAACTCCCGGGGGCCCACAAAATCTAATAGCCCCGACCCACGAGAGAATTAATCTGGCCCTGATTTCTGTATTCCACTGTCAATCACAGGAGCTGTACAGTCACCATCTATTGTTGTGTTCCTGGGCATATGCCATTCAAATGGAAGGAAAGAGCTAGTCCTCTTCAGAGGAAAGACCAGTCATACACATCAACACCTGCTTCATGTGTATGTTCTGGTTTCTCCTTTGCTAATGAGATTTTTTTTAAACCTGCCCAGATGCCGCTACAACCCCATCCATTCAAAGTACTCTACTCTTGTATTAGAAGCTGTTCCCACTAAGAGGTACAGACTTGCCCACATTAAATAAGATCAACAGGAAATTGGGTGCTGGCACGCCTTCAAATGATGCTTCTCGGCTCAGACTTTGGAAGTGAAGTAAGGTCACTCGTTGTAGATTGTCTTTGTTTTCAGAATGCTGAACAGCTGCACTGTAGTGGGGTGGCTGCCCCACTCCATGAGAAAAAGGGCTAGAACAGGGCAGAGAGGCTGCACAGACCAGCAGCCAATCAGCAAAGGCCTGTGGAGAGCCAATCAGGGCCACGGCTGTGAAAGGCTAGGCTGATTGGTGAAGCAGCCACAGCTGTGGCCAGCTCAATTAGAGCGCAGCTGGCCCTGATAAAAGGGTTGTGTGCATGGTGACCAGACAGCAAATGTGAAAAATTGGGATGGCCGATTGGGGGTAATAGGAGCCTATATAAGAAAAAGACCCCAAAATTGGGACTGTCCCTATAAAATCAGGACATCTGGTCACCCTAGTTGAAGGCCAGGAGCTGAAGAGTTTCTCTCTGGCCCTGAAGGGAGAAGGGCTAGCTGTCTGCGAGCAAGGTACCTGACGCAGAGCAGGGCTGGGGAAAAGGGCAAGAATAGCTGGGGAGCTCCAGCCTGGTAACGCCCCAGACTGCAGGCCTTGATGAAGGCCTATGGAGGCACTGGGGCTGCAGAGGGCAGCCCAGGAATAGGCAGAGGCAGCTGGTCCTAACCCCTTGCCAATGATGAGTGGCCATTATAGATGGCAGTCTGCCCCAGTGAGCGGGGGCTAGATGATGACTGGCAGTAGCCAGTGAGGCAAGGTGGGTTTAGAGGGCTGGGGGTTCCCCTAGGAGGGGAGACCCAGAGTGAGGGGGTTCTGCAGAGGGGCAGAACCCTAAAGTTAAAGGGTACGGGGATCGAGGAGGGGGCACTCCAAGGCTGAAAAGACCTAATTCCCAGACGACCAGCAGGAGGTGCTGCGCCGGTGAGTCTTTGCCTCACTGCATTCACACTGACAAGTTCGTTGCCTCAGAACAAGAGACTCACATATCCTCATGCATCAGTGAATGGCTTTTATATGTACTACAAGTATCTTCCCATAGGTGGAGTGATTTGTTTAGTGCTGTGCAGTCCCTGTTCATGCTTGCAGGTTAACTTGATAAATTCAGTGTTGTTTAATGCCTCAGACAGCCCCTAAACTAACAGTTTCAAGATAAGTTTTTGAGGCCTCAGAGAAAATTTCTACTTTAAAATTCTGAGATCAGTAGAAAATTGGAAGAAATTGTGAGTTACCGAGGAGACTCATCCCTACTTGGTGCCAATTTTACAACTGCGCTGCAGCTGCTTTTTATCAACTGCCCCCTCAGAACATCCCTCTTCACCTCAAGGGGTCAGGACTGTGCGATCCCAAGCTCCTCTCTTCATTATTGAAAGCTTCCTACAGCTTCCTGAGCCTCCAGCACCCTCCCTTCTCTTCCTCCAAACCTCTCCTCAAAAGCCACTCCTTCTGGGAAGCCTTCCTCTGACCTCCCCCACGACAGTCTCTCCAGGCCTCTTTCTCTGAACTGTGGCTCAGTGGATCATTTCTGCCCATGTCCCTGATCCCATAACTGCCTTTGTGAGATTACACCTTCCTGTGGAACATGCAGGGCCCCACCTGTGGAAAGTCAGTTGCAGGATGGTGATCTGAGGTTGTGAAGTATTCAGGGCAGAAATCTTGTCTTCGTGCATGTTTTGTGGAGGAATAATGAAAGGGTTTCATACTTAAGAGAAATGAGTGCAAACAAGAAGGGTGATCATGCACCATCCAAGCCAAATTGGGCCCTAGTTATCTCGAGTTAGACTCTTATACTGTGCCCAGCCATGTGAAATCTGAGCAAACTTTTCAAATATGGCTCTTGTCCATCAGCCAAAGTAAAGAATAACTTCAAAGAAAAAAATTCCAAAGGCACCTGATCCGCCTTCATTAGCCTTAAAAGTGAAAATTCCTTTGGAAGCAAGAGTGACATTTCAAAGCTGGCCTTATACAAATAAAAGTGACATTGATGTAACTGTGGAATTGGTGGGTGTGGGCAGGACACACCAAACCTGCTTCCGCCCCTTATATCCACAGTGTGTCTAGACAAACTCGCTTCTCAGACATAGCCTTTGTGATGTGTGGTTAATGAACATTGCAGAGATGGGCCATGTGCAGGTAACTGCAGATATTTATCGGCATGAGGCAATGAAGAGCTGCAAGTTCTTTGAAATAGAATCAGTATAAATCACTGGGCAGGTCTCGTTAACTTTTTTTATTAGTAGACTGTAGTCTGCAATTTTCTGTGTAGTAGTTTTTTGGATGATCAAGCCTAGCCAACAGATATATCATGGTTCACTCTGACTTTATGTATGGAATAGAGTTAATACTGCTTCAGAGCTATGGTCAAAACAGTGTATTATGTTTGCATGTACTGCTTCAAAAGATGCTATCTGAAAGCCCATGTCTGATCACTGCCACATGCATTTGCCCATGTTGTAAAATGCAGCATGTCTTCAACCTCTGAAAGTGAAAGTATATATTGTACAATGATAGGCTCTCAATGTGGTGTCCTTAATACCCTTCCCCACAAGCAATGCATCTAGGGTTTTATAGAACACCACACTGTTATTTACTTGTATTGAGGTAGCACTGGGAGCCCCATTGTGATGGGCACTGTACAAACACATAACAAACACCCAGTCCCAGCTGTAAAGAACATGTGAAAAGCTTAAGAGGAAAGATGGCCCGGTGGTAGGGCATTAGCCAGGGACACAGGTTCAATTCCCTGCTCTGCTATAGACTTCTTCTGTGATGTGGGGTAAATCACTTAGTCTGTATGTGCCACAGTTCCCCCTTTGTAAAATGGGGATAACAGTATTCCACTGTCTTATTGGGGTGTTGAACATAAATCCATTAAAGATTGTGAGGTGCTCCAATACTACAGCAAGATAAGGACATATAAGTACCTTAGAGTGAATAAATTGCAAACATAGATATGGTCATTTCATCCTGGAAGTCTTTCAAGCACTGATCCTGGAGAGACATTGTAAAGAACAGTCAAGTTATATAAATGTATTAAATCACAAGGGGTTTTTTAAAACAGCTGCCTTAGTGATAAATTAAACTTCAAAACTTATTATTCATTTTATTCAGGAATGCTGGACAGAAAACAGATGAAGGGGTTGGGGCCTCCCAGTAGTTTAAATATAAGACATGCTTATTCATGCAGCATGTCTCCCATCATCAGAATATTTATATGGAATCCTGTCTGTATAGGCACTGAAGGTATGCAAATGAGATCACCTCCTGCCTTTCTGATTAAAGCAGGGTATGACTCTGCACCCTCTGAGTTAGAATGCTCTCTGTTGCATAGCTTGTTAGGGCCATATGTTGTCGATTTTCATCTCACCACAGTGAAATATTAAATACTCTTCCTGTTATAAAAGCCAGTCTACCCACACCCTGCCCTAACATGGAAAAAAAACCCAAAAACACAGCAGGGGCATTGGCTCAACACCTAACAGTGCATTTCCAGACTTACTGACATTTGGGGGATTTTAATTTATTTACGATAAGGAGGCTTAAAAATATTTGGTTGGGTGTTAGCTGTAGTAGTGTTTAATACCCTTTCAGGCTAGATTCGTAGATCTCAAGGCCAGAAGGGACCACTGTGATCATCTAGTCTGACCTCCTTTTTAACATCTATCTGTTAAAAAGATGTATTTTTTTTAGCATGGGAATAACAGCTGATGCTAAATAATTAAAGGAGATGCAGCCAGCAAAATGATCCATAATTGCAAATATGTTGATCCCTTGGTCATCAGAGGAGATCAAACCTCAGAGCATCACAACCAAATCACTTGAGCTAAGCTAAGCGCAACTCTAATGGCTGTTAGCCGTCTTTGAGTCCAACCACTAGAGGGAGAGAGGCTGTAACTAAGCAGTGTTTTGCTCGAGTGTGTTTGTAGATTTTGATCCAATAGCCTTAAGTGCCGCGATGGTTTAAAACCATAAAAACAATAGTTTGCAATGGACATTTGCTCCTTTAGCCCATCCATTTGCTATGACTTTAGCTCTTTAGGGACTTGTTTTTTTATAGGCCTGGTCTTCTTCCATCATTAGTCATCACTTTAAACCAACATCTGCTTAGCTCTCTCAGTGACATAGCTTAAAGGCCTGGCCTTGCTATATGGAAAAATCATTAGAGTGTCCCAGTTCCTTGGGCTAGCAAATCAAGAACTCCACAAATTCAGAACCTTCTCTCCTTCCCCTTCCTCCAGCCAAAGGTGAGCCCGCTTCCGAACCTATGGAGGAGAGTACAGGGGTGCAAGGCAGCCCTTCATTCCCTTGTTTGGCTTATCCACATTACCAGTCTGTGCACAGGGGAAGAACAGCTGTCACAGGCAGCTACTTCGGGTCCCATGCAAGTTGGATGGGGTCTTGGATCATTAGTGGCCCCCCTCAATGTGCTGGCCAGCGCAGCTGGGTTGACACAGAGTGGTAAGTAAGCTGCATCAGGTTAGGGCTGGAACACTTTACTTTTCCCCTGGAGCAAAGGAGAAGCCGGGACTGAATCATGACTCAATCACAAATCAGTCCGTTGTCTCCTTCTGAGGAAGTGCAGCTCTGCTCTGCCCCTTACTCAAGGCATGTTGTAACTTCACTATCTCCATTCCTGGCTTGTCACCGTTCATTAGTTAAAGCTCTGTGATGTGATGCTTGGCGGGTGCATATAAGCCCATTGCGCACAGTCTCCATACAGGATCCTTAAGGCTCCCAAACGATCCATATTTTAGCTTCGATCTGAATTAGTACAAGTATAATTATTGCTGCTACAGCCTTTCCTCTTGAGGACTCCAAGCATCATGTGGTGAGTACACACACCCCTGTTAAATAAACACCTAGGCCTACAATCGCCTCTTCAAGTCGGTTATGCAGGCAAGTGGAACTCTCAAGCACGTTTTCTTACATTTCCCCTCCGTGAGAGGACACTTTCACAGAACCAAAAGTCTCACCCCAGCCAAAACCCCCTATTGATTTAAACAGAGCAGGGTTCACATTTAAGCTATATCCATGAATCACATTCCTCTATAGTGGTTGTGCGTGCCCAGCGATGACGGTGTTTATCACTGACAGTCTGTTGTACAGTGCAGTTTAGAACCTAGGTTTAGTTCTATATTCACAATGTCCATTATCCTCCAATGATCCCCTTTAGTGGTTCCTCGTTTACAAACAGTTTCATGTCTGATTTTCTTTAATTTTGTGAACCTGAGAGCTCAAGGAAAGGGTAATTGGTACAGTCTCATTGCATTGCCTCTGCTTCCTCCACTCCACCTGTCTGACTGCTTCTCCCATAAGCACTGTTGCTCTTTCTTCCATGCCGTCCTATAAGCATAGAATAGACTCCCTCAAATGGTCTGGAAAGTCACTATTCTGTTTGTGAGACAGAGAACCCTTGGCAAAGGGTCCCCTGTTCTTTGTAAACAGCACTCACCTCAGACCAGACAAACTCATTACACCAAACACATATCTTGCAGGATACTTATCCATAAGGGATATCATGTAAGGTATCTTCAGAAAGTGCATAACATGTCAAGACTCATAATCATTGTGAGATGTATGTATGGGTAATATTTAAGGCACAATGTATTTACATTGAAAGTCTGCTTTATGGACCTGAAGTAGAAATTAATTACCAAGCAAGAGGGAGTTGTCACTCTTCCCTAATCAACCAGCAAGGTAATGCAAGGCTCAGCTGATCAGCCTTGATCTCTCCCAAAACCACCAATGGAAACCCTCAGAGGCACCACTGCGCGACTGAAACCTCTTGGAGGTGTGAAAGAAACATTACACAGACAGGGGATTGCCCTGGGCATGAATATGAACAAAAGGTGTTTTCAGTATAACACAGAGGAGGGAGAAGCTCGCTGGATCCATTCATTGAGGAAACCCTTTGCGGAGTGGGGGAGACTTTCATGAACGATTGGATTCTGGTTCTTGTGAAACCAACCAGCTCTGTAAAACACTGAACTTTAAAACACTGAACAGAAATAAACCTACTTTTGTTTTATTCTAAGTGCTTACAAGTGCTGTGTGGTTTACAGGAGTAGAGGTTTAATATAAAACTGGGGTACACTGCACTCTTGGATGCAGAGGATCAGGAATTTCTGTTACTAGTTAGTGTCAGGAGCTGGATATTGCAGGGGAACAAGTCAAAGGGACTCAGGTGCACCCATTGTTTACCAGCAAGGTGAAGTTAGGGCAGACATAGCCCAGAGGAGAGTGCTTGAGTGGCTGAAAGACTGGTGGTGTCAGGGAGATGACACCCAGCTACCACAAGAAAGAGTCCCTCATGCTGAAGACAAGGGTAACAGGGTGACTCAAAGCCCAGGGTGCCCCAAGAACCATCACACTGTCCTCCTTCAAAGCCCTTCTCAAGGCCCACTGGTATCGTGATGCTTGCAGGAAATTGCCAACTGATACCAGGCAGGCTTCTGGCCAGTAGACCCTTCTAAGCGCTGTTTCGTTTACTGTATGTTTGTCTCGTACCATTTTTTAAAATTATTTGACTTGGAACCATCTAGTTCTGCGAGATTGCAGGCCAATGTAACCACATGCTTTTACCACTGTTACTATCAATAACATGCTTCTATCACTTGTCCTCTTTCCCTTATTCCTTCCATTTCTTTGCTGTACCCACTTGTGCATCTTGTCAGAAATTAGACTGTTAGTTTTTGGGGGGCAGGGACCACCTTTTATTCTATGTTTTTATAGATCACAAGGGGTCCTACTGCAATACTACGGCTAATTAATAATAGGCTTGAACCAGAATTGCCATAAAGCAAAGACAGCTGGGTTAGGCATTCCCTCCAGACTCTGCTGATGCATACTGGCCTGCTGTGCCTCCCAGAGAGGGGGGTTAAGCATTCCCTCCAGATCTCTGCTGATGCAGACTGGCCTGTGCCCTCTTCTGGGCAGAGACAATCAGAAAAATATTGAGACCTTTACATTCCTTTCCCTTCTGAATCAGATTTTCATCTGCAGCTCTGCTGCTTTGTGTTGTGAGCCTATAAGATATCACCACTGAAGCAGATCCAGGGCAGCTGAAGTGCTAGAGAAAGTGTTGAACCAATGGCCCAGGGGCCATTATGCTGCTGGAGGCACCTCCTTGAGGATGAGAGGTAAAACCACCGTCCTACTTGCCTACCCTTGGGTATTAAAGAATCAGAGGGGTAGCCGTGTTAGTCTGGGTGTCACAGGACTCTTTGTCACTTGGGTATTAAAGATTCCCAGGCAATTGTTGGAAAATAAAACAATAACAAAGAGAGATAACCACAAAGTTCTCGCCAAATTCCAGCTGCAGTGCTTGCAATCTATTTAAAATTCCCTCTGCAGTTTTCATTGGAGATGCTTGTTTAAAATGCCCTACCCTAATCTGTCACATTGTTTTGCTACAGTGTGTTAACATTTGCTGCCTGTCACCCCAGAGGTGGCTGCATATCTGTGGTGCGTGAAGCAAACCTTACATTTGTAAAGTGGGTTGGGATCATTCAGGATGATTCTATATAAGTGGAAGCTACTTTATTATATTTTATCATAAAGCTGCATGAACTGATGATAAACCACCGGCACTTTGTAAAAAGTGAATCAATTCTGTTTTAAACATTTCTAAAACAGGAAAAATATAAAGTGCCATCTTTCAACAATACAAGGAGGAAATGATTGTGGTCAAATATTTACAGCAGGGGACTGGCAACCAGAACTCTTGTGCACTAGTCCTGTCTCTGCCTATGGACTGTAGGCAAGGGACTAACCCCTCAGTGCCTCAGTTTCCCCCTGGATATAATTGTTCTGGTGCTTACTTCTCACAAGAATGTAGTGAGGCTTACTTGATGAATCTTCCCCAAGCGCTTTGAGCTCTTCAGACCGTATCAAAGTATAAAATATTACATGTCCGGTTTATGTCTGGCGCAAACCTTTAAAACAAACCATGAAAATCCGAGTTTAGAATGAAAAAGCTGATCTAACCTTCAGTTGCATTGCAGCAGAGAATGGGCACAGGGTCTTCTTTTATGTTGCTTATTTCAAACAAACAAGTCTGGGAGTCTCCTGTGGAAACTCCATGTAAAAACCAAATCCCTTTGATGGGTATTTTTGGTTTATCTCCATATGAAGCTCAAATTCATCATGTGGAGAGAATGTGAAACATATTTTCCCCCCATGTAACACTTACTTTCCCACAATGAATAACAATCATTTTCTTACATGGAGAGACAGATTTGTCAGTTCATTCACCCAAGGGTAAAAAACTAGCCCAGAAGGCAGGAACACTGCGTCCCTCAACCCTGCCAAACACTAGGGATCATCCCAACGGCTCCCATAAAAAGCTTCAGTATTTAAGATAGTGTATACAGTGGCCACCTACACACAACCTCCTTAGTCTGAATTCCTTAGCTATTGCTCAGCAGTGAGTAATATACTCTACAAATCTGCCACATGGGCTCCAGAATGCATGCCAAGCTGTTGTCAATAACCCCTCAAGGTTTTAGGGACAGGAGAGTGGGTGGGGGAAGTCAACCTTTTTATCTGATTGTCTGATCAAACATGGGAGAAGTTTGTCTAATTTTAAGACACTAAACAGTTTTGTTGTATGCTCTAGTTGGAGCAGCTGGTATGCAAAATAGCATGCAACTGTTTATCAACACATTCACTAGGGTAAAGGACTCTTGCTCATATTTTCTTTCTTCTCTGGGTTATTTTTTCTTTTCCTTTTTCTCTTCCCAGATTTGCTCTCATTCTTCAGTTATGAACATTTCAGTAATATAACAATAAAACCCAAACAGAAGTAATTGAACCTCAAACAAACAAACTTTTCTTAATAGATGAAAAGTACCACAGAACAATCAAGAATCAAATCCTTGTTTTTAATAATGACTATAGAGCTCAGTGACTAGTGAAAGACGCAGGGAACTGCAGATGAGATAGGATGGTTTCATGGTAAAAGCAGTTGAATACTATCCTGGAGAACAGGATTCCATCCCTGGCTCTGATCTCCTGGGTGATGACAGACAAGTCACTTAAATCAAACTTTTCACAGGTGGTCTCTAACTGTGTGTTTTTCATTTTATGGATGCTCAACTTAATATCCTGGGCTCTGATTTGTAGAAGTGTTGAGCACTCACAACTGCAACTGAACTCAATTGGAGCTGTGCTTGGAACATCTAAAGTGCTATACAAATATTAATACCCTAGATCCCCCAACCTCTCTGCTCCTGTTCACCTCTCCATCCTAATTCCTGCTCCCTCCTCCCCTGCTTCCCCACCGTCCTTGATATTGTCCGCCTCCTTCTCTGCACCCATTCTTCCCGAACTCCTGCTTCCTGAGCCCCATTCCCCAGAGGCCTCTTCCATTTGGTTCCCCAGCTCAACTCCAATCTCATCACTCAGGCTCCTTTTTTTCCCCCCTGGCATTCAGCAGTTACACTGAGTTGATCAGAATCAAGTCTAGGGAGTGGGTATAGGATGTACCACAGTTCCACAGCAAGTCTTGTCCTTTCTGTACATTTAAACCTTATGTTGCATTTACTATACGTTCCTAACATGTTTTGGGATTGGCTTGGTCCCTTTATAGGAACTGGTACTGTACAGCATGCTCTGGCCATGCACTGCCTGCTCTATACCTCCTCTTTTCATTGCCAAATTATCTTACCCATTGTTATCTTGTCTATTGTAAATGGTTCCTGGGTTCGCCCCCTTATTTTAGCTAGTATAGACGTTCTGTTTTCAGCCTGCTTCATCCATTTGCCTCCCTAATCCTGTCTCCCAAGAAATGAGGCCTCACCGATGTCCAATTACTCACGTCAAGCCAAACCTATACTTCTTTCCTTTCTAGGCCTATCCACACCCAAACCCTCCCCTGATTCCTGCCTCTCCTCCTCTGGGCTTATCCCAACCCCCATCTCTTGGCTCTTGTCCCCCTTATCCTCTGTACCAATCCACCCCACTGGCTCTTGCAAGGCCCATCTCCCAACTTTCTCTTTCCCTTCTTCATTCCAGTCAGGTTATTTCCTTTTCCTGGATGCCAGCAAGAGGAGCACTGGCAGCATAGGTAAGAGAGGAGCCCTTGGTTGTCCCGAGAAGCAACTTCAGGGAAAATCCTGCTCAGTCCCTGAATCCCAGCAATGGAGCACGCTCAGTGCAGATGGACCAGAGAATTTACCTCTAACAAGTCTCTACTGAGGCTTATAACTTGGCCATTTTTTTTACATGGGCAGAACATTTTTCCCCTAGGTTCAGGGTTCAAGCCTAAGAAGAAAGAGTCAAGGTAGTGCAACATTCAGGCTTTATTCCTTCCTCCTCAGACACAGTTTTCTCTCATCAATCCTGTCCTGAAAGTAGAAATCTGTGTTCCTAGACATTGCCCTGTACATACGCATACTATCATAGGCGAAAACATCCCCTATTGGGAAGCTATCATAACGTCTCTCCTCACATTTATTTCAGATAGTAAAATTAAACATGAATACCATAGCCTGCTTACATAGTTAATATTCTGTTGTACTCCCTTAAAGCCTATATCATCATATATATAATATAATACCAGCTTTTTTTTTAATACTAATTCTTAATTTGCTTGAGCACGAAGGCTTGTGGGGTTGTTTTTGTTCACATCTTACTATTTTACAACATCTTGTGTATATCTTGCAGGTGGTTTGATGTTGGGAGGTCTTTAGCTTGTCACTTGCTGTAGGCTTTAGCCTTTGTGTGCCTCTCTTCCATTTCGTCTGCCACTCTTTACACAACTGCAGGCTTTAGGAATGCTGGGGATATAGGTACCAAAGTACACATATGTCTTTGCATCAAGCATTATACCAGGCTGCTATTAAGATTTTCAGTGAGAGCATTTCTCTGTTCAATAATGGTTTGCCATATATTTTCTTTCCTTGTTGCAGCTTTCCCTGTGCTCCTTAGTGAATTGTCTCTGTCTCCTCTACTTATTCTCTATGTTTGGATGTGAGCTTGTTTGCTCTGCATACGCCTATAGCTCTTGGAAGCATTGGTGAAGGCTTTCTGAGCATTCCCACTGGAACTTTTGTATCTTTCATCCCTATTACTAATCTACCAAGAACTCATTCGTCTTTTAAGATTGGTAATCGCGCACACAAGCAGATTCTGTGACACAAGCTACTGCGTGAGTCAGCCATTTTCCACTGCTTGACAATGTACCGATCTCTCATTTCTCCATGTTCTTGATCACAATTGCTGAAAAGATACCCTTCGTATAGGACTTTTTGGTGCATTCAAAATATGTTTGGAGCACTTCTGGGATTTTACATGGGCCCTTCTGGTCTCTTTCTGAAATGACCAGATGCTGTTGGAGCAGGTGGCAGCCTTTTTCTATTAGAGCGAATAGTGTGACTGGTCTTATCTTGTTTTCCTTTTTATCCACCTCCATTGCAATGTCACATTTTTCCCAGTGTGATCTAAAGATTGTCCAGTTCCTAGACACATCCCCTTTCAAGTGACATGTCCATCTGCTCCTGGATGGGAATCTGGTCTGCTGCCACAATTATTCTTCTCTCTTCCCCCTCCCCTTTTCCCCCCAACCCCAATATTCTTAGCTTCTGATTTCACATACCAACAGGAGCCAACTGACACCATGTTCAGGGTTCAGGCATAAAAAGAGAGAGATTCAAGACAGTGCAATATCCAGGCTTTATTCATTCCTCCACCTACAGAGTCCTCTCTCATCAAGCACTTTGTGAATGGAGCATTCTCTCCATTGCTAGACATTACCCCATACATAAGCATACTATCATGCTGTAACGCCCTCTGTTGGTAAGAAATCTACTGTAACACCTGGACTTGTTCTCAGAAGCAGCGGAACCATGTTAGGTAAAACTTTGAAAAAGCTGGGGCAGATACCCAGCATGGGAAATTTCTACCCAAGCAGTTAAAGTTTGGCAAAGTTATAAGTAATTCAAGATGGTCTTATAATGGAAAAAACGTTAGGTAAACTTTACAAAAGACAGTGCTAAGCAGGTCTGCCAATAATAAAAAATACTTTATTAAAACTCGTAATCCTAATCCTACAACTATACGCACACAAGCAGATTCTGTGACACAAGCTACACTGCCTGGATTGCATTATTATCATCATCATCTCAGCAAGAATAGCTGAACACAAGTATTCCTCGTTTCTGGCCTACTGACAGATACAGCATTTGCACTGGATTACCTGGCTTTCATGAGTGTGTACTTTGCTGCTATTTTAATTAATATTGATTGTATGTCAGTTTCCTATGATTTTGTTTGGAGGTTTTCCACAATAATGTATATACACAGAAGAAAAATGCTTTATATTGGTATTGCCTTGATAAATTTAGCTGCATAGTATTACTCCATTGGACCAGCTCCTCGGATGGTGTAAATCAGCATGGTCTACACTGATTTACACCAACTGAGGATATGATGTGCTAACTTTGAAGGAGTTACTTCTGATTTCTGCCAGTGGAAGTAGGGTCAGACCCACGTCTTTCTGGTGGTTTGTCCTTGGAGGTTACAGGACTAGTTAAGGACAAAATTTTGCGATGTTTTAATTACAAGGATGTATAAGAAGAATAATCATGAAGATACAATTTCTGCATTAATTCAGTAGGTAGTATAATGTTGTGCTACATCACTTAGCTGCCTTGCAGCTCTGATTTTTCTAATGTGTGGCACTGAAGTATTTGTGTGCTGTGATTACATACTTATCTCTTTAAATGGCTGAGACATGACTGTTTTCAGAAGAGATTTGCTCTGGGAATGATAACATTCCAGTAGTTAAGAACTTCTGTACCTACTGAATAATCTGTTTCATCTGAGTGACCTTTCAAACAATTTCTCACTTTCCCTTTGTTTATTTTCATTATCAGTTTGGTATCTTGTCAATGTTGTTCTGATGTGCTGTGTAATATGCAACTAGGAGGACTGACAAAGCCAGAGGGAAACCTGCTGCACTCAGTAAATTGGTTAACAGCTGCAAATTTCTTATACATTCTTCTTTCCTACTGAGATAACACACTTTCTGATATAATGCTGATGCACTGAACTCACCAATAGGTGGCCATGATGAAACAGGAAACGGAATGAACTCACCAGTTTCCTGGTGAGAAGGAACTGCTGGCATTTAACTTGCAGTTATTAGTTGTTGGTTATAAAGCAGAATTTTAGTTAAGATTTGGTTATTATGGGGTGCCAAAGTCTTCATCAAATAAACAGATTCTCAGAGTCAGTGGTAAAAAAAGAACTATATAGGCCATTCTAGGGGACACAGAAACCTTACCATAAGTGGCAATTTTTGATCTGTTTTAGCTGCTACTATTCATACTTAGACCTGAAATTGTTTGTAAGGTTTGTAATGGAATAAGCGCTGTAGTAATGGGCTGGAGTTATTCCCTATATGTCATTGCAGCACCAAGAAAGTGCTTTGCATAACACTGAGAACACTTGGCTCCTAAGAACAGGATTATTAAAATGAAGAGATAGCAACTATGGGGTTCACAGTGGGATGGGGGAGGAAATGGAATTGGTCACTTTTGTTCTCTGATGTGTTTTCATGATATTCACTTTTATGCAGCCTGACAAGATATTGTGTCTCTCACTTTGTGGCACTAAAAAAAATATTTAAAAAATTAAATTGAACTCTTCACACACACACACACACACACACACTCATAAAAACTGGAGACCATGGTAAGCAGGGTCAGCAAGGAGGCCAATAAGTGAAATGGGTATGGAGCTAGAATTACAATCTTTTACTAAAGGCTTGTCATTTACAACATGTTAGAACATGACCAAGGACAGGGGTGAGCATACTACAGCCCTGGGGCTGCATCCAACCCTTCAGACATTTTAATCAGGCCCTCGAGCTTCCGCCAGGGAGCAGCTTCCGGGGCTTGCCCCACTCTGGTGCTCCAGCCAGGGAGTGGGGCTGGGGGATTGCTCTGCTTATGACATGGCTCCACACTGGTCCAGGAAGCAGTGCAATGTCTCCCCTCTGGCTCCTACGCGTAGGGGCAGCCAGGGGGCTTTGCACGCTGTCTCTGTCCCAAGCGCCACCCCCACAGCTCCCATTGGTGTGGGAGACAGAGTGGGGACATACCTCTGCTTCTGGGAGCTGCTTGAGGTAAGCGCTATCTGGAGCCTGCATCTCTGGCCTTCTTCTGTGCTCCAACTCCCTGCCTCAGGCCTGATCCCTCTTCCACACTCTGGACCTCTTAGTCCCAATCTGGAGCATCCTCCTGCACCCCCAACCCCTCATTCCCACCCCAGAGCTCACACCCCCAGCCAGATCCCTCACTCTCACACCTGCACCCCGGCCCCAGCCCAGAGCCCCTTCTGCATCTTGAACTCCTCATTTCTGGCCCCACCCCGGAGCCCACACCCCCAGCCAGAGCCCTCACCACTTCCTGCACCTCCAACCCCTAGTTTCATGAGTATTCATGGCCCCCCCATATAATTTCCATACCCAGATGTGGTCTCGGGCCAAAAAGTTTGCCCGTCCTTGACCTAGAAGAATGAAGCTAATAAAGATGATGCTGACCATTCATTTGCTGTAGGGGTAGAGAAGGACAAGTTGTGCTTAGCATTGTTTCAGGTAGTTGAGGTTAAACCTCCTGGGACCAGGCTTTAATCATAACTAGCTGACCCAATGCTAACCAGGACTTGGCCTTGTCTGCAGAATCATGGCCAGCATCGTGTTAGGCAACTCAGCTTGTCATGGTCAGAGTCCAACGTGATAAAATTCTGAAGACAAGACTTCAGGGATGATCCCTTAAGATCAGGTTCCAGCATCGTTCAGCTCCTGTTACTGCTGTATGTGCTGGTGTGTACACTATAGATTAATAAACAACTTCAGTTTTCATTGCTGTCGATCTAGCCCCTTTCATTAAAATTAACAAACATTTGGGGGGGAAAAGATTTGCCTACTTTTACTCTTCAACAATTTGTTTTTTACACCAATATTGTGCCAGAGGAATTCAGAATATACTCCCTATAACTGAAGTGGGGATGTTATTGTGTAGGCATGAAAACTTACGCTTGCATTTTGCCAAGATCTATTTTTAAACAACAGGGGGAAAAAATTAAATTTTTAGTCTAAAGCAATTGGACAATGAGCCAAGTACTGAGTCTATCGAAGTCAATAGCAAAACTCACCTGGCCTCCAATGGAGGCACGTTCATAGTCTATTTCTATCAAAGGATTAATGTTATATTAACAAGAAATTTGAAACTTGTTAATTACAGATCATTGTCATTTATTTTAATAGGAACTAGTATGATTTTACGTAGTGTGTTGTCTTTGCTATTCTGCCCTCTTTCCCTCCTTATGTATTACATCTAGGTACCAACTTTTAATTACTTCCAAGACAAGATCCGAGTCTGATCTAGGAGGAAAATAGGACAGAACTTGCCTTATAATCTGTCAGCTGGGATCTCTTATCTCTTGACTAGGAAGGTATCAGTATTCATGGTAATGAATAGCCTACATGTGGAACAATAACTGTGGGCTGGAGACAGAAATATTGACCTTATTGTCAAGACACAAGTTCAGAGTTCAATGGCAATCTCAATGGTTGGTTTGTTGGGTTGAATGTTAACAGTGATAATACCACATGACACTGATCAATTATATGAATGGAGGAGCTGAATCTATAAAAGAGTAAACTAAAACTGTGCCCATGTGGCTGTGCCTTTGATAGCAGCAAACCTGGTGAATTATACATTTGCATTTCAGAGTTAATGTAATACTTTGGACAGGACATGCAAGATGACAATAAAATCTGCCAGCAAATAAAGACTGATACCATTAAGACCTCAGTGCAGGAAACATTATTTTGTCAATCTGGCTGGAATATCCTTATCTACATACTCATTCTTCACTTTAAGAGGCTTAAGAGTAAATTATAATCATTCACAACCAGCCAAAGCTAGGAATGGGGTCTATAAGTCTAGCCAAGGCAATTCACTGCACAGCTACAGATGGTTTTTGTCTAGATGATGGTTAAATCCATTGCCACTAAAATAACAACATAGCTAGTGAAGAAATCTATGAAGTAAATTGTGGCAAAGGGAATTCGGGGGTTATAAGCAGAGGAGCCAGAGTCAGGATTTATGGATTCGATTCTATTCCTGACTCCATCACTGTCTCACCGTGTGACCTTGGACAAATCACTTAATCTCTCTGTGTCTCCTCATCTTTAATGTGGGAATGATAATACTTAACTCCCAGAGGTGCTATGGAACATGCTACAAATTCAGAGATTTTTAAGACCAAAAGGGACCATTGTGATAATCTAGTCTGACCTCCTACATAAGACAGCCCTAGAACCTCACTCAGAAATTCCTGCATTGAGCCCATTACTTCTTTTACCTATGTGCGTCTGTGCTAGGTAGCTAGATAGCCGCAATCTACCCAGAAGTGTTTTATTCATCCTATGTCCATTAAGACTGTGACAGCCTTGTCTTTTGGACAGAGATCTCACAACGATTTGCTGTGCTTCTGTCAGCTCCAGCTTGGATTATTGCAATTATTAATCATGAGGATGATGATTATTTCTTTTGTGGTAGTACAATCAGAAATCATGGCTCCATTGCAGTAGGCTTTGTACAAATGTAACACGAAGATGCTCCCTGCCCCTGAAAGCTCAGCAGCTAAGATTTTGACGATACACAACAAATGGTGTCAGGGATAGAAGAGGAGAACAAGACAACAACGGTGTCTAACAGGTGTGTATAAGTTAGCAGTCACAGTGGTCTCTACTGTCACTCCAAAATGCATTTCCTGCAGCCACTCCTGAAGACTCTCCAGCGTCTGCAGAATCATAGAACCATAGCGTTAGAAGGGACCCTCAAGGGACCTTGCAGTGTGATTTTAGGCAAGTCCCTTCACCTCTCTGTGCCTGTTTCTCCTCCCATCTTTATCTGTCTTGTATGTTTAGACAAAAGCTCATTATGTGTTTGTAGAGCACAATGGGGTGGTTTTATGCATTACTGTGATCGTCCTCCTCCTCCTACCTGATCTTGGATAGAGAAGAGAAAACTCAGGACAAGTTGTTGTGCACTCATATGGATTTTGTCAGCAACTCAGACACACTGATGGACACAGGCTAAACGGGGTGCAAATCAAGGTCCTGATCTGGATCTCTTTGGGGGTTAGATACTGTTTGGTTTATAGAGCACCCTTCTCTCCTAGCCTCATGCTAGTGATTCAGTAGAAGCTGAAGGACTCAAGCTAACACCCCACAGTCTGGGGCTGAAGGCCGGGTGTTCTCTGAGCTTGGATGCTGTCAGTAGTCTCTAGTCTAGAATTCACTTCCCCAGTGGCTCCACCAGAGCTGGAGCTGGTTCACATTCAGGGCGCATAGTGAGGCCTCACTGTTTCATCACGCATGAAAGGGTGGGTTGTGGGGGTGTTTAGTTTATTTTGGGGGAAGCTGTTGAGCCCTTTTGCTGGCAGTGAGTCAGTTCAGTTGGACTTTAATTCATGTCTTTTGTGTAGTGTGTGCATGTAACGAGAAAGCGTACAGCACACATTTGCAGCATCCTATACATGTAGGGCTGGGAAGAACCTCAAGAGGTCATCTAGCCCATTCTCCCTCCCCCCCCCCCACCCCATACTAACGCTGGATTCATTAGTAAGGACACACTCGCTGCTTCTGAAAACGCACCTCCAAGTACATTAGGAAGCAGAGTAATGATTGGGCCCAGTCCTGAGAATTGCTGAACTCCCACCCCTCATTTCCTGTCGACTTTATAGGAGGTGAGGATGCTCTGCACCTAGCAGGGTCTGGCTGGGAGCCAACAACATTACATTGATCTGCAGATCAATCCGGTGTCATGAATCAGGAGGTGGTAAATACCCGCTAATATTCCTTTCCCTCCCCACAACTCCCCTGTCTTCTGTGGAGCAAACACAGGGAGCAAATTTGCTCTTTATTTTCAGCTGCCCTCTTCCCACAGCAGCTGTTCTGCCCATTCTGGGCTTCTGCATCCTGCCTTTAACAGTTGCCCGACTGTCTGACTCTTCACACAGGCCAAGGCAGTGTGTCTCAGAGCTCAAAGGAAGAGCATGTTGGGAGGATTAGGAGGAGGCTTGCTACATGGTTGTAGCTATAGAAGCAAAGAATTTCTTGCCCTGCCCCCAACACGAAAGATACTGTCTCTTCAGTGTTTCCTACAGCTGAGTGATTCCAAACAGCAGAAGCAATAGTCTGAAAAATAGATGGTCTTGCTCAAGCTGCTCGAGGGATATTCATTATTGTTCACAGGAAATGGAGGGTGAAAATTATTGACAGAAGTTTTTTAATTGGTATTTTAACAAATAACCAAACCTGAACAAATTGTTCTGCAACAACTATTTTCAGTAAAAAAGCATTTTATTTTTTGAAAACAGAATATTTTTAACTGAAAAAACACTGTTTAGTTATCCAGATAATTTCAACTAAATCAAAAATGTTCTGTAATAATGTTCATTTTGGTCAAAAAAACATTTTTTTCAAATATTTCAACCAGTGCCAGTTCTTCCCTCATCTTTGCAGTTCTATAGCACCTTCCATGTGAGACTACCTGAGTCAGATCATCTCATCCATCCCTGGGCCAATGCAAGAGAGTTCCCTGCAGGATATTCTCCAGTTCAGTTTTAAATGACACCCCCAATTAGAATTCGACCACATACAGGGCAGTGACTTGAGATGTTAGCTTGGGGTGAGTGAAGTCAAAAGGGACTTTAGCCAGCAGCACTGTTATCCTACGACACATAAAGGGTGCAATTTAATGAGAAAGGTGGTCTAGATTAAATTAGTATAAAGTAGGTGCACAATTTATTGAAAAAATGAACTCAGAGTAGTTATCAATGGTTTGCTGTCAAACGAGGAGGACATGTCTAGTGGAGTCCTGCAGAGGTCTGTCTTGGAGATGGTACTAGTGAATATTGTCATTAATGATTTAGAGAATGGACTGGAGAGTATGCTTAAAAAAATTGCAGATGACAACAAACTGGGAGGGTTGCAAGCACTTTGGAGGACAGGATTGGAATTCAAAATGACCTTGGCAAATTGGAAAACTAGTCTGAAATCAACAAGATTAAAGTCAAGAAAGACAAGGGCAAATTACTACACTTGAGAAGAAAAAAATTAGCAACAGCAACAAAATTAGGAATAACAGTCTAGGCAGTAGTACTGCTGAAAAGGTCTGGGGTCTATAGTGGATCAAAAACTGAATATCATTCAACAATGTGATGCAGTTGCAAAAAAGGCAAGGTAGGAAGATCCTTTCTGTATTCTCCAAGACATAGAATGATAGGAACCACAACAGTCAGCTAGTCTAATTCTGCCAAGATGCAGGATTTGTTGTGTCTAAACCATCCAAGACAAATGCTATCCAGTCTCCTTTTGAAAACCTCCAGTGAAGGAGCTTCCACAACCTCCCTAGGCGTCTGTTCCATTGTTCTACTGTTCTTACAATTAGGAAGTTTTTTCCTGAGATTTAATCCAAATCTACTATGCTGTAGTTTGAGCCCATTGTCTCTTATCCTGCCCTATGTGGCAAGACAGAACAACTTTTCTGCACCTTTTTCATGGCAGCCTTTCAAATATTTGAAGACTGCTCTAATGTGCCCCAATCAGTTTTCAGTGCTGTCAGTCTGGTACTTTTTTCCTATCACCAAAATTCACTTTAGAAAAATCTAGTCATGCTAGACTTAATGAAGCAATCATGACGTTGCTCTTCTTTGCTAATCTTTGCTGTCTACGAATCTCTAAGGACATAAGACACCATAGGCGCTGCTGCTAACAATATGCTAACAATATGCTAACAATATGCTCATGACCCCGGTACTATGTCCTATTTTCTACAGAGACAACCCAAGACATCACAAAGCTTACAGTGGATCAGCATCTGGATGGACAGCAGCTGACTCAAAATGAACTTTACCAAGACCAGTGTGATGCTGGTTGGCAGGGGGAAAAGCTGGAAAGAACTAGTACAGACACTGACCTTCACTGTTAACTAAGTTAACCCTCCATGCCCCAATTTGTGAGTGAGTGTGAAGCCTCAGGGTCTTGTTTGACATTGCTAAGCAACAAAGTAGCATTAGTGGCAAAAATGCCTTCTTCCACTTTCAGAGCACTGGGTAACTTTGTTCCTTGTTCCTAGATGATGATCTTACAACTGTGATCCATGTACTCATCACCTCCAGTCTGGAGTACTGCAGTGCACTGAATCTGGGCTTAAGAGTGAAAGTCTTGCAGAGGTTCCTGCTCATGCGGAATATAGCGACCCACCTCCTCAGTGGGCTGGGTCTCTGGGAGCGCATCACATGTGTACTCTGATCCCTCCATTTGCTCTCAGGCCATTTCCACTGACAGTTTCAGGCCTGGGTCCTGATCTTCAAAGCCATCAACAGGCTACATTTGCAACTAGATCGCCATCCTCTGAGACAGCTCCTTCGGGACAAGGCAATTTATAAAGCTAAGGAGAAAGCAAATGAGAGCTGGAAATAAGGTGTTCTCATCTGAAGGAGTTCAGCTGTGGAATGAGCTTGAAGAGGAGATTAAACTAATCCAAAGCCTGTCCACCTTTACAGTGCCATGAAGAACTAATTTACTTGACTTACACACTATGCATATGCTTTACAGCCCTACACAGAATAATGTTGCTAACAAGTTTTCCATGGTTTGGACTCTTTTCATCTTGACTACCATAACTTTCTTTCTGCATCTCACCTCACTATTGCCATTAAAATGATCTTTCAACCCTTGCATAGATTTTCAAACATACAATAATCTAGCCAGCACTAAAAAAAACCCATCCTGGAGACATTGGTTCTAGCCAATTCCTGCCCAGTATCCAACCTGAGAAGCAGGTTCATAGAGAAGCTAGCCAAAGGCCAAATACAAACTAATCTATCTGAAGCTAACATTCTAGAACCAGCATAATCTGGATTCAGGCCAGGAAATGGAATTGAAATTGCTTTAGTGGCACTGATGGATGATCTCCTTCCATCAATGGATAGTGGGCAGACATCCACTCTCACCCTCCTGGACCTGTCCACAGCAATCCACACGGCTGACCATAAGATACTGCTGCCTCCCCTGAAAGAGGTGACAGGGACCAGGATAATCCTACAATGGCTTGAGTCCTTCCTGGAGGGATGCACCCAATGAGCAGTGATGAGAAACTGCACCTCCACCACTAGACCCTTCACCTGCAGAGTTCCACAAGGATCAGTTCTTTCTCCGGTCCTTTTCAACATCTACAGGCAGCCACTAGGTGAACTGGTCAAACAACATGGACTCAAATGGCAGTAATATGTAGATGAGACACAGCTCTTCCTATCCTTCACCACAAATGACCACATCTACATGTGTGGATGAGATCAGCTCTTGGATGAAGAGCAGCTGGCTGACATTGAGCCTGAATCCAAGCAAGACAGTGGTGATGCTAGTGAGCAGTGAAAAGCATTTTGAAGAGTTTGCAAGCAGGTGCAATCTCCCTTGGTTAAAGGTGCACACCCACAACTGGCCAATTGACCCTGTGGTAGTCTAGGAGTGAGGGACTTTGAGTAAGCTCAAGGGAAGGCATGAAGAGCAAATGCACACGGAGGATGGAATATGAGGGTTGGAAGGGACCTCAGGAGGTCATCTAGTCCAAACCCCTACTCAAAGCAGGACCAATCCCCAATTAAAATCATGTAAGAGATGATTTTTTGCCTGATATTCCTAAATGGCCCCCTCAAGGATTGAGCTCATAAGCCTGGGTTTAGCAGGCCAATGCTCAAACAACTGACCTATACTTCCCTCTGTGAAAGTGATGCAGGATCTCCAAGGACACCTCCCACCTGGGAAATGTAGCTACATGACTCCCCTTTTTTTGTGATGCACCAAAGAAGGCTGATCTTGTGGTTGAAGTACAATCTTAAGAGTCCTGAGATTTGGGTTCTCTTCGTGGCTCTGCCACAGACTTCTTGTGTCACAATGGTGGTCACTTTTGCCAAATTTTTCAAATACTAGCACCACAAGTCATAGCTTGGGGCCTTCCCCAGATCTGAAAATGTTACCCTTAAAGAGAAGAAGGATGGCCCAGTGGTTAGGATGCTGGCCAGGGATTTGAGAGAGCGAGTTTCAGTTCTCTGTCTGCTACAGGCTGCCAGTGTCACCTTGGGTAAGTTTCTTTGTCACTCTGTGCCTCAGTTTTCCATGACAGTACTTCCCTACCTCACAGGGGTGTTGTGAGACTAATGGGACCCCTATGAGTATTCAGATACATAGATATTCACTATGCCTCAGTTTCTCCTCTGTCAAGTAGTGATGACAATACTCCTCTCCCTCAGAGAAGCTAAATTCTACCTGTCCAACTCCGTGGTATTTGGATGCCTCATAAATATTTGTATAGTGTGCAGCTCTGGGATGGGGCAGTCGCTATAGGAATGCAGAGTATTTTTTTTTGGTATGTCAGCCATGGGACTAATAACATCTGTGCTGAACTGGAGCTCAGATTATCTGTACATACTTTACAGCAGGAACTCTGTAATTGCAGTTCTTTTTTATATCTCAGCTTATTAGAGCAAGTGGAGAAAATATATGCACAGAGCCAAGTATAATCATATTTTGTAATTTGGGAAGGCTCAATGTGGAATGATCTGCTTTGAACTCTGAGACTTGTTTACGTGTAGCTATTTCTGTGGCATTTGCCTTCTTAGTTCCAGAGGGTCTTCCAACCTTTAGTGAATGAGAGAGCCACCAATCAGTAATGTCTGGAAATGGTTTCAGTTCTGTTGTCACAAATAACATGGAGGGAAGTAAGGAGAGAAACCAATTATTTTTCTATTTTCTTTCCATTTTTGTGTGCGCAGTTGAGCAACACTTTGTGTATAATCAGTACCACTGTTTCCTCTGCTGAGTTAGTCAGTTTCCCTGGTTGTGTTTTTGTTTCTTTCTTTCACACAACAATGCAGGAAAGAAATGCAGTTTAAAAACAGGAAAATGGGGTTGTACAATGAAATTGAGAATAGGACCCCTGGGCGAATGTAGGAGCTAAAACTATTTTTTTAATTGTTTAAATTTCAAGTGGGAAATGTGTCTATCTAGATAAGATACAGGCTTGGTCCCTATTACCTTATTTGTCCTCACAATACCCCTGCGAAGTAAGACATGTTATCCCTTGGTCACAGAATGGGTAACTTTTGTTTAAAGAGGTATTATACAGGAATATAGTCCTCAGATCTTTTGGTTTAACATGGTGTCATTATAGAGAGTCTCATGAAAACATCTGTGTCATTTCTAGTGACTTTATTAAATTGAGTGCAATCTCAATCTACACATTTAACAGTCCAGGTATGTCTCTCAAATGTTAATATTCAAAGCAATGCTGGGGTGTGGGTTTTTCTGCAGCTGAATGTACTTTGAGTACTGAATAAAACACACCCAATAGCTAAGCCTCTACCTAGCCTCTGTCTAGTTGCTGGGTATGTAAATGGCATAATATGCTACCAGCAGTGTCCCAGAAGACCCCTCTAATGAGAAGAGGGAGTGAGCACAGCACTCCCGTGGGGCTCTGTGGGGATGGCACCCCAGATCTATTTGTTTGGACGATGGGGCCCGTGGAGCTCCTGCCCCCTAAATCCTTGTTGCGGCTTGGGAGCCCCCAGGTCTCTCTGTTGCGGCTGCGGGGGCATCTAGCTCCATTACCGGCAGGTTCTCTCCCTGCTGCTGGCTTCGTGGGGCTGAGAAGGGACGGAGGTAGCTCCATCGCTCCGGTTCCTGGCCGGGACGCAGGGGAAGGAACCCAGCCCCTATACTCCAGGCTCTCTCCGCTTTGCCAGCTGTCTGGAGCAGGGAGGCTCAGACTAGATTTGGGGAGGGGGCGGGGAGGGGAGACACCCCCAGCTGCCGCACAATCCTGGGGAGGCTGCTCCCCATCCGGGCCAACCTCCTCTGTCCCTCCCGGCGCAGGGGAGCAGCCGGTGACCCTGGAGAAGCAGATGCCGGGATCACCCGCCCTCTCCCCGAGTATCTGAGCCTTGACGGGTCGGGGGGTGGGGGGGTGCGGCTGGGAGGAGGCTCTGCTCCGCCGCAGCCAGGCTCTGGGTCGCAGCTGTTACTTGATCTGCTTCCTGGGTTTGCTTTCGCTTTTGCAGGGTCGCTCCAGGGGCTGAGGCACTTGCTGGGCGATGAGCCCCGAGCCCTGCGCTACCTGAGAGCCAGCAGCGAGCCGGTCAGGCTCCAGCCGCGCCCCTGGGGTAGAGCTGGTGGTGAGCCCCCCCCCCCCGGGGGGGCCCCCCCACACACCTCTGCCGGCGCCTGGGGAGAGCTGCTGCCCCGCTGACCGCTCTGCCTGGGGCTTGCGCCTTGCACCGACCTGGTGAAGCCGGGCTCCCGAGGCGATGCTGCCGCTTTGCAACCGAGCTGGGCGCCGCCTGCTGCGGGTGGCGGAGGCGAGCCAGTGGCTGCCTCTCCTGAGCCCCCCGCTGAGCAGAGGCTGCCCTTCGGGGGCAGCCCGGGGCGCCCCCGCTAAGGCCACCAAGAAGAGAGGCTACGACGTTACCAGGAACCCCCATCTCAATAAGGTACGTGCCCCGCCTTGCCAGCTCTGGAGCCTGCCCCACGCCCCGGGAGGCTCCGGCTGGCGAGCTCCTTGGGCGTTGCACCGCGTCCACACTGCAAAGCGGCCCCAAGGCCTGGGCTCTGGTCGTGCGCGGGGGCACGTGCTCGGGGCACCCGGACAGCTAGAGACCCGGCGGCTATTTGGCTATTGCTGTGATGGGATGGACCCTCCGCGTATCATTAACCAATCAAAGCCCGGCCTAGCAGCCGGCTTTTACAGCCGCGGCTTTGATTGGTGCGCGGGCTCCGGCCGCGTCCAGGGCCAGGCGCCCAGCTGTCTGCGGCGTGACCCGAGTGTGGCCGGGGATGGTTCTAGCTCCCCGCGGAGAACGCTGCCTCACGGGCTGGGTGAAATAACCCAGCCCCAGCGTGCGTTCAGATTTCCCACCCATCCTCTCTCATACCCGTTCGCTTTCTGACTGGCCTAGGTATGGGCACAGACACTTGCCTTTTCATACTGGGGCAGTCTCCCATTTTTGTTGGGTGTATTGTGGTAACACTCAGACCCGATCGAGGCCCCCTTGATACACATGTAACTGAATCAAGGGTGTATTCTCCAAAAGAACTCCATTTAACCAAAAAATTAGTGCAGGGGAAAGTGTGATAGCTCCTAAAAAGCCCATTTCTACCGGGTAGGATACCACAATGCATTTCACAGTACTTGGTAGTTGGAGATAGAACCAGCCTTTTATTTCTTTGCATTAAAGACATGCAAGTTTGGGTTTGTTTGCTTTGGCTTTTAAGTGTCTCTTGAATGGGTTTATAGTTGTCTGTTCTATACCCTAAATAGTATTTCCCATGTGGAAGAGGAAGTCTTGATCCACAGTATTGGTTATGCTGCAGCATAGACAAACTTTATAGCAGGGTATCCTACTCTTTCCTTACTTGGGAAGAACTCATAGGGAATCCAAAATAGGACCTGAAAGTAATTTAGCTATGAATCATACAGCTCCATATTTTAGATTGAATTTGAGAATCATATAAATATATATGTTTCAGCAAGGTTGGGTTCAGATTTGTTACGTTAATATTGCTACCAATTATTCAAAATACTTTAGCTTTCTTAAAAATCATGCCTACCATAAATTTGGTTTACAAATTGTCTGTTACCTTATACTCCTGCTGTCCATTGTATCCACTTGTTATCTCTTGTTCTGTACTGGGATTGTAAGCTATTTGGGGCAGGGACCATATTTTATTTGAATGTTTGTACAGTGCCTAGTGCTATGGGCTGGGGCCTTCCAGTGCTATTTTAATACACATGATTTTGCATCCCCAAATATATAGGAGCACTATGACTCAAGGCAGTTCTACATATGCAGCTTTGCAGATTATCTATATACTAAGGTTCTGGATTTCTGCATCATTTTGAATCAATTTCTGGCAAAATCTGTAGGGCTGAAAAGATTATGAACATTGTCATCTATACATGAACACTGATCAATTGCTAGTGCAAAAGTGCTGCAGATTTTTTTTGTTCAGATGCTATCTTGTCATCTAGCCTTGTGCAATAGTACTTTATGCAGAGCAAAATATCTGGTGTTGCTACTGAGATTACATGTATTGATTATTACTGAATAGTTATTGCCTTAGCCTTTGAAAGTGAATCACTTGGTATGATGCAATATAGTATTGCTTCAAATTTGCATGGTCCGCACACCTGGTACAAATAATCTCTACAGGATATTTCTTTAGAACATGATCCTACTCCTGTTGAAGTCAATGGCTCAGCTCCCATTGGGTACTTCCTTAAGAATCAAACCTGTAGTGAAGGGTTTTTTTTTTCTTCCATGAGGACTATGGAAGACTCTTGTTAAGAATTAAAGTATTTGGATGCATGCAGAGGATGGGGAGAAGAAGAGCTTCTGTAAGTGGTGAAACATGTTGCAGTGTGCAACACCTGAGTTTCAAATTCCATGTTTCTGCCTATCTCTATCTTAGGTACTTATATGGCCCTGTTAGGATAAGAGCTGAGTGCCTAACAATCTTTCATGCATTTATGTTTACAACACCCCTGTGAGGTAGGGAAGATCTGCTAATTATGGTCCATGGTCTCTCTCTCTCTCTCCCTGTATAAGGCTCTCCAGCAAACTGGAGCTATGTACTTTGTTCTTTCTGAGCAATTTGGAACAGGCTTTTATTTCTTTACTGGACATAGCACAGAATATTATAATAGTTTATTCTTTAGCAATCTTCATTTGAGATGGGATGTTCCACGCAGTTTATCCAACTTATCTGTGATCCCAGAATGCTGTGTGGTAATGATCATAGCTGCTGCTTTGGTTTAGGGTCTGAGTCTGCTGTTTTTATGGGAATTTGCCAGTTAGGGGTCTGCTTAGTTTCCAGATGCGCTTGCATTTTCAGATAGCAGCAATGTAGTGTCGTACTTTGTAACGAGCATCTTTGGTGCTCTACACTCTGTACTGGCTCCCTTGGTAGCCTAATAGCTCCCCGGTAATGTTTAAGGTGCGTGGTTTGACATATAAGTTAATGATTTAGGACCCCATTGGCCAAAAGACTGTCTCTTCACAGCAGAGTCACATGGAGAGTGAGTTCGTTTAGTAATCAATGTAAAAGCTTGAGCTCTATTGGTTTAATAGAGAGGGAGCTGTTGTCTGGGCTCCCTGTGAGGGCCTTTCAAACTTGAAACTCACGCCTGCCCTTTTGCCTAACATAGCCCAAATCGACTGATATTCAGGAGAGAGTGCAAAGCCCAAGAATTTTATGTCTAAGTATTTGTCGAGACTGCCTAGACCAGGGGTCTCCAAACTTTTTTGACTCCACACCCCCTAGTAGAAACTTTTTTTGAGCAGGCACCCACATGGGGGAAGCCCCGCTCTAGTCCCGCCTCCATCCATCCACTCCCTCCCACTCCCCCCCCAACTGCCCTCCTCTAGCCCGCCCCTCCTTGTCCCCTAACTGCCCCCCTGGGGCAGATCCCCCCTGCCGCACCCGGCTCCTAGGGCCCATCTCCGCCGCGGCACTTGGCTCCTGGGTCCGGGCCTCAGCCCCGGCGCCTGGCTCCTGGGCCCGGGTGTCAGCCGTGGCATGTGGCGCCTGGCTCCCGGAGCCGGGTCTCAGCCGCGGCTCCCTGCTCCCGGGGCTGCAGCGGCGGTGCGCGGCTCCTGTGGCCGGGGCCGCAACCGCGGTGCGTGTCACCTGGCTCCTGGGGCCGGGTCTCAGCCGTGGCGCTCAGCTCCCGGGGCTGCAGCCATGGCGCGCGGCTCCTCCGGCCGGGGCTGCCACAGCTGTTGCAGAGGAGCTGCCGGGACAGCCCGGCTCCTCCTGCCTTATTGGAAACCTCCCGGGGTTTCCCATAAAACAGGAGGAGCCGGGCTGCCCTGGCAACTCCTCTGCAAGTGCTGCAGCAGCGCCCAGTGGCAGGAGGAGCCGCCTTGCTCCTCCTGCTGCCAGGGCCGCCGCAGTGCTTGCAGAGAAGCTGCATGGCTCCTCCAGCTGCTGGGGCCGCGCACACCTGGGAGTGGTCTCGCGCACCCCAGTTTGAAGACCACTGGCCTAGAGCTTGGGATGTGGGGGTTAGAGCTTTAACTTTTGGGGTCTCAAATCCTTATACGTTTACCTCCAATTTGCAAATCCTTATGATTTAAAAGTGCACCGGTGTGTGCTGCCTGAGTTGGACGTATTGCAACATCATTCAGAAAGCACAAAGGAAAGATGGTCTTGTGGCTAAGGCAGAGGACTGGGAGTCAGGAGGCCTAGGTTCTGTTGCCAGTTCTGACACTGACTTCCTGTGTGATGCTGGAGAAAGTCACACGGAAAGGAATTCTCAAGCGGCCTCTTTTGGGTACTCTGCAGAGGATTTGAGCAGCCAGCTATAGACACCCCTGCAACAAGGGACACTTTCAAAGAACAACATGGCTGGATGCCTGGTCTTTGAAAACGTGATGTCAGGACAGGCATCCAAGTGATTTAAAAGCTCAGTCTCAGCTGTGCACAAGATGCTGGGATTTTCAAAATCTTACTCCTGTGTCATCCTAAGCTCTCCAAGTGCTGCCAATTGCCTCTTTTGTAAATGTTACTGCATTTCCTCCTGTCCAAAATCACTCAAGATGCTGGAGCAGCCTTGACCTACTGAGGCAATACAATGAGGTTACTGCCCTCAAATTGATAGAAAAGCCTCATAAATAGATGGAGGGAGGAGAGAGGAATTAGTCACTGGGTTTTAAAAAAGTGCAGATGTAGCAGCTTTTCATTTTCTGTCCTTGAATGTGGCAGAAGTGGAACATGAAACACATAAGGGATGAAAAAACAAGGAGTCCTTGTGGCACCCTAGAGACTAACAAATTGATTTGGGCATAAGCTTTTGTGGGGTAAAACCCACTTCATCAGATGCATGGAGTGGAAAATACAGTAGGCAGGTATAAATACGCAGCACATGAAAGATAGGAGTTGCCTTGCTACGTGCGGGGGTCAGTGCTAACACGGGTACCACTCTGAAACATAAGGGATGATGTCTACACATATCTGCTAACATTTTCAAAAGCTTGGGCAGATGCAGGTAGCCATTTGGGACACTATCTAGGGATTCAAGTGGTAGTTGGACGCCCAAGGGATTTTAGCCATGCTCAAGTTGCCCAAGAAGCCATTGGTGGGATTTTCAAAAGCAGTCATGTAAATATTCTGGGTGCTCAGGACTTATGTCCATTTAAGATTCCCCTGTTTATGCATCCGAGGATCACGTTAGCTCTTTTGGCCACGGTGTCACACTGGAAGCTCATGTTCAGCTGATTATCCACCACAACCTCCAAATCTTTACAGAGTCACTGCTTCCCAGATAGAGTCATAGTACGCGTTCTCGAGGCCAGAGTGTCTGCACTGGAGAGCTAAGGGAGACAGAGAGGTGCATAGAAGAGACTTTCAGAGACACAGTAGAGCAGTATCCTCTCCAGCCTCACAGACTTTGTGCTGTTAAGGAGGATGAAAGTCTCAGGGAAGGAGAACAGCAAGCTGCAGTGGAGGGAAATGATCCCATATTTGGGGCTGTGAGCTGTCCTTCTCGATGATGTCATGGCATCCTCTCGCACTGAGGTTACCCTGAAGGGGAGGGAACTCCAGGTACGAGAAAGAGCTAGGTCAGTGGTTTTCAAACTGTGGGGCGGGACCCCAAAGTGGGTCTCGACCCCATTGTAATGAGGTTGCCAGGGCTGTCTTAGACTTGCTGGGGTCTGACGCTGAAGCCCGAGCCCCACCATCCAGGACCCAAGACGAAGCCCTCGGGCTTTGGCCCTGGGTGGTGGGGCTCAGGTTACAGGCCCCTTGATTGGGGCTGGCATTTGGTTTTGGCCTCCTGGCCAGGGGCAATAGGGCTTAGGCTTTGCCCCCCAGACCCCCACAGGGCAGCAGGGCTCAGGCAGGCTCAGGCTTCAGTCCTCCCTCCTGGGGTCGTGTAGTAATTTTTGTTGTCAGAAGGGGGTTGCAGTGCAATGAAATTTGAGAACGCCTGAGCTAGGTAAAATAGTGAGAGATTCAATTATTAGAAATCTGGATAGTTGGGTTTGTGATGACTAGGAGACTCACATGGTAAATTGCCTGCTGGGTGCAAAAGTTGTGGATCTCATGAGACACTTAAACGGATTCGTGTGCTATACTGGGGAGGAGCCAATGGTTTTGGTATATATAGGTACCAGTGACACAGGAAAAAGAAGGCGAGAGGTCCTGGAAGCCAAATTTAAGCTGCTAGATAAGAGATTAAAGCCCTGAACCTCCATGGTAGCATTTTCTGGAATGGTTCCAGTTCAACACTTAGGGTCAGAAAGACAGGCAGAACTTCAGGGTCTTAATGTGTGGATGAGATGATGGTATCAGGCAAAGGGTGTTAAGTTTATTAGAAACTGCGGAACCTTGTGGGAAAGAAGGAACCTGTACAAGAAGGCTGGGCCAAAAATGGAACCAGACTGCTGACATGTAAAATTAGGAGTTGTAGAGGATTATTTAAACTAAGAGTTGGGGGAAAGCCAATGTACAGGGGAGCACACGGGTCGAGCATACGGGATTAGATCCTCAGGGATGAGTTTAGTAAAGGGAGAACTCTATATCCTAGTAAAAAGGATAGGAAGGAAATTGGTAAAGAACAGGTAGGAAGCAATGAGGAAAAGTCAAATGTCAAAGAGTCCCATTTACATATAGGGTGACCAGACAGCAAGTGTGAAAAATCGGGACGGGAATTGGGAGTAATAGGAGACTATGTAAGAAAAAGAGCCCAAAATCGGGACTGTCTCTATAAAATTGGGACATCTGGTCACCCTATTTACATATAACATATGAAAGTGAGCAGCTGAATGGTAACAAAATGTACAGGTGCTTATATACAAAAGCTAGAAGTCTAAATAGAGAGGCAAGCTTGGTGAGGTACCATCTTTTATTGGACCAACCACAGACCAACTCTCTGTGAGTGAGAGAAACAAGCTTTTGTGCTTGTGCAGAGCTGTGCAGCACTATGTCATCTCAAAAGCTTGTCTCTCTCATCAGAAGAAGCTGGTCCAACAAAAGATGGTACAATACCCACTTTGTTTCTGTTCGTTCCTTCCAAAGCATCGGGCTCTGGCCGCTGTTGGAAGAGAGGATACTGCGCTAGATGGACCAGTAGTCTGACCCAGTATAGCTTTCTTATGACTGAGCTGATGCACCTACTAGATCTATACTGACGTTATCACTTTATGTATGTTAGAGGCCTGTGTGTGCAGTATAAAAGGAGTCTATTTTCAGATATCTTTGGAGAGTGTCCAAATCCCCGGGATTTGGGACAAGCAGAGGTGGTGGGAAAAATGGCTTAGAAAATAAGGGAGCAAGAGGAATCTAACTACTCAGATCCAAAATCAACACCCATAGTCACAGAAATGATGCCCCTTCAGGAAAAGCTACTGATTAAACACTCAAAAGCCCTTTCTGCCCACATAGAGCAGAGACTTTGTACTCAAGATGTAAGCTGGGTAAATACTCTGGGGGAGGAAATGGCAGGACATAGGAATTCTGGATTTATAGCCACCGCGGTCATAAACACTGACGTTCCCTCCTGGATGGCCAGTGGCTATCTCATGGATGGATTAAGTATGTCTTGTATCTCTATACCCAGTATTTTTTGTCCTTGATCCCCTCCAGGGATTGTATGACAGCTACAGTATCCAGTAAAGAAGGGACAGTGTACAAAGTGCAAAACTCCTCCATCACTTTGGTGTAAGGCCTGCCTATCCCTAGAAAAGCAAACGTGATCTGTGTCACAGACACTGACTTCAGTAGCATCTTCAGTGTGACCCTTGGAAGAGCTGTGTGGCAAGGATGTAGAATGCAGTGTCAGCACAGATTGGGCTGGAAAGGGGCTGGCTCCTCTGATTGCTCTATCTGTGATCAGCTGAAGGGGGAGGAGGCAGTGCTGGGTAGATTTAGAGGTGAACCTGCACTCCTGGGTGACCTGTGCCTGGCTGAGCTTGAAGACTTTTCCCCGGGGATCTTGGACTCTATTAGGGAGGCTGAGGCACCTTTTCCTGCTAGTTTTTTCCCCAGAGTTGTCTCATGATACACAGCCCTCATATGGCCAGGTGCTTATCCTCTTCCTTGTTTCATCTACAGTTTGTCTGGGGCCTTTTGGCACTGGGGAAATTCAAGTAAGAAGAAAATTTACTGATTGATACTTATTTTCAGTTGCACGTTATGGCTGCGTTGATCCAAAAACATGTTCTATTCACTCCAGTTTTTTCCAGGGGTGTTATGGATTCACGTGCTGTCCCTCCCTGGGTGAAAATGCATTTAGCCAGCTAATTGAGCGGCAAGACATGTAAACTCAGTAGCCAGACAGCTCCCTCTTGGACCACACATTTGTGGAGGCTCAAGAACTAAAGTTATAGCTTCCAAAATCATTTATATTTTTTCCTCCCATACCAAACTGCCTTAAGTTCTGCATTATTCATTATTGGTAGCTTAGGGATTACTCACGTAGTTTGCTTAAATGTCCACTCTTGAGCCAAATCAATGTTTTCCCTCGGAGATCTGCCATCGCAAACACTAAAGACATGATGATCAGGAAGTCAGCACATTTTAGAGGATGGCAGAATATTGGCGTTATTGTTTCTGTCAGCCCCTCGAATAGATAACATGCTTTTCTGACAGCTGCAGTGCAGATGCAGTGGGGAGAATGGGTCTTTTATATGTCTGGCTAATAGGGTGACCAGACAGCAAGTATGAAAAATTGGGATGGGGATGGGGGTAATAAGAGCCTATATAAGAAAAAGACCCCAAAATCGAGACTGTCTCTATAAAATCGGGACATCTGGTCACCCTACTGGCTAATATAGTTTATCTGTACTGACTGTCTTCTTGGAGTTTTCATGCTGCCTATCTTGGGGACGTATACAAAACCAAACTGACTAGTTTGGAGACTTAAGAATGAACCCAGTTAAGAGGAGGGAAATTCACTCCCTCACTGCAGGGGCTAATTCTAAATCATTAGAATTTCAGAGTGTTCTTTCAAGTTTTTCCATCCACTCTCTGGGTGCAGAGTTAGGCTGAGTGTTTCTGGGTATCCCATCCCTAATGTTCCACTGGACTGTTGGGAATCAGTGACGCAACCCGGTGCATATGGAGCCATGTGGTTGCTACCAAGTAGATGAGGCAGCACTTAAGTGGTTAAGCCTAAAATTAGCCAGAATAATAAGATGGGTGTATGTAGGGCAAAATGAGGCATTGAGGTGACTGGCTATCAAGGTGATGAGCACAGTATAAGATGGATGCTAAGACTAAACCACAGTAGGCTTCTGTGTCTCTGCTCTGAGCTCAGGGGTCTCTATCCTTTCTGCTTGTTTGATGGTCTGGGTGTAGGATGGGAAGAGTTTTGAACTCGTGCTTTTGATTTATAAGGCGTCCTCTTCTGGCTGCCAAACAGATGGCTTCTTTTCCATCACTGTATTCCTCAGCCTGCAGGCCCCCAAGAGATTACCCTAACTGGAACAACTGATTCCTGAAGCAGTTGTGCTCTCTAGAAGGTTATACCTCTTAATCCTTGTTTGGTCTAGAGCTAATACAGTCGTAATCTCTGGGGCTGGTTAGTGGAGCACGTAGCATGATGAGTCTCTGCTAATATTTGGCATGGAGAGAAATGTCTCCTCCAGCTCTGCAATCGCTGGGCCAAATTTATCCTGGGTGAAATTCCATTGACTGCAGTGGCATTACAGCAAGGATGAATTAGTCTCTGTATCCTGGGAGATCTCTTTCATTCCGGATCCACCACTGCTTTGTCACGGCCCTGCACATACAATGGAAGGCTTCTAGTTCAGTTCCAGATATTTCCTGCTAAGGGTGAATTCTAGCATTTTGGGTCAGAGAAGACGAGTCCAGGATATTGAATGTAGGAAGCAACTGGCGACAGCAATCTAAAATGCTGCTTATCGTATTATGAACAAGCAGCTGACGTAAAGCACGAAGTATCAGAGGGGTGGTCTTGTTAGTCTGTAGCCACAAAAACAACGAGGAGTCCAATGGCACCTTTAAGACTAACAGATTTATTTGGGCATAAGCTTTCGTGGGTAAAGCATAAACTGGGTTTGGCTGCAAGCACTTCTGTCCCTTGATTGGCAGCAGCTACTGGTGCCTCTTCTGTGTATCCAAGGCAGGGATCCTAGGAGGGCACAAACTTCCCTGTCTATAGACTTTGCAACAGTTACCTGTCCCATAATCCCTTGCAGGCTAGATCACTGCAGTGTTCTCTACTTGGGATTACTCTTGAAGGTTAATGGCGATGAATACCGTAGATTCTCCTCTTGAGTGTGGGGCCCTAGGAGGGTATAATGCTGGTACTCTGAGATCTGCCCTGGCCACATCTTTATTGTCGGGTGAAATATACGATTTTGGGTTGTGCTTTCTCTCTAGGGCCCAAATTGTGTTGGGACCTGATTATTTGAGAGGCTGCCTCTCCTTCTAGTGTCCATCATGATGATTAGAATGTCCCTGCTGTCTGTTCCTGGTATCAAACCATACAAACACAGTGGCTGTGTAGAAGGGAGAATGGCAGCGGTCGCGACATGGTGAAATCTGACACCATGAGTTGGTGGAAGAGGCCTTCTGCTCCAGCAGAAACTCCTGGGAGCAAAGCACCTGACTTTATTATAGTGAATCTTGGCACGTAGCTCAGTGGTTTGTGCATGGCCCATTAATTGTAGGGTTGTGAGTTCAACCCTTGAGGGGGTTATTTAAGGATATGGGGCAAAAATTGGTTGGGTGATTTATTTGGGGATTGGTCCTTCTTTGAGCAGAGGGTTGAACTCCATGATCTTCTGAGGTCCCTTCCAACCCTGATACTCTTTGATTCTACTGCAATCTTTGGCAGAGTGCAGGATGTGCTCCTAGTGGCTGGTACAGAGGAAGAGGCAGGGATGTGGCCCTCCCCAATTGCCTCCCTGGGGGAAGGCTAGTGCAGTTGGTGAGGTTAGTTGCATGCACTCTGGGCATAAGGACTGAGATTAGTTCCTGCACAAGGGCACAGGAATAGTCTTGTGCCTTATTCTCTCTGCCATGCTAGCACACCATACAGGGCCTGGAAGGTGTTCTATTCCTTTTGACTTTGTCCGCACCCTAACTGAAAGTTCTTTAATGGTGAAGGAAGCCAACCTATGCTCAGTGACAGGTGTGGATATTGATTTGGCAATGCCTCGTGACAAGCTCCTGAGCCAACACTGCCTTTCTATTCCCCTCCCTTCCCCGCACACATCAGAGAAGTTGTATCTACATCCATTCTTTGCTTCACAGGCCTATGTTTATTCTGATGTGTTCCAGATCCATTCTCAGAAGTCCTTTGGTGCTGTGAACAAAGCGCAAAAGATGCTCTCTATGTGCTGGCACGCGTCCTAACACAACGGGAAGCAAGGTCAACGATTCAATAACATGTGATCATGCTGTCCCCAAATACTTGCTCAGCAGCCTAGCTCAGGAGGCACCGTTCTAGCATTTTGTAACTGGCGTACACAGGAAAATTGGATAAAATGCACTTGTGACTTCAGGGACCCTTCATGCAAAGCTCTGCAATACTGGAGGAATGTGCTGTGATTTGTGTTTGATTCTCAATCCACAGGTGCTATGAAACTTACCAAATGCAATGCTCGTATGCTTTTAAATCAGGTAAAGGAGAATGAGGTTTCGGTGGCTAATGTTCAGCAGCCCTCTGCAGCAATATTAAGTAAACCTTATTTTCATGGAGCCCAGCTGGTGCCACTTACCCTCGTTTCAAAGTGCTAATAGCAGTGTGACTTGTCTACACTACAGGTGTGTGTCCATATCCACTATGCTGGTGGTGGGCCAGCAACAGTGGCTGTCGTCAGGGCAAATCCCCGATGTACACTAGGCCTTGGACCCTAACATGCCCTAACAATAAAGAATTTGGACTGAACTGAATGGTCAGAGAGAGACCTGCATGCTCACCCTAAAGGTGGTGTTTGTATATCACGGCTTAAGCACGGACTACACTAGAAATGGTTGCTGGCCGAGCAGTGCCAGTTAAGGGTGGGATTCTGTGGTGTTTCTGTGCTACCGAAAGCCCTTGTGTCACATACGTTTAGATCAACAAAAAATGCTTTTGCTGGGATAGCTCATTTCACTTGCTGAACCAGTATGAGCTACACCAGCAAAAGCACATTTGTGCTGATATAAGTTGTGTCAACACTCAGTGGGTTTTGCCTGTATAGCTATAGTGGCAAAAGTTTTACACCTAAACTAGGCCTTAATCGTTCTGACAGGCCGATGTTGGGAAGCCAGCACTCCTGCTGCTTGTGCCATACCAGTTCTGTGGACAGATAGGCGCTTGCTCACTGTTAGCCCTTTGCAAATAAATAAGAATAGAAGTGCTAGGGGTATTCGCTGGGCAACTTTTACAGGCACTAAATTCATACACAGAGAGAAAAACTGAAACAAAATAATGAACAAGAATTAGAACTCAGGCCAAAAACCCTCTGGAATTTAAATTGAAATCTCAGGTTAGAAAGCAAGTTACCCTTTAAAAATGAAAACCCATAAAGTACAGAGGTTCCCTAGTTTGGCAACTTCTTATGCTTTTTACCCCACCTCCCACAGTTCTTTAAGGAAAGTTTGCTCTCTTCAAGCCAGGCTCAATCAATCAGTTTAGGCCAGGGCTGAATCTAGCTTGTGTGTGTGTGTGTGTGTGTGTGTGTAAAAGAGAAACACATTTAAAACAACATGAGCTATTGTTTGAAAATTGCAGCTATCACCGTTTTCATAATGCTTTAAATGTATCTCTTGCTGAGTGTTCCAGCGCATTCAACATTACCTTTTATTAGAGCCTGTTCCCATTGAAGTCAGTGGCAAACAATGAATAGACTTCACTGGGAACTTGATGGATCCATGATGTCTGAGGAAGACTTTGGGTTGATAAATTCTGTATGTGGGATGAGTCCCTGTAGAGTTTCTTCTCTTAGGAGCTGATCCAAAGCCAGTTGAAGGCCATGGGAGATTTTTTTTTTTATTGCCTCTCATGGGCTCTGGATCTGGCCCTTAATAAATAGCACACCGTAATTACTGATACTGTGTAACATTGTCATTAACCTTCTGTGAATTATGTGCTGTAAAACATACACTGGTAAGTGCCAGGAAATAATGGAAATAAAGACTCTGGGTTCGATGCACCTGGAATCTTAACACTTTCATTTTCAAGTGGATGCTGAGAACACAGGTTGGGGTGGGATGATGTCATTTATTCTTTTTAGACATGTCATTGGATTTGCCACACATTAGTGCCTCTCTTAAAGACACTGATGTAATTGATGATCCAATGGCTGGGCTGTTGCACTGTTTTTTGGCAGACTTTGTTCTTTATTCACTGCAGATTCGGCGCTTACTGGGCCAGATGCAGCTCTGGTGTAAGCAGGTGCAACTCTGATTTGGTTTTGGATGGAGAGAATGCAAACTGAATTTCTCTGGAGCCCCCCTTTGTAGGCAGCCATAAAGCATCATTAAACTCTTAACTGACATTGCCACCATTTTGACTGATGGGGTTAGTTCAGAGCTGCTGCTGCTGCTAGATAAGGAGAACATGGGAACTCTAAAGAAAAGACAAACTGTGTTGGAATGAAGGCATGGGAAACCTGACTAATTGCACCCTGGAACTGCCCTAGAGCCTGATCCCATGAGCTGCTCAGTGCTCAGGTCCCCTCTGTATTGAAATCCCGATGTTCAGAGTCCTTGCTTATGGAGAGAAGCACACCATAGTTCTGTGTGCCCCTGGGATAGCAATTCCTGGGGACTTATTTGCTAATAGAAATACAGGGTTAAAGTTTATTCTTCAGTGGGAGCAGCCCCTAAAAATATTTAAATCAGTTACAGGGGAGTTATGTAGCAGCCTTTGGTAAACAGTTTAATTTTACAGAATGTGAAGTCAACTTATTTTTCCATTTGTTTCTGCTTCCTGCCTACTCTGCCCTTGTTTTTCCATAACTCTTTAATATAATGTTGAGATGAGAGGGTATCTACATTAGATTTCTTTTGGACTTTGATTTATTGATCTCAAGGCAGATTGGATTTAAACATGCGAGATGAATTTATTAACCATACATAGGACAACTTTGGACATTAAACTTGACCCTTATCCTGATATCTTTAATTACCACGTGCATAGTTTCTATTCTGCTTTTTGTTCATTTGCTGACGTGGTCAAATTATGTATGCTCTTTTTTTAAAAAAAATACCAGCATGGATTTCACAATGATATTCATTTGTTCCTATTTTGGAACCAGCTAGGGCAAAATCACTAAATCTTTACAGCATGTCTTAAACTCCAAGCCTGAATGTTGCTTTTTTAACAAAATAACCAGGGAGATTTTCAAAAACCCAATTAGCAGTAATTTCCTCCCAAAACCTGTTGTTATGGCATCTGCAGAAAACTAAACATCATTCATCCAAATATTTTACTTTGCCTTTGAGAAGGGATGAAATACCTAGGGCAAGCAGACTAGTAAATGTATGTAGCCAACTGAACAGTAGTTTCAGCTTGTTTTGGGGTAGGTGGCACTAGAATTATTTAAGCAATGAATTTTTGTTTGCTGAGGTGCATGGATGTAAGGCCAAGTTCTGTCCTTGGCACCTGGATATCAGTGGGAGACACAAGCACTTCCAAGGGCAGAATTTTTGCCTGTTTATAAAATATTGACTGTTCTAATACCCAGGAGTATACAGAACCCTCAATAGCCAGGATCATGGTTAAGGAAGAGAGTTAAGTACAGTATGTTTAAAGAGGTGGAACCAAATCTTAGGGCCAAATCCTGATCTTATTGAAAGCAATGGCAAAAGTCGCATTGATTCAGGAGGACCAGCCCCTGGGTCTATCAACATACTTGTTTATCAAATATACTGTTATTTCTATTGTTACCAAGAGGGGTAAATGACACAGTTGACTGTTTATAATGCCTAATGTCCTGCTGAGCTTTGGTGGTATATTTTTCCTTTCTCTTGTTCCTACAAGTGAGGCCTAGTGATGATTGGCTCCTGCTGTTTTGGAGGGGACTCACCATCCTGGGCCCTAATTCATTATACCTGGTTTGGCCAAAGGAAGGCATTTTTGCCTTAAGACAAATTCTCCCACTTGCACCTCTTGGGCCTTTTCTATACTAGAAGATGTTGCACCCGTTCTTCAGAGGCACTAGTGCTAGCAACAGTGTAATCACTAGTGCTGATGGGACTCTGGTATTTTCAGTCCCATGCGGGTTCAGTGCCCAGTGCATTAGAACAGTGCTGAAAATGTGGAAGCCCTGTTTCCACTGGTGCTTTTACCACTGGTATCAGTGGGGCAGCTGCAGTCTCTGGAAAACTGGCACATAGCTCTCTCGCCGAAATGCACCTTTTCAGTGCCCCCACTGGCTCATCGAGTGCTGTGTGGTGCCCTGGGCAAGAGAAACCTTGGCTAAGCAGCTGTGATTAGAGATGATCTGGGATCACAGACTCTATTCAGTGTACAGGGAGCAGATAGCTAAAAGACAAATGATTGTTTCAACTAAGCTGGAGATTTTGAAGCCAGGAATATTATACAAGCAAAACCTAGGAGGCAAGTCAGGCTGAAAAACTGAAGCTTTTTAGAGTGCTACTCCATTTTATTGGAGGTATTATTAAAACTGTAACTCCTTATTCAGACCTGTGTATCTTTTGGAGAAGCTTAATTTTAGAACTGCCATGAATAGAAATAGATCAGACAAGCCCTAAGGCTCTGGGGACTGGTAAACACTTCATACAAGTAAGGCTCGCTCTCTCTCTCATTCTGTGAGTGGCCTCCACCAATAAAAGGCTTAGCTAGCACAACAGAAAAACTTATCTGCTCTCTGTTCTTAATGTTCTTCAACAGAGAAGATAAGCTGGCTCCTTTCCATTTTAAACCTCACTTTTGGGAGGAATGTCTATTTTCATTTTTAAATCTTTGATGCTTGGTCACATGTTGTTGCCCCAATGTAATTTGTTTTCGTTAAGAATGTTAGAAACAGCAAAGCCTTTTATACTTTGAAAGGTGCTATAAACTAAATTTAATCCTAAAATTGTGTGTATGTGTGTGTGTGTGTGTGTGTGACTCTGCCAGCCCCCAGCCCAAACCTATAATTTTCTTTGCTGCACTCAACATTTTTATAATCTTTTCTGACCAAGAGTGACTTATCACCTTTTTAAGCATTGACAGAGTGCTTAGTTTAGTACAAAACATAAGAAGACATAGTCGCTACACTGGATTGTTTATGCAACCAGATTGCAAACACTTTTGGATTGTAAATTCTTCAAGACAGGGACCATCTTGTTCTCTGTTTTGTATGGCTCTGGGCACACTCAATATATGATAGAGTAAAGCATTGAATGAACTGGGAGACAGAGGAAAGTGCTCTCTCAGAGGGTTTTTCCTCTTTTTAGTATCTCTGGTGGATGGATGGATGGATGTATTAAAGGCAGTACTTATCATGGATTTTGTTCCTATCACATGTAGCATCAGCCAGTGTTGCAATATATTTGCAAGGGATCTAAATGTGTTGCAGTGCTCAGGCACCACTCCTAGCAGGGTCGCTATCTCAACATTGTTTTAGTATTGTATGGGCAAAATTTTCCACTTCACCCCACACTGACTGTACATTTTTGACCCATCCTGTGTGTGAATGAGGATGGGTTTCCAATAAACATGCTTGTTACCGGTAAGTGATCAGCAATATGGCCCCGAGCATTTTTCTCCACTGGATTAAACTGAATTGATGAGCCTGTCTCTCTCTCATCCAAACAGATTAACTGTATTCAGATTTGTAAAACACGCAGTTAAATCTTTATTATGTTGCATAACAAGGCTTGTGGGGGAAGTATTACAGATAATACTGTAAAGTATTATCAGATAAAGAAGCATTATGTTCTGCAGCATTAGATATATGTTAGCGCCTTTCATTATTGGCATGGTTCAGTCCTAGGCAAATAACTCTTCCTTTCCCCACCTAGAGGATGGTTTCATTATGAACTTAGTTTTGTTTTGTTTTGAAGTGTCTCAGCCCAATCTCCAGTGCTTTGGGTGCAGTGTTGCAATGGCAAATTTTGTCTGCAATTTGCCATGCAAATGAGAGAATGTACCATACATGTCAAACTCTCAGATCTGTGGAAGCGTTCAGGTAATTAGATGGGTGCATGCTGTCATTTATGCCCACAACTAACTGCAGGTACAACGCTGCTTTTTCTGAAAATAAGGCCCTATGTGTACTGTTGCTGCAGAGACAAACCACAGGGGAAAAAAACTATGGTAAAGGAACATTCAAGGCCTTGCTGTAAGATTCACCAATCCAAGGAAATTCTGCAAAGATGCACCAAGGACCTGAGTCCTGTGGAGGCCTAGATACTGTCTGCCAAGAAATCATATTTCACATTGATTGGGATTGTTAAAAACAAGGCCGGGAGAATGACAGATTGCTACAGGTTGAAGCCTTTGAGTCAGGGCAGTGAGAACTGGCTTAGGGCTTGGTTACACTGGCACTTTATAGCACTATAAAGCCCCCACGAGCGCTATAACCTCCTCCCCGTCCACACTGGCAAGGCACGTAGAGCGCTATAACCGCTGAGTTATAGCGCTATTGTTAATCCACCTCCGCATGGGGAATAAGGGCTGTAGCGCAGCTGCTGTAGCGCTACAGGAAGAATGTGGACACCCACTGCGCATTAATTGGCCTCCAGCCCGTCCCATAATTCCCGTTCGAGCCACTCTGGTCATCACTTGCAAACTCTTTTGTCCTGTCCTCAGGTGACCACACGTCAGACCCGCCCTTTAAAGTTCCAGGGAAATTTGAAAATCCCCTTCCTGTTTGCTCCAGCCAAGCGTGGCGTACTCTCAGGGAATCCTTGCAAGTGATCATTCTCGTTGATCTGATTGATTGCGTGGCGTGGTCTCAGGGAATCGTTGCAGGTGATCATTCTGATTGATCATCATGACTCCACGTGCCATGCCTCCTCGCAATAGGCGATCCCCAGCATGGAGCAATAGCAAGGTGCTGGACCTCATCAGCTGTTGGGGGGAAGAGGCTGTTCAGTCTCAGCTGCGGTCTAGCCGCAGGAATTATGATACTTATGGGCAGATATCACGGGCCTTGGCGGAAAGAGGCCATGAGCGGGACACTCTGCAGTGCCGTGTTAAGGTAAAGGAGCTTAGGAATGCATATCGCAAAGCCCGCGAGGCAAACGGCCGCTCCGGGGCAGCCCCGGTGACTTGCAGATTTTATAAGGAGCTGCACGCGATACTTGGTGGTGATCCTACGGTCACTCCATCGATCACCATGGACACTTCCCAGCCCACCAGTGAAGGGGGGGGGTGAGGAGGAGGACGAAGACCAGGAGGATGAAGAAGAGGAGGAGGATGAGGACGAGGCGGCAGCGACCCAGGGCATGGAGGAGTCCCTGGACGCATGCAGCCAGGAGCTCTTCTCAACCCAGGAGGGCAGCCAGCCACAGCGTCCGGTGGTTGCAGGGGCCAGCTCAGCAGCAGATTGCGGAGGTAAAGCTGCTTTTCTATGGGGAAGGCTGGCAGCTTGGGGTGGAAAGGGATGCAGGGGGCATTCCACCTGGAGCTCTTCTCAAGCCAGGAGGAGGGCAGGGGGGCATGCAGCCAGGAGCTCTCCTCTAAAGCCAGGAGGAGGACGGCCAGCCACAGCGTCTGGCGGTTGCAGGGGCCAGCTCAGCAGCGGATTGCGGAGGTAAAGCTGCTTTTCTATGGGGAAGGCTTGCAGCTTGGGGTGGAAAGGGATGCTTGCATGCTTGCCTACATGTGGAATAGAGCACTGATGTACTGCACACTTGCATCAGCACAACTCCAATGGTTGACTTTCCAACCCCAAACTGGTTGGCCACCGATCGGTAGCTGTCTGGTGTAGCCAGCTTCCAGATCGCGATAGCCGTCTGCTTCTCCACCGGGAGGGCAGCTCTCAGTCTGGTGTCCTTGCGCCGCAGGGCAGGGGCGAGTTCAGCACACAGTCCCATGAAAGTGGCTTTTCTCATGCGAAAGTTTTGCAGCCATTGCTCGTCGTCCCAGACGTGCATGACGATACGATCCCACCACTCAGTGCTCGTTTCCCGTGCCCAGAAGCGGCGTTCAACGGCCGTGAGCATGTCCGTTAATGAGACAAGAAGCTTCGTGTCAAACGCATTCACCGCTTCGATCTCGTCTTCAGAATCATCACTGTCATCCTGCATGTCAAGGATTAACTCCACTGCACACAGAGATGTGCTGGCGACAGTCGTCAGCATGTTCCTCAGCAGTTCTGGATTCATTGCGGCACACGACAATGGAAGACGGAGCGCGCTTTGCTGAAACCGTTGAAAGATGGCGCCGGAGGTGGAAGGAAACACAGGGATTGCTGGGATATGCCAAAAAGCATCAAGGGTAGTTCAAACAGGATACAGAATGCCCCGCAAGTGACGCCCCCCCTACCACAAGGCATTGCGCCAGATCGGGAAGAGGTGTACTGTGGGATACATGCCCTAATGCGCTGCTCTTAATGCCGTATTAAGTGCCGCAAATGTGGCCATGCTATAACGCTGGAGCATCTCAGTGTGGACATACAATAGCGCTATTCATATTACTGTATAAGGGGACCGCTATAAGCAATAGCGCTATAATCTTGTAAGTGTAACCATGCCCTTAGAATTCAGAAGGACTCTCCTCTAGGGAAGATTGGAAAGGAAAGAGAATGTCTTCAGTTTTATCACCTCAGCATCTCTCCACACTTAACTCCTTTGAACTGTCCTTCTCCCCACCCTGTCCCACCCATCCCTCCTTCCCTTTCTGTTTGACTGATTCCCCTCCTGACTAACTACCCATCCTGCTTGTGTGTCAGGCCCCTTCTCCCTCCCTCTGTCTTGTTTATTTAGATTGAAAGCCCTTTGTGGCAGGAACCATCTATTACTCGATGTTGGCACAATGCCTAGCACAATGGCGCCTCATAGTGGATTGGCTCATAGGCTTTACTGTAATAAGCACGATTTATTAATAAAAATGTAATGATATGTGGACAGCACCCCCTCCGATAGATGGTGCTATGTCTTTATTTGAGCCCTGGTCTACACAAGGAGGAGGGGTTGACCTAAGATACGCAACTTCAGCTACACGAATAGCATAGCTAAAGTCGATGTATTTAGGTCGACTTACCTTGGCGTCTTCACGGCACTGAGTCGACTGCCACCACTCCCCCATCAACTCCACTTGCTCCTCTCACAGCGGTGGAGTTCCCGAGTCGATGGGAGAGCGCTCGGGGATCGATTTATTGCATCTAGATGAGACGCGATAAATTGATCCCCGAAAGATCGATTAACCTGGCCTTCGTGTAGACCTGGCCTTAGTGTTAAATTGTTGTCATGTTTGTTACTGTTGATCTGAACTGGGGGATCAGCAGGAAGTTCAGCCCTGCCTATGTGCTAGAATTAGTACTTGCAGTGTTCCAATAAATTTCTGTGATTCTGTAAGTGAATATTACGCTAAAAGAGGTTCTTCACCCTTCCCCACCCTCTTTGGAGGGGATGGCCTGATTGATAGGTGAAACTGGTGCAAAAACTACAATAAACCAGGTTTTACCATCAGAATAGGGAGAATAGTTTGTACTTTGAAGCTTCTGCCACAGTATGTGGCAATGAGTTGTCTGTTTACATAGGATTATTTTTAATAAACACCTGTCAGCTAAATCACATTTGAGTGTAAACTCCACCACTCAACAACATTATGGGACTCGTTCATTCTCGCTTTTTGAAGGATCTTCAGGGCACATACTGAGGAGTCATGAGACATGCCTCTCTCTCCACTGGTATGCATGAATGTAGCACAGATGCTTCATGGGCGTGGGAGGCCCCCTCAGGTGTGCTCTGCCGTGATCATAGTATAACAGTAGCGTGTGTCAGAAGATGATGTGTGAGATGCCATTCATTTCACATGCCACTGCCAGCAACTTCTACTGATCAGTCTTTGTGAGCGAGCCCAGTCCGGTGGAATTTTTTGTTTGCTGAAGCACAGGGATCACTCCAGCACTCTGCCTTCCAAAAGGCAGCATGAGCTTATCCATTGGGCGTCTTTCCATTGACTTCAATGGACTTCAGGCTCCCTCTGAGACAAAGGAGCTACACAGTTTGAGATGGGTCACTGCTGGGGCTCGGTGTGTGAACTGCGAAACTTCCCAGTCTTGCTTTGTAACTGAATTGCGGTAGAAATAGGAATATCTATCCACATTTGCAGCTTCTTAATTATTCAAACTGAAATCTCAGCAGATAAAAATGGGGTTTGGCTCTGGTGACTGACTCTCACTGATGTGTATTGTGCAGGCCACGCTGCCTCCACAGCCAATGCCAAAAAAACACCAAAACACAACTACTTTGTGGTACCTTGTCCCTTAACTTCATCTCCCTAGTGCTACCCGTCTTGCTCTGAGAGTCATTATTTCCTGTAACATTTGGAGGCCTTTAGTTGAATGAAGCTTTTCATTGCTGAAAGTAGCCCTGTGGCCTGCTGGGAAGTGTACTCAGATTTTTTCACAGCAGTTATTAGAGAAACGTTAGGAATATTTCTTAAAAAGCCCAGGAAAGTTAGCAGCAGTCTAGAATTCTCCCATGTAATACTGAGCTTTTATGTAGTGCTTTTTGTTTGTAAATCTTTAAGCACTTTACAAAGGAGGTCAGTATCATTATCCCCATCTGTAAAGTGGGGAAACTGAGGCACAGAGGTGAAGGGCAGTGGCAGAGCTAGGACAAGAATCCAGTTCTCCTGAGTCCCAGTCCAGTGCTCTATCCTCTAGGCTACACTGCCTATAAAAATTACACAAATGCCTTTGAGACCTGGCTTTGCAATTTTTATAAGTCAAGTTAAATTATCAGTGTGAAGCCAGCATGGATTCATGATCAATGCATACTGACTTGGTAAGGCCTACCTAAGGGTGACCTGCTTTTGAGGATTTAACTCGATAGCTCATGCAGTTTCCAAATGAAGCTAATTAAATTAATTCACATACTTGAGAAACAAGGTGCAGGAAAGCAGCAATCGGGCTTTGTTTAGTACCATCATAGTTATCTGTGATTGTCCACTTGCTAAAAGTTAATTAAGGTTTAAAGAAAAACCTTAATGAGGTTGGCAGTGAGGATGCAACTGTAGCTAAATCTTGTTTAGCACAAACCCCTTTTGGATTTCTGTGCAAGGTCAAATATCATATCTACTGGCAGCCTGACAGCTTTGCAGTACAGTTACAAAATGAGCTTCCCAGTGAAGCCAGAAATAAAGTAGATGGGAATCCAGCAGTCTTACTTCCTGGAAAGCTGAAAACCCTTCTGGCATTTATTAGGATTTCCCAGGGATGTTTTCCTCTCACTTGACTTGCAAATATGACAGTGCTTGCATTGCAGATTGTAATGTATAGCCAGGATCTTTGAATGTCTATTCCAATGGAATAACAAACTGACTTTAATTCTTCATTTTTGATAGGGGATAATTAGAGCAGTTCACAGGACAATACCATAGACAATAGGGCAGGTGAGGTAAACATGTTTATGGCTCCTCTAGGAAGCAATATACAGCCCATGACTTCATTTCTCAATGTCTTTGTGTTCAGTCAGGTTGGCTTGTGGGAGGCATACATTTCAGTCTCTGATAAAATAGTCACTTGGGTGGTAAATGCTGGTTTTAATTTTCCCAAGATGTTTCAAGATCAGTCTCTCAACCTGGGCTGGTTAGAGTGAACCCTTCTGAAGTGCATTGAAGTCATGGGGGTCTTTTCCTTTATATCAGGTCCCTAGAGACCACATTTTGTAAGGAAAATTGTGTTCCTTCTGAATTCAAAATGCTTACAGTATAGTTCTGAGACAGCTAGCTATGAATGCTGTGTTACAGGCAAGAGAATACTTAGGCGAAAGTGAGGTTCTTTGGTATAGGAGCCTTATGGATATATGTTCTCAGGTAATATAGTGCAGCTGAGAGCAACAAAAATCATTAGGGGGTTGGAGCACATGACGTACGAGGAGAGGCTGAGGGAACTGGGATTATTTAGTCTGCAGAAGAAAAGAATGAGGGGGGATTTGATAGCTGCTTTCAACTACCTAAAAGGGGGTTCCAAAGAGGATGGATCTAGACTGTTCTCAGTGGTACCAGATGGCAGAACAAGGAGTAATGGTCTCAAGTTGCAGATGGTGAGGTTGAGGTTGGATATTAGGAAAAAGTTTTTCACTAGGAGGGTGGTGAAGCACTGGAATGGGTTACCTAGGGTTGGTTACCTAGGTTGGACTAGATGACCTCCTGAGGTCCCTTCCAACCCTGATATTCTATGATTATAGTGTGCACATAGGTACACCATAGGTTTCTACTCTGCTGGGGGCGTGCTCCCTCCCTGGCTCTGCCCAGGCCCCACCCCCACTCCACCCCTTTCCCTAAAGCCCCACCCCTGCCAGGCTGCTTCTCACCCCTGTTCTGCCCCTGCCCCACCTCTTCCCCATCTCATCTCACCCCCCCCTTCGCCGCCCAGTTCCTCTCCCTCCTTCCCAGCGCCTCCAGACGCCGTACATCAGCTGATTGGTGGCGGGCGGTAGGAGGGGGAGGTTCTGGTAGTGGGGGCTACCGGTGGGTGCTCAGCACCAGCCATTTTTTCCCCATGGATGCTCCAGCCCCAGAGCACCCACGGAGTCATAACCTATGGTGCACATGTGTATATATTATATTATATACTGTCTACATTTTATAGTATTTTGGATGAGATAGTAGAACAACATGTCAGCAGTTGGGGGAATTCTCTTCCAGGCTTTGACTGACTTGTTGTGAGACCTAAGCCTTGTCTACATTGGACTTTCATTGGTAAAACCTTTGTCATTCAGGGGTGTGAAAAAAGCACACCCCAATGGATAAAAGATTTACTGATGAAAAGTGCTGGTATGAACAGTGCTTTGTTGGCGGGAGAGCTCTCCTGCCGACAAAGCTGCCACTACTGGTTGGAGATGGAAGTTTTTTGTTGGTAGGAGAGCTCTCTCTTGCCAACAAACGGCAACTACACTGCACACCTTTTAGCAGCACGGCTGTAGTAGCACAGCTGTGTTGTCAGAAGGTTCATCGTGTAGACATAGCCTTAGTCAAGCAAGCAAGTAACTTAATCCCCGGGCTTCAGTTTACCCCACTGTGTAAAGACTGTCACAATGTTTACATACCTCACGTACCTTTTTGGAGGACTGATGTCTGCAACCTGTCTTGAGAGCCTGGGAGGAGTGGTGCTCTGCCCAAGGGCAAAATAATGCTATGATAAAACTGAATAATAAGCAGTCAGCTGTTTTCAACCAGCCTTTTTTTGCATTGTATAGCTTTGTTCCCTATTGTTATTCCCACAAGACATACCTGTGGAGACCAAAGATTCTCAGCCATTTCAATATCCATGGAGGAAAAAATCTCAAACTAAATAAGGGAGGCAGATGGGAGATGCCAGGGATATTTAAGAAACATGGGGGCAGCTCCTCAGCTGATGTCAATGGTCATGGCTCTGTTGTGCTGCCTCGTTTGAAAATAAACTAACATTCATGTCTAACTAGTTAATAGAAATCTGTTTTTTAACAAAAATTCAGATCCTTCTTTGGCTGGGTGCAGGGAGGGGTCAGTTATTTTTTATGGCAATTTTCTTTTCAGTGTACGGATGTGCAGGAATTCTTGGCGACATGAGTCTGAGACACAGGGCCCAATGAATAACACAATTCAGATGCTCAGAACTGAAACTCCCACAGCAGGGCTCAACACCTCTTAAGATTTCTCCCACAGAGAAGGTAATTAAAGGTAGTGAATATTCAAGTTTTGGGGGTTGTGGTTTTTTTTTTTACCTGAGCTGACTACAAAACTAAACCAAAAATTGCTTTTTATTGGACAAAAATCTTAATGTCTTGATCTGCTGCCCACTTATATTGGTGTACATAGGGAGTTCCAGCCTGAATTATTTTCTGCACACTTGCTAAGTGATAGAAGAATTTGAGGGTCTGTGGTAGGAATGTGTTTGGGGGAAGGGCGAGTTATGTCATCCCACTGCCCGCGCCACCACAATTATGCTTTTGTTTGAGCATGCTAGCATGTACCTCTGCCCAGATCACACCTCCAACTTGAGTGTAGATGACTTGGCCAAGATCACACGGGAAATTTGTGGTACAACAGGACATTGAACCCAGTTCTCCCAAAGCTAATGCCCTGACCATAGGATCATCCACTTACTCACCCTGGATTCTTTAGTGTATTGCCCCAGTCTCCACCAAGGAAGCTTGTGATTCTCAGCTCATTGAATAACACATACTAATATTTCAGCAGGCAAATCAGCTGCTGAATTCCTTTGCTACGTCACCTAGTCATTCGTGTTTATAAAAGGAGGAGAAACATTTCATGTTATGCTGCCAAAAGGTTACATGGAAAAGAATCAAGCAGCGAGAAACTGCTGATCTGGGGAGAGGTGTAATTCTAGCTACTAAAACTGGGTCCTTTGCTTTTCCATTGGAAGCACTTCATTAATCATTTAGATTACATTTCCAGCCGTGTTGTGGTTAGATTATAGAAGTGAACGTCTGTGTATTTCTGATAAGTACCTGGACTCTGTTATTGAGTGAGTAATATTTTAAATCGAGAGCTCACGTAAGATGAAAGCTCACTCTGAAAGCTGGTGGGAAGGCAGTCTGTCTGTGATGTCTGTCTGTCTCTTTATTGATTGCCGCACATGATTCCTCTTAAACAACTGGCTGGGTGTTTGCTGTGATGGAGGATTTGATGAAGACTGAGCGATTACTCGTCCAATTTTCCTCTTGCTTTACTCTCCTGAATTGGAGTCTTATGGCAAAGCACTTAAAGCCTGATCCAAAGCGCACTGAAGTTGGCAGTAGTTTTGAAGGCTTTGGGTCAGGCCCAAAAGTTCATGTGTAATTCTATCCCTATTCAGCAAAGCCCTTAAGCCTGTACTTAACAGTGTAAACCTGTTCTGGGGTCCTGTGGCTTTGCTTTCAGAAAGGAAAGGTGCAAAAATGAAATGGAATAGCTGTATGCTGTATTCAGACAGATCTGAAAGGTAAATGCCTAAATACAAAAGCCGCAACGGCTAATGCACAGTTAAAGAGGAGAAGTGAGGCTCAGCCAATCCAAAGTACCTTGCCATATTATATTCTTTACATTTAACCAGGAAGACAAGAGTAGTAAATATTACATGTGAGTCAGTGAACAGTGCTGTAGAAATGAATGCTCTTAATTAGCTTGCTTGACTTCTCAAAGTTAATGTCACATCAACTTTAGGATTAGCATTTCATTTAATTTACTTCCTGGGGAGGACTGTGAATAGCCTGTAACTACTGGAAGAAAGAATTACCATGACAAACCTTCAACTTTAGCTAATGGCTTTCCACTTACAAGGCTCTTTGCAATCAAAAGGACTGGAAACTTTTTTTTTTAAAATGAAGATGGAGATCAGAGTTCTGTCTAAAGGTTTCATCTTAAAAAGGCCCAATTCTGTAGCAATTTACTTAGCTATAGTGCTTATTGCCACAAGCAAGATCTCACTGAGGCTGCTCATGATCCTCAAGCCCAGTAGTCTTTTCAGGATTGAGCCCAAAGGTCGTGGACTCTCCCATCAGGTCTTAGCAGAGTTCAAAGGTAAGGAGCCTTGGTGGGAATAACCCTAAAAATAACAATCCAGACTATCTAAAAATACTCAGTTATGAATTTTCATTGAGGACAATTGAGCAAAATAAATTGGATCACCTACACCATGCTGTGTTTGAGCAATGATCTTCCAAGAAAAACAAAGTTAGAGACTTTTGGAAAAATCTAATTGTTCATATCTTCAAGTTGCCTAGTCCAAGTAACCTTGAACTTTGCTGAACAGTTTTCTTCTGATTAGAGAACATGCTGGAGAAATATCATAAGGACAACTTAAAGTAAATTTTTAGGAGGGCTATTGAAATTGAGAGGGGAGGCTATTGCACTGTCAAAATCGGGCTCATAATGGAAAACTACCTTATCCTGGACTATGGCTGTGTGCCCATAATGACAGATTTTACTCTGCAGTGGAATATTCTAAAGCTGTCTGTCTGTTTTTATGGCCTTTAATAACACAGTATATGAGCACCTATTTATATAACATAGGAAAGTAACAAGGCAAACCTCTAAAAGAAACTTGGGCCCAACCTCCTTGTACCCCGTATTTGTGTGCATAAATAAGCATTTAAGCATATGAGTGTATAGATACTGTACATAAAATCTAGAACCAGTTCTGAAGGCGTGGCCCATAGTAAGAACACTTCTGCTATTATTTGGTGTCTTCATATCCTGAGTGCAGAATAGACATTCCCTCCCCACTCTGTTCTCTGAAATTAAAACCCTCTGATTCTTCAGCAATGATAAAATCTGTGGCAGAATAACTGAGACTTCTGCATGGACCTGCAAACTATCAGCATCTTTGACACAGTAAAAACATCTGCCAGAGTGTCTGAATGTATGACTATGAAAACATTCAAAACCATAGTCTTGTCTTCTATTAACAATGAAATAGAGACTGATTATATATAGCATCATATCAGTATTTTGCTAAGTGCATGTCATTTGATCTATGGCATTTATGATCAATGATTACTCCGTGCTTCAGATCTTGTGTCCTTGTGGGAAACTAACTTCTTTCTCCACATTCTGCTGACCCAAAGCTGGCCTTACCATGAGGTGAATTGAGGTGGCTGCCTCAGGTGCCAGACTTGGCGGGGGGGGGGGGCACCACTAGGACCCAAAGTGTAGAAAATTGAGTCTGCTGCTGGTGCATATGTATTCTCTCTGCTTTAGATCCACAGAGATGGTGGAGTATTGTGCTGGAGGAAGGAGGGCACAAGAGACTAATAGGCAGGAGAAAAGTTGAGAGGGAGTAACGTAAAACAGCAGAAGCTGCAAGGCAGAGAGAGAGGAGGAGGAGCCTCTTATGTACCTCTCTAGCACCCCCAGGAGTCTGTACTGATTAACACCAGCTTCTCAGGGAGCTTCCTGTTTCCTGCTGCTTCCCTGAACCCATTTGAGGAGAACAGGCAGTCAACTGAAGTAGCCAGTTAGGCCCTTAAGATGCTGATATCTTCCCTCACTCAGACCCTGCTACCAGACTGCTTATTTGTCCCCTTCAGTTGAGTGTTGAGAGCCTCTATAGCTGACACAGAACAGTAGTCATGAGTGAAAGAAGAAAACGCCCCTTGGGGACAGCATTCAGAAAAAAAAAGAGAGCAAAGGAAGCTTTTCTATTTAAGCAGGAAGGAGCTCTCCTGAGATACATAGATACAAATGTTCACGGTGAGCCTTCCGGCCCCAGTGAGGATGTGAGTGGTGAGGAGATGCTTTATCTTCCAGTTAGAGTGCAGGTGACCTGGCAGCTACTGCAGCATCCATATCTCCATCTCAAATGCACGTTTCTGAAGAAGATTGTAGATCAGAGAAGAGTGTGGTGGAGGCACAAGAAACTGCTGCTGCTGAGTTTAGTTCCTTAAGTCTAGACGATCCAGGTCTGTGGACCCACTTGAAGAGTGGCCTGAGGGACTTCCTTGTACTGCATGGGCCACAGCAAGTGAAAAACTTCATGTTCCCCAAAGACAATGAAAATAGAAGTTTCCATCCAACAGATTACTGGGGTGAAATCTCCAATGGTGACAAAGTGGAGAGGTCATGGCTTATGTACTCAAAAACCCAGAATGCTGCATACTGTTTTTGTTGCAAACTCTTCCAATCTAATGTTCCAGGCACATTGGATTCTACAGGAACAAAGGACTGGAAAAATCTGGCTAGAAATCTGGCATGCCATGAGAAGGCAGCAAATCACCAGAGAGCATTCCATAGGTGGAAAGAGTTTGAGGTGAGACTAAGGTTAAAGGCCAACATAGATGATCAGCATCAAGAGAAGATTGCATCAGAGTCTCTTTACTGGCAAAATGTTCTGAAAAGGCTCATTGCCATTGTGAAAATGCTTGCTACCCAAAACCTAGCACTGTGTGGCATTTCAGATCAGCTGTATGTGCCAAACAATGGAAACTTCCCTAAAATTGTGGAGCTGATGGCTGAGTTTGATATTGTACTCCACGAGCATCTAAGAAGAGTCACCACCCAAGAAATGTTGAGATAGTGTTGACATATGACGACATGAGCGATATTGATGCGAGTGATTTAGGTGATGAACTGAAAGCCCTTTCAAGATACATTTCAGCAGGATCAACTCCAAAGGCTGTTCTAGAATATATGTGCACAAATAAGATGATCACCGTCTTTCCAAATGCTTTTGTTGTTCGGCGCATACTTCTAACACTTCCTGTAACAGTTGCCAGTAGAGAATGCAGCTTCTCCAAGCTGAAGTTAATAAAAACACTTCTACACTCCACGATGACACAGGAGAGGCTGGTCAGCCTTGCTACCATCTCAACAGAGCAAGAGCTGGCCCAGACTTTGGTTTAGTATTAAGGAGCCCATAACTTCTGCCATCTCTTCCCCTCACCTTCCACAATTTCATATGCATTAACGTCATCACAAGTGATTTGAGTCTTAGCCATAATCGCTCTTACCAACTTTTCAGTCTTTGTTGCACATGGGGTGGGTAGGCTTCTGGGAAGAACCAGAAGAGATGGGAAAGGAAACTGGATGTCCTCTGTATACTTCCTGTGTGTTGTCATAGCCCCTCCGTATCCCTACATGCTGTGGGGATATGTACAGACTGGAATGTGGGTGGCAGACTGGAAACCTAAAGTACACTGAATAAGAGAGCTCTTAAAGCAAATGAGCAATTGCCCAATACTGCCTGCAGGACATTTTCAGAAAGGTGGGAGTAAAGCCATTTGTTTGACCCTGTTGACTTGGTCTGTCCAGTTGAGCCAACACTTCACAGTCAGTGATGCTGAAGGCACATCGTGGGCATGGGAGAACCCACATGAACACCTGACTGTACCTGTCATTGGGAGAAAATCCGTGCTGACTCAGTACCATCCTGAAGGTTAGAAACAAATGGTCTGGGGTCAGGTAGAGCTAAAGGATCCAGATGAGGCATCACAGCTCAAGCTGCAACTTTTGTTGCAGACAAAAGACACACACACACACATACACCCCGAAAGACGAAAGGTTTGTTCAGGAAAAGTGCTGGTGTGAACAGAGCTTTGCCTGCAGGAGTGCTCTTCTGACGACAACAGTAACACTGCTCGTTGGGGGTGGAAGGTTTTTGTCAGCGGGAGAGTTCCCTCCTGTCGATAAACAGTGGCTACACTGCATGCCTTTTAATGGCATGGTTGTAGCAGCACAGCCATGTTGCTAAAATCTGTGTACTGTAGACAAAGCCTTAACATCAAGCAAAGTTATGAATTTAAACTCCCGGCTCATATTTTGAAAGTGTTGTGCAGGTTTTCTTTGAGGATGGGAATGGAGAGATCAGGTATAGTGTAATTGCTTTGTGAAAAGTGTTCACCCATAGATGATGTGGTGTTTTTGTCTTTTATCAACTTCCTGTGTGAGGTTATTCAAGAGCATAGTTGTTATTGGCATTTAGTGCACCACATGTAGTGACAGGCATGTGTAAGACCCATGGATCCTAAAAGGTGTGTTGTGGAGGGTGTTGTTCATTGTAGCAAAGGAGAGATGTCTGGAGGTCTTACATCTGTTGTTCTGGCAGGGTCTGGTGCCAGTTTGAGTGGGTGTCCTGTTCTGTGGGGAATTTGCTTCTGATTGTGATCTTGGAGAGGTTGAGGGGGTTGTCTGAAGGCCAAAAGGAGGGGGTTAGGAAAGATTTCTTTCAGGATGGGGTCCCCGTTGAGTATGGGTTGCAATTGTTTGATGATACCCCATATGGGGTTCCAGTATCGGGTGCTAGGTGATGGTAACTTTTCATTGCCTGTAGCAGAGGTAGTATTTAGCTATTTATTTTCTATAGCAATTAATTTGTAGTTTGAAATTTCTAAAGGAAAGTTTATTCTTACACAAATAACTCACCTAAAATGTGCATGATTCACATAAAGCCTTGCAGAGAATGTGCAGAGAGCGCGCTGGGTGGAAGAATCTCTGACTATATTACCAGCAGTCTAGTCTCAGGCCTGGTATACCCTGGGCGGGGGAAGGGGAGAAGAGGATCGAACTAAGTTACCCAACTTCTGCTACGTGAAGAACGTAGCTGATGTTGATGTACTTAGTATTCACTGTGATGTCTTCACTGCAGTAAGTTGACGGCTGATGCTACCCGCTTGGTTCTGCCTGTGCCTCTAGCCCTGGTGGAGTACCGGAGTTGACGGGAGAGTGCTCGGCAGTCGATTTATCATGTCTAGTCTAGACACGATTAATTGATCCCTGCTGAATCGATCACTGCCTGTCAATCCAGCGGGTGATGTAGACAAGCCCTTAGTCCCTCAAAGTCGGGTGTTTCTGTCAACACTGGAAAATAATCAAGTATCCTGTTTCAAATACCAGGCTTTTTTTCTTCCAAGGAAGCTACATTTTAAAGTGAAATATTTGATTACTTAGTGGGATCCAAAACACTTGGAGTACTGGAGCTAAAGGGCTCCCTTACACTGAGTGAGTTAGACTTTTGCCCACTTATCACCATGTGACACATGCAGGATACACGCACTCCTTCTTCAGCGCCTCTGAATTTGTCACAAAGAGTCCAAACAAATTTGTGGTCATCAAATAAAAGCCTTTCAAGACGGTACGTCATTGGAATTACATCAGGGATGAGTTTGCATCACATCTTTTTTGTATAATCCACAAGAGGAGCTCTAAGGGCTTGCAAAATGTAACTGATATTTCAAAAAAAGTTTTGAATCCAGTATCAAGAAACTGCTTCATAACAAATACAATACGGTAAGGGAAGCTGCACTTTTCTCTAAAACTTTGTTAAAACTCGTCTTCTGTAAAATAACACCCCCATCCTTCCCTATCAGGGCTCAGGAATAAAAAAGCACACAGATTGTAAGTTCTTTAGGAAAGGGACTGTCTCTTTTGTTCTGTGTCTGTACAGAGCTTAGCACAATGGGCTGACGCTTTTAGGCACTACTGTAATACAAGCAGTGGTACTGATGAGTTATACATACACGAGGAGGTGGGATCTTACAAAAACAAACTTCTTGGTGGAGGTGGAAGTTTTGTTAGTAAATTGGAATGTTGCCATGGGGTTTTTCCTTCACATCTCTCAACTTTTTGTTTTTCCCCAGATGAAGGCCTCCCGGAACAAGTTCCAGCCTAAAGCAGTTGTTCGTGACTGAGCATAAAACTTCATCATTATCTCAACCTAAAAACCTTCACATGACCTTTAATTATTATAGCATCACACCGTACCACCCTGGAGCTGCCCCAGAGGTGTTTGAAGATCCGATACATCTATGATGGAAAGGGTGATAGAGCAACAGTTACAGTGCCATGATTTCAGCTGGGGCTGAAGGGGAGCATTGCCAATGTAGTCCACTAATTTGTAGACCTGTCCAGTTTCTCTAATACAAATAAAGAACACGTGTACTGTATAGAGGTTCTTTAAGACCTCTTTGAACAAGGAACCATATTATTTTTCTTATTAGGAATGGGTCTCATACTAGGCAGGCACAAGGAAAAGCCTGCTGGCTGTGTCCTTGGTACTAATGAGTTCAGAATTACTGCCACATCTTTTATGTATTATTGTTTCATCCAGATCTGCTGATGGAGGGGAGGACGTTGGTTGGGCGACACCAATTCTTTCTGTTTTGTGTGTTCTCTCCTTTTGAAAGGACTCTTACGTAATCATAGATACATTAGCCATTTTACAAGTGAGACTGCTCTTCAGTCCCAGGTCCCTCAGTTCACAGACCACCAGTTTTATCCTTCTCATTCAACTGAGCAGAACAAGTACACTATCCAGCAAGTGTTGTTAGAAAGATGAAGTATAAACAGATGTAGCGCATGGTATTTGGAGGTGTTTTTAAAGCACCGGTCCAGTGTGCCTGTTTTGGTTCAGTGATGATCTTTGTGTCTTGATAGTCTTTTTAGAAACAGTTCAAATAGTGTTTGCTTTTCTGAAAACAATCTGTGGCCATAGACTTGCAGAAATGCCAGGAGACTCTATGACTTACTGTGTGTATTCAATCGTTAGAAGATGCTGCCAATTTGTAACTTTGCTTTCCGTAGAAGCCTTTTTTCTTGGTAGCCTTGCGTTAGGGACACTCTTGCATCCAAAGTGTTTCAGATTTGAAAACATGTTTTGTTTTGTTAGTTCTGAAACCTCCAGTTTAGAGCAAAGCGCTGGTTGCTTTGTATATGTTGCTTGTGTCCAAAGCTACGTTGGGCCTTTTAATCATGTTTAGCAAAGCTGTTTTCATAACACCTCCGAACCATGTTAAAACTAACTCCATGTCAACATTTTTAGTTGCGTATGGTGGCTGGGACCATAACTTATTTAGAAAACACATTCCAACCTATGTAAAGATATTGGCTATCAATGATTTCTAAACACATTTTGTCTCTGTTTGTGCAGTTTGGCCAGCCAAAATGACTCAAAGTATCCTTCCTCTGTCCAGACACCCTCTGACCTGTTTTTTCTCTAGTCCCTAGATTTAGAAAGGAAGCACCTGAAGGGAAATAAATCTCTAAAACTTAATACCTTGTTCCCAGTCTCTGCCATTAGGAAAGCTAATGTCTCTGGTTAATAGCAATCCTGTTACATGCGATACAAACAAAGGTTGGATATTGAGGAGAAAATATGACTGTGGTATTATGGTTAATATCTATTGTACGATGTGGAGCCATTTGTGCCATTCTTATAGTTGTGCTATTTTGGTGCTTTGTGAACTACTAGAACATACTTTTGCCTTATTAGGGGATCTTATTACAAGCCTCTTTTTGATAGTTTCAGGAATCCAAATTCTGTACTAACTGTGGTGAGATCCCCTGGCATGGACCTTCGTTCTGGGATGGATGGGCCTGGGAAAGTCAATACTAAGATGCCCGTGGCCAAAGTACAATATTAAAAGTAAACACATGAGAAATTTGAACTGCTTTGGGGTTTCACTATGTTACGCCAACTAAATTACTCTTCATAAACTCAAGACGGGAGTAATCTGTTGCCTAGTTTTTCTCTTTACGTGGCGCAGGAGTGGTAGTTTGCTGTTCTCAACATGGCATGCATCCCCGGAATGCTTTCAGTTCTGTGAGTTGGGAGCACAGGGCTAGGAGACGAGAGATCCAAGTTCTGTTTGCTGCAGACAGATTGTGTGGCCTGGGCCAAGCCACTTAGGGTATGTGTACACTGCAATAAAAAACTCACGGCACCAAGTCTCAGAGCTCAAGTCAATTGACTTGGGCTTGTGTGGCTTGGGCTCCAGAGCTGAAAACTGCAGAGTAGATGTGTGGGCTCAGGCTGCAGCAGGGTTTCAGAGCCTGGGCTTGGTCTGGAGCTCAAGTGCAATTTTTCAGCTTGCAGCCCAAGCCAACTAACCCAGGCCAATCCTGGCCGTGCAGAGGGTCTTTTATTGCAGTGTTGACTTACCATTAGGCTCCTCCCACTGAAGTCAAGTACTCTGGATAGCTTAAGTTGGGCCCCAAAAACTGAGGCACATAAAATTAGTGGTGTTTTTAAAGATAACTGGGCCTCAGTTATTTGGCTAAGGACTTACAGCAAATCAATGGCAGAGCTGGGAATGGACAGAATATGAGCTGAGAAGTATTAAATGGTGGGGAGTGGTAAAGAAGGACTGTGGAAAACATTTTTTAAGTTAAAAAAGCACTCTAGTTTTTTTACTTACTAAGTTTCATAAAATGTCCGAGTGGGTGAGGTAATATCTTTTACTGGACCAACTTCCATCGATGAGAGAGATAAGCTTTTGAGCTCCACAGAGCTCTTCTGAAGAAGGAGGATAGATGAGCGATTTTGTTGTTGCCGTATCATGGTGGGTGGGAAAGAAATGGGGCAAAGACAGAGAGGGGAAGAAGTAAATAACCATTTGGATAGGCACCTAGAGATACCTTGGGGATAGGCATGATCTTTAAAGACCTTAGAATAAGTGTATTGTATTATTTGTATGATAGTAGCATCTGGGGCCCTAGGTTTGATTGCAGCCTGTAGCTCGATTGTGCTAGGAGCTGTTGAAACACATAATGAGAACCGCTCCCTGCTGTGAAGAACTCACAATCTAAGATCACAAGTAGCAAGTGAGGTGATAAAAGGAGGGAAGTGAGGCAGGAAGGATAAGCACAGGCGCTGACTTGTATTTTTTCCAGTGGGTGCTCCACTCCTGCTCTGCCTCGAGGTCCCACCCTCATTCTGCCCCTTTCCCCAAGGCTCCACTCTCACTCAACCAATTCCCACTCCCACTTTGTGCCCTGCCTCAAGGCCCCGCCTCCTCCCCATCTCTTCTGCCACCACTCTGCCCTCCCCTGAGGCACCCTGCCTACCTTCTGCTGTCTGCACTCTGCCTTCCCCCAGGCACCTCCCGCCAGCCGCCAAACAGCTGATCGTTGGCCCCACTGAACAGCTGGAGCTGATCGGTTTTGAGCACCCCCTATTTTTTCCCTGGATGCTTGAGCCCCAGAGCACCCATGGAGTCAGTGCCGATGAAGAGGACATTAGATCATGTGGGTCTACAGACTCTGATCCTGCACTCTGGGACCCATACACCTGTGTGGAGCCTCCCTGAAGTGGATGAGTGTTTGTGTAGAACCTGCAGGATCAGGGGGATAGGGTATCCAGTTTTCCTGACTGGGGCCAGACTGCTAGGCCTGGTGTGTCCAGATCCGTGTTTTTGGAGGGATGGGGGGTGGGTGTGTGTGTGTGTGCGCGCGTGCATGCGTATATTCCTGGTTGGTTTGTTTATAAAAATCTTTATTGCTCATGAAAGTTCAAAAATGTGACTCATTTTTAAGGACACGATTTACATTTTCTTTCTTTTTATCCCACAAAGTGAATCTACGTAAGCGATGACAGAACTTGCCCCATTATCTTCATACCCCAGTGCTGTCTGTTCCTTAAGAACATAAGAATGACCATACTGGGTTAAACCAAAGGTCCTTCTAGCCCAGTATCCTGTCTTCCGACTGGCCAGTGCCAAGTGTCCCAGAGAAAATGAACGGAACAGGTAATCATCAAATGATCCATTCCCTGTCGCCCATTCCAGCTTCTTGTTCATTTTTTAGAGGAGATGTTCCTCTAGCTAAGAGAAATGTTACCTTAATAGGTAGCGCAGTTGCCCCTCAGACTGTTTAGACATGGTAATGTAGGAGTCCAGTCATTAGGTAGTTGGATATTGTTTCAGTACTGTCCTAAAGACCAAGGAGAGAGAGTCTGCTCTTGAAGGTTGTGTTTGAGTCACAAGCAAAGAGACTAAAGAACAGTGTATGACATATGAGTAGCTAAAAAATGACTGGCTGGATTCTTTTTATTTCGTTTGACATTAATTGATACTTTGTTGCAGCATAAGAAATGTAAAATGTAGGATTTTAATGTTCTGTAACATTTATTTTTTCAAAGGAGACAGACATTAAATTGAAACTCTTGGCACTGGGTGATATTTTTTTTAAATCTATGCCAAATAGAACGTCTTGTTTCCATTTTCCTTCCCTCTTTCCTAGGGACAAAGCTCTTGAAGTTACAGGTTTCACATCAAAAAAAGATAAAGTCCCCTAAAGCGCTTTGAGGTACATTGTGTAACATCAGTGAAATCCTGGTGCACTAATGGAGTTTCCAGGTGCTACACTAATATAGTAATGCCACTAGACTTCCTCTATCTAATCTATGTAGGTTCATTGTATGCTCAATTCCCCATTCTCATAAGATCAGAGTGCCTCACATAAGCATTACTGAACTTATCCTCACAACTCACTTGCATAGTAGGGAAGTATCTTCGTCCACTTTGAATGGAAAAAGAACTAGAGTACAGAGAAGCAAAAGACCAAAGCAGCCAGTGATTTTCAGTCCATTTATTTTGGGGGGGGGGGCCCCGTGTCCCAATTTCATACACTCTGGGTCTGAGTTTTCAGGTGGTATTTGATGCCAGCTGAAATCACTGGGAGCTGTGGGTACTCTGCACCTCCTAAAATTAAGTACAAAGTATCTCAAGTTCCATGCCCCAAATCAGTGGCTGCTTTTAACATGTTTGGCCTAAGTGACTTGCCCAGTGTCATGCAAGAAGTCTGCGATAGGGCTGGTATTGAACTACCAATTCCCAGCCCAGTGCTTTAACAACAAGACAGCACACAGCAACATGCCAAACAAACTCCTAATAGAAGGGTTTTAGTGTTTCCTTCGGGGTGGTGAATAGTGGAAGACTGCTTTGCTGCTGCCCACTCTATAACTCTTCTGTGGCTAGAAGTCCTCACTCTCCAGGGCTGTCAGTCCAGTTCTTCCCACCAACTCTAGATTTATAATGGAATCATGGAAATGTAGGGCTGGAAGGGACCTTGAGAAGTCATCCAGCCCCTGCGCGGAGGCAGGACCAAGTGTGACACTGCACCCAATATTCTTCATATTGATATTATTATATAAGAACAGTCATACTGGGTCAAACCAAAGGTCCATTCAGCCCAGTATCCTATCTACCAGCAATGGCCAATGCCAGATGAATTGAAGGTTTTTTGACGTACAGTCATTTTTCCATGACTGGGAAGTGAACTCAGGCTGTGGCTGTGAGAGTGCCAAATCCTAACCACTAGATCACCAGTCTTCAAAGTTTTTCCTCCGCGGCCCCTTTTCATGGAGGAAAAACTTGCACGGCCCTCGGGGTAGGGTATGTCCACTGAAATGCTGCCACAGAAAGCGGAAGCTTCCGCTTTCTGCGGCGACATTTCAGCGGGACAAAAATAAACCTCCTGGGAGTTCGGCGGTCTCCCGGGCTGGATGGGCAGTGCTGCCGGGGTCTCGTGCACCCCACTTTGAAGACCACTGAACTAGACCACCAGGGAGGCTATATGATTATAGCATAATTACCATGCATTTTGTACAGAATGGGTCATGTGAGGTGTCATTGGAGAAGTTATGATTTGCTGAATATGATTATCCTATGTGTATTGTGACGGAGTCAGACCAGAAGGATATAGGAGAGTGCTGGAAGGCAGGTATATCAGCCTTAGGATGTGCAGGTCCTTGTTCCCTGGATAGCCAAACAAAGGCTACTCCAGACCAATCAAGACACCTGGGGCCAATTAAGAACCTTCTAGAAAGGAGTAGAAACAGCTAGCCTAATTGGGACACCTGAAGCCAATCAGGGACTGGCTGAATCCAGATAAAAACCTCCCAGTTAGTCAGGTGGGCTGGGGGTGTCAGGAGCTGTGGAAGGAGGTTATGCTGTTGGTGAGACTGAGTGGTGGACAACATATCATCCAGAAGGAAGGAGGCCCTGAGGTAAGGGTGAAGTGGAGTTTGAAGAAGCAGGGACTGCTGTGGGGAAGTAGCCCAGGGAATTGTATTGTGTTTTGTGCCTAAAAGGTCAGCCATCTTAGCTGATACTATTAGGGTCCCTGGGCTGGAGCCTGGAGTAGAGGGTGGGCCCGGGCTCCCCCCCGCTCTTTCCACCTTCCATACTGGCCTGTGATGAAGGTAACTCACTAGGTGGTGACTCTTGTCAATTATACTGAGAAAGGGAGGTCACTCTGGGGCCTAGATGAGTTTCTGAGGCCCCTAAATCTGCCAGGAAGTGCAGGACCCACAAGTACAAACTTGGAGCTTTGTCACAGTATGCATGTATCATTTTTGTATCTAAAATTAGGAATATTGACTATGTATCTGTATTTCAATTGTGCTTACTCTAGGTGACACCCACAACTAGTCTTTCTGGTACAACAATGAAGAAGCCAAACAGTGCTGATGGCTCATCAGCAAAGACAACGGACCCTGGAAGAACTTAATCTTCCTGTGAACATTTTGGCCAGCCTGTAAACAATGGCTGCTATAACACTGCAAGGGCATGTGACCAGACCACATGTCTCTGGACTCCATCTTGGGATGTCAATATTTTTCCACAAACCGATCTGGGAACCAAGTTTTGAAACAAAGGTTTCCTGCCTATATGCAGTATAGGGAGGGAATGACATCATCTGTTGTTCTTCACTCCACACAAAAGGACTCCTGGAAACACCCGAGAAACAAAGATTGATGTGGGGGAAATGGTGGACCCAGGCTAAAGGGATTTCTAGCCTGTGTATGAAAAACCCGGGATTCCAAGCTGTAAAACAAGTGCAGCTTGTCCCTCAAGAATCTGCAGCCTCCTTACCTCATCAGCCAGGGTGAGAATTTGCTAATTCATATCCTGTCTTTCTAGTATCTTAGACTTAGTTTGCATTTTTGTTCATTTACTAGATAATCTGCTTTGATCTGTTTGCTATCACTTATAATCACTTAAAATCTATCTTTTGTAGTTCATAAACTTGGTTTTGCTCTATTTAAACCAGTGAGTTAGAGTGAAGTGCGTGGTAAATTGTAGCTCAAGGGGCATGGGCTGTTGCCTGTTCCACTCCACATTCAGGATGAGGAGGTGAACTCTATGAGCTTACTCCATACAGTTCCCTGTGCTTATGCTCTAGAGGGGGTGTGTGCCTGGGGAGTTGGGAATGGATGACTGGAGATGGATCACTTGATGATTGCCTGTTCTGTTCATTCCCTCTGGCATTGGAAGATAAGATATGGGCTAAACAGATCTTTGGTCAGACCCAGTATGGTCGTTCTTATTTTCTTATGAGCTGAGAGTTATCTTGGCTTTAGCCTTTCTACTGTTGGTTTGTGCAGTGGCTAATCAGAGAGCCTGCATGTAACTGCAGCTAGGAGTGTCCCTACTTGTGTGTATGCTGGTAGAAGTGTAAGACCAGGACCTTGTCTTCAGCTTGTCACAGCAGCACAGTGTGAAAGGGACTCTAGGCTGGTGGATTAGAGTCTCAGTGGTACCCCAATTCCAGGTGGCATCCCAAGAGGAACCTATCACATAAAGTATACCTAGACTATCTGTGACAGGTGGCTGTCTAACCTGTTCTTTAAAACCTCCAGCGTTGAGGATTCCACAGCCTCTCTTAGAAGCCTGTTCCAGAATTTAACTACTCTTAGAAAGTGTTTCCTTATAGCCAACCTAAATCTGCTTTGCTACTTCTTGTCCAAGCTCCAGTGAATGTGGAGAACAATTGATTAGAGTCTTCTTTATAACAGCCCTTAGCATGTTTGAAGAGTATCAGGTTCTCCATTTGTCATCTTTTCTCAGGATTTTTAAACTTTCCTCATATGTCACTTTTTCTAAAACTTATCATTTTTGGTGCTCTTCTCTGGACTCTGCAGTTTGTCTGTCTTTCCTAAAGTGCAGCACTCAGAACTGAACACAGTAGATTTGTTTGCTTTCATAACCCTTTTTTAACACACGACAGATGAAGTCTGGTATGAAGCACAGCAGTAAAAATGCAGCCTATGCAATTAAAATTATGGTCTTCTGAAAAATGTGTTAATTCCATAAGAATGAAAGAGAAATGGACGGTGGGGGGGAATTTTCTTCATATATTTATTTGTATCCAGAATGCAATTCATGTTTAAAAAGGGTTGTGTCAGCTGATTCAATATGGAAACCAGAGTGTAGAAATAACCAAGAATATTGTCTCAACATTCATTATTTCCCCAAATGGATGTCTGTTTCCCCTCCACTGTACATTCTGACCTCACATGAATATAAAGGGCAGTTACACAGACCAGGACAAACAGGCTTGAGGCCTGGCATACGTAGATGCGACTCTGTTGATGTCTATGCATACTTCTCAACAGTCCTGGGTTTCATGGGACTATCCTGATTTGATGCCCGAAATCCCCTGACCCAGCTGAACACAGGTGCTGAAACTAGGGGTTCTTCCGCATCCCCTGGCTTGAAGTGGTTTCCATTATATAGAAGGTTTACAGTTTGGTTTAATGGCTCTCAGCATCCCCACTATAAACAATTGTTCTAGCACCCCTGTGGTTGAAGTGAACATTGTCTGCATTCAGGTCTGCCCGTAGGGGGTGCAAAGGGGGCAATGTGCCTGCAGCTCCTATTTGAGAGGGGCCCCAAACTCAGCAGCCTTGCAACCTGCCGCTTGTGGGGATCACAACACCAGTCAAACTTGGCCTCTCCACTCCTCCATCTCCACCTACAGCAGGGTGGATGGGCGAAAGCTGAGTGGCATCATTTTAGCCACTGGAAATATGAGGAGGTACCACTGCGGACCTGATTCTTTCTTTCACTTAGTCCGATTTTACAGAGTTGTGATTTTGCTGACTTCACAAGAGTTGATCCTAACTTCCTCTGCTGTAAGTGAGATCAGAATAAAACCTCGTATCTGTTGACCATTGTAAATTAGGCTTAGTGCACCCACCAAGGTCAGACTGTTCCTTTAACTGTGGCTAGAAGGATGGGCAGCGTTGACATTATTTGTATAAGAATTGTTTCAGAAGTATTAGCGATCAGTAAAGAGACTCTCATAAATACAAAGGGCCAAAGAATTGTATCTGTTAGCTTTTCTCAGTGGGCCATTTCAAAACAGTTACTTCATTACGTGGGAGTGAGCATTAAATCATTGCCCTGAAAATACAAGTCCTGTTGTGCTCGTGTGTGATACATTAAAACATTTCAAGCATTCTAATAAGGATCAGCATAAATTAGCTTTGAATCACTTAGAAGTCTGGGCTGTCAGGTGGAATCCCATACATTGTGTATTAAAATGTCAGTGTATATGTGATGCAATAATGGTGAGGGGCAGCTATTCCCTTTCTCTGAAGTCTTTGAACGCTGTTGTAAAACTTGATTTTGAAAGCCCCAGCGAATGTTGAGAGTAAGTCGCATTTGGCGTAGGAATGTATGGGTGATGGCCTTACAATTAAGACAGAAGTGAAGACAAGACCAGGGAAACAACTTTGATCTCAGATACATAGTGCAGACTGGCTATTAGGCTGAATAATGTGCAACTTCCATTGCATATGCAGCCGCAATAATGGATATTTTATGTAATACTTGGCAAGCAGATTAGGATCTGGCCATAGTTCAAAATGCGTATTCCTGAATGAGAACCCGATTAAAGTGTGTTCTTTGATGAAGTCATTTTTCTGTTCAGTATGACTGCATATACGGTTAGTTAATAAGGAGATGAAACTTCTAGGGAGGCTATTGGACTTCGCTATTGCAGCTGAGCTTCCCCTAAGATCATGTTCTACAAATGGTACTGAGAGGTCACTGACTTCATGGTGTCTCCATGTCCTGGCAGCCCAGGCCCAGCCGTCCAGCATCCTGTGGATCATGAATCCCCAGTGGGTCCAGATGACCTGCAGACCTGCAATTAAAGGCTACTGTAGCTAACTGGTTAGCTGTTGTTGATGGAGCCAGCCCTTGCCTATGTGGTGAAACTGTGAAGCACCACATTTGGGGTTCTGGTGTAGGCTGGGCTTTGGGTAGATTCATGGGCTCCCTGAATCCCTGAAACGCCTCAAACACCATTCTGTAAGCTAAAAAGGTACATAGTGTATGTGATCCCTGGGCTGTGGATACTGCTTCTAGCAACCAAGATTCCATAGGGCTGTCAACATCTGTTCAGCATTTCCATGGCTCCCAGTGTTAGTGCTCAGAATCTCCTGATCTGTACTCGAGGGAGAGCTCTGACTATGTCATTGTTAAGCCCAGGCACAAGCTGGGCACAAGTGAAATAAATATTGCATTAGAGGCAGATAAGAATGAAAGGCTTCACTGATCTCATTACCCTGGCAGTTTTAGCAGACTCAGAGTTTACCATGTGGTCAATAGCTTGATTGCTGCACCAAAACTGACCCACTTGACTACCAGCAGAATGGGGAAGAACTCCAAGAATGTGATGTCCTTCAAAATTCCAGCCTCCTTCCACTCCCAGGGCCACTCATGGGCACACCAGCACTCCCTGAAATACAAACACCTCCTGTGTCCAAGTGCACCTGCAGGTATATAGATCCCTCCACATGGACACCCTGTTATAGTGAGTGAGGAAACAGTGGTGAGTTGCCAGGTCTTCCCCCATTTCCAAAATAACCCTTATAAAGTGGTCCAGGGCCCATGCCTGATGCTCACAGTAATGAACCACATACACAAGGTACACCCAAGGGCTGTGACTTTGCATTCGGAATTCAAATGGCCCACCAGTGACTGATTGGAGACCCCCGTGGGCAAACCTTTTCTGGCCCTGCTTACACAGATGACTAGGTGGTTTACCTCTCTCAGTTTGTCTCAAAGAAGTCAGGATTGCCCCTGGACTGTGCCAAGTTAAGTGCCATCAATGTGGCAGCAGGTCCCTCCATTTTTTTATTAACTAGGGGACCACCTAATTGATCCATCAGCTCATGAAGCACCTGAAGCAGCCACTCACACTTGCCCAACCCAGCTCTCCCCACAAACAAGAAATCGTCCAGGTGCTACATCACCTGTTGGCATTCTGCGCACTTACTAACTGCCCAGTCCAGCACTGTACTAAATTTTTAAAAGGTCACAGACAAAGTAGCATTGACCATGGGCACTGCTTTTTCCACTTAAAACTGGCCAGCAAAAGAAATGCCCAAGAGGTCAAAATCCGCTGGAGGCTCTGGGGGAGGCGGAAGGGTGAGTTATTGTTGCTCTTTGCAAGTGAAACTTTTGAATCTTGTCTGTGGTCATATTCTCCATGCATTGGACAGATCTGAGGTTATTTGCCATGACATGTACCCTCTTCCCTTCATAAAAGATCCTAAAACCCTGAACAAATCCATTCCACAAAAATATTGCATTCGTCGCCTTGATACAATCTCTTAACAGGAAGGCTAAGACTTTGGAGAGGCTGCTTTTGTCAACCATGTTGACCCAACCCCCATTGTGCATGGCCTTGGGCTGTGGCCAGACCCCAGGGAAAGCGCACATAACACACAGGCAGCCTAAAGAGACATGCTCACCTCTACAATGCCCGCATTTGTGCTGAAACCTACAGGCTGCTTGAAAACTCTTTTCCGTCTCATTATCTTCGCAGCATGAAAGCCTCAGCGGATCAGGCTTCAGCGCCTCGAGCCCAGCAGCCCTGTCCCCTCTTTCACTTCCCAACTTCACTAATATGGCCACTCTCAGTGTGAGGTCCCATCAAGGGGGGACCCCAAATCAGGCACTCCAGCCATAGTTCCTGATCCATTTTATCTCAGCTCAAGGAGGGGTTCAGGAACTGCCCTCATTCTAAAGTGCTCATCGTAGGTGATATAGGCCCCACCCAGCCAGTTGTCCTAATTCCTCTCTATCTTGGGGGGCCTTATCCTATCTTTTTCTCTCATCTCTGCCTTATCTCTTTCCTCCAATATAGGTTCCCTAAGCAGGGAAAATGTCTGTGTATTCTGCCTGGCATGTGTTGCCTGCAAGTTAGCCCTCTCTCAGACCAACGTAGACCTTCTGGGTTGCTGCAACAAAGGCTGTAAGGCAGGGAGTGGGGAGGGCTAGGGACAGTGTATTCATGCTTACATAGACTTGGCACACCGTTGTGCTGCCCAAGCCCCACAACCCCTTTTGTTTAAAGAGACCATAACACAGTGGGTCAAAGTTAGCCAAAGTGTCAGTGGGCAGAACTCCATCAATTTCAGACAAGGGTGAATTTGGATCAAAAGGACACAACTCCATTGATTTTTCCCATTAGGTCTGGGCATTTGGCAAGTTGTACCTGCTCTCACCCTGTCTTACCTGTTACTTGTTGAGGATTCAAGCTTTGGGGGAAGCAGGCATCCTCATATGCCTGGAAGCCCCAGGCAGTCTAACAGATTTAAAATGTTTGAGTTGAGCCTAGCTTAGGGAGTGACGTCTTCCCTTCCGAATATGGCTGACTTGTTTCCAGTCATCCATGGCTTTCTATGTTGTACCCAGCACGTTTCTGTGAAAGGTTTATTGTTGGGACCCAAATACTTGCGTCTGGCTTCCGCTTGCGTGCTGAGCTGTTATGCTCTTGGCTTGAGTCAGAAATCCTTTGGCTACTTTGCCTCACTAACTCAAGTTCTCCTGGCTACTAGCCTTTGCTACTTTATTTTTTCCCTTTCCCCCGTTGCCAAGGGGAAATCAGGTCATCTGTTCATGGTCCTGTGGTTCCCCACTTGTGCTATAGTTTTAAGTGAGTGTATGTTTTCTTGGCCATTAACTATGATCTGATGTAAACTTGAGGGATTTAGGGAAAATGCTTGGCTAGAATACACGGCTTCCAATGAGTTAATGCACATGCCTAAACTGGTCACCTCCTGGGGGTTGGGAAGGAATTTCTCCCTCAAGAGCCTTGTGCAATTAGCTTGGAGCATTCCTGAGGGAGGGAAGGGTTCACATTCCTCTGAAGCATCAGCTACTGGCCACTGCTGGGGGCCGCATACAAGACTGGATTGGCCAGTGGCTTGATCATGGGTCTGATTGTTCCTATCTTTGTAGATATACATCTCTTCTGGTCCCTGCTCGCTGGGCTATTTGTTTAAACATTCTCCTAGGAGTGACTCTTCTTTTCAAATTATACTTGATGGTCTTAGGTTCTGATTTGATTTGTTTTCCTATACACTGAGCGAGCTGAAGGGTGGTGTGGTCTGCAGCTCCCCACAGTGGAATCTCTCTGGTATTTCTTCTCGCAGGCCTGGCTAAGTTTGCAGGAGCACTTTTTACCATCTCTGCCCGTTTCACCCTTTGCAGGAGGTGAAGTATGTCCCAGCTAATGAGATTTTTGTCAGAGTTCATCGGCTAAATTTAAGGCCAAGAAATGTGTTGGTGGCTTTTGTCTCCCATTTGGAAAAAACGTGTGCTTCAAGTACCTTCTGCATTCAGACTGGGCAGAATCTGTATTAGATTCCAGTGCTTCGGTGCTGAGAGGCGAATGTCTTTCAGACATATAGAATATATTCTTCACACACACTGTTTGTAAATTAATGGCCAGAGCAGCTACAAACCTAATGAAATACTTAAGAATAACTGATGTTTAAACACACAAAACCTCTGCTGGTTTGCCTATAACCCTCTGTTTAAGAGAAATCTCAGTTTCAATGAATAATGCTCATCTCCAGAGTCTGGTCAGCCTCTGTGCAAGGGAGTATGGGTGGGCAAGGGAAGCACAAGGATTCTTCTGCCTCTGCTTACCCTCCTGGCCTACATTCTTTTAGGGAGTACAATTCCTGTTCCCCCTGTGAATCTCTGCTAATGGTATGTTCCTAAAATGGCGTAGGTTGGGGAGACAGTTTTTTCATAGATTCCAAGGCCAGAAGGGGCCATTTTGATCATCTGATCTGACCTCCTGCAGATCACAGGCCTTCAGACAAAATAATTCCTAGAACAGTTCTTTTAGGAAAATCCAATCTTGGTTTAAAAATTGTCAGTGATAGAAAATCCACCATGATTCTTGGTGAATTGTTCTAATGATTAATTACTCTCACCATTGAAAATTTATGCCTTATTTTTCAGTCTGAGTTGTCTAACTACAACTTGCAGCCGTTGGATTGCATTATACCTTTCTCTGCTAGACAGAAGAGCACAATATTAAATATTTGTTCCCCAGATAGGTACTTACAGACTGTAATCAAGTCACCCCTTAATTTTCTCTTTGTTACACTAAATAAATGGAGCTCCTTGACTCTATCACTATAAAGCATATTTTCAAATCCTTTGATCATTCTGGTGGCTCTTCTCTGAACTCTCTCCAGTTTATCAACATCTTTCTTGAATTGTGGGCACCTGAACTGTGCACAGTATTCCAGAAGCAGTGGCACCAGTGCCAAATACAGAGGTAAAATAACCCCTCCTGTTTGAGATTCCCCTCTTTATGCATCCCAGGATCACATTAGCTCTTTTGGCCGCAGCATTGCACTGGGAGCTCATGTTCAGCTGATTATCCACCCAGCCCACCAAATCTTCAGAGTCACTGCTTTCCATAATAGAGACCCTCAACCTGTAAGTATAGTCCACCTTCTTTGTTCTTAGATGTATACATTTACATTGTCATATTAAAATGCATAATGTTTGCTTGCGCCCAGTTTACCAAGCAATCCAGTGACCTGTCCTCTTCATTGTTTACCGCTTCCCCAGTTTTTGTGTCATCTGCAAACCTTTTCAGTGATGCTTTTGTGTTTTCTTCCAGGTCACTGATAAAAGGCACAGGGCCAAGAACTGATCCCTGTGGGACCCCACTGGAAACAGACCCACTTGATTATGATTCTCTGTTTACAATTACATTTTTAGACTTGTCAGTTAGGTAGAGATGTCCCTCCCATGCCAGCTAGCAGAGCAGTGGACAATTTGCTAAGCCTTCTTCAAGGATGTTGTCTGCCAGAACAGCATGTGTGGAGTTAGGTGGAATTCCTCAGCAGATCTAAATATTCTGTAGCTCCCCCACCCCCATCCCCGCCACCACCCCAGCTCTCCCCTGGTCCCTCCTATGCAGCTGGCAGTGTTTAGGATTCAGGAAGCTATTGGGTGTTTTTAGTTTTTCTTTGTATCCATATGAAAGATGAGACTAATGTCTTCGTGTGACTCTGGGTGCTGGGGCCTTAGGCAGAGCCCTACAGGCTGTGTTTACACTAGAGCTGGGGGAGAGCCAACCAGCCCAGGGAGACTGACTCACACTAATGCACTAAAAACAGCTGTGTGGATGTTGCAGCACTGGCAGAGGCTCAGGTTAGCCACTTGAGCTTGGACCCAGGGGAAAGGCTGGCTTGAGCTTGAGTGGCTAGACCAAACCACCACTGATGCCGTAACATACACACAACTGTTTTTAGCACTCTAGTGTGAGCTTCGCTAACACCGTCTGGCTACCCAGGCTGAGGGGACTCACTCCCAGCTGCAGTGTAGACATACCCATAGCACTTATGCCTTAGCTCGCCCACCTACCCAAGTCGGGAAGCTTCTGAAACATAGAAGGCAGTTAGAGTCACTAGAAGCTCACAAAGTATTTAAAGGGCTATTACCCAGTTTCCACCACTATAGCTATCTTAAAATCAGGGAGTAATTGATTCAATTACATGTCAAGGAAGTATTTTGGTTCTTTTTTTAAAAAAATTCAAAGTGATTTCAAGGAGTGATATTATTTTTAACAAGAAAAAGAGAAATCCTTTATCTCCACTGTTTAGGTGTATTTGAGAGTTGCTCATTCCACTGCAATTGGAAATTAGCTCAGGTGTTTTGGATAAAAGTAATGTCCTAGCAGTCAGTGACACAGTATGTTTGTTCTTCCACTGTCAAAACTGATACCCTGAGCCATAGTATTGTTCATATTATTGCTGCAACTTTCCAGAGTTGCTAAAGCCATAAGCTAACGTGCCAGAGATTTTAATTGGCTACGGATGCGGGTTGTTGAAGGACTTTTACATAAAGAACAGTCACGCGACATCAGGGGTCCAGCCCTTCTTGTCTCTGGTACCCTTGTGATGATGGAAGCCTGCAATAACATCTCTGCTGTGAGCCAGCTTAGACAGATACTCCCAGAACACACATTTCCTCTCATTTTTTCATTTCCTTTGTTAGATTCAAATGTCTGCTGGGACAGTCAAGTGGAAACGCTTTGACACGGAACCCAAACAGCAAGCAATTCCATTAACATGTTTCACTTTCCTAATTAAAGTCATTTGTATCATCTGACCTGCATTTTTACATGCTGACTATTTCGCAAGATTTGTACATTCCCCTCTTGCCCCCTCCCCCATCCCCAACCCCTGCTTTCTAAACTGGCTCCATTCAGCTTTTGTTCTGCACCTCAAATGGCTCTATTGGGAACACATGAAGCTACTGGACTGTGAATTTGGTTTGCTTTTTTCACAGTACAGAGGGAGATGCTATGTTGTAAGTTATAAAATTGGACACTGTCAACTGAATTCAGCTCAGTTGGACTTTAACAAAAATAAAGGTAGGTTTAGTTACTCTACCTGCTCCCGTCCATTTTTGTTTAATTGTGTTTCGTCTTTGGTTTGGCAGTCCTTTAGCTGTTGTTAATGATGGTAATAATGATTCTTTTTGGGGAAATGAGAAGAGTTCTCAAGATGTTCTTCCACTCTTCTTCCAAGATGGGCTGGAGCTGCTATAGCTGTTGTTGTTAAAGCTGATACCCTTTCCTAGAAGACAAAACAAGCCAAGCACACACTGAGGCCAGGTCTACATTACCTGCTGGATTGGCGGGTAGTGATCAATCTTTCAGGGATTGATTTATCACGTCTAGTCTAGACGTGATAAATCAATTCCCGAGTGCTCTACCGTCAACTCCGGAACTCAACCACTGTGAGAGGCGCAGGCAGAGTCGATGGGGGAGCAGCAGCAGTCAACTCAGAGCCGTGAAGACACTGCGGTAAGTCGACCTAAATACGTCAGCTTCAGCTACGTTATTCCGATAGCTGAAGTTGCGTATCTTAGGTCGATCCACCTCCCTCCCCTCCCAGGTGGACCAGGGCAAAGAAGAGAAAAGAACTGCAAAGATAGAGGCTACAGCTTCTATCTCTGTTGCTGAATCTTACATGTGACCCTTCTTCTAAGGATGCCTGGGGCCCACTACACGGTCTTATCAGCCACGTTGAGAGCTGGCAAACTTGTTCCAGCACTGGGCTGTTTAAGATATAGCTGTTGTGACCTGTCTTTTTGGTTACAAGCTAACAGCAGTGTTGCAAAATATACAGTCTTGTCTATCCAAGCCAAACTCTGCTTAGATGTAAGGCAAAGGGAGAGAGACAGGAAAGAGAAGAAATAGGGTGGTGGAAAGAAAAGGACACATTCCAATTGTGAGCTCAACTGCAGTAAAGTGGCTAAAAGTTTATAAAATGTCCTCATCACCTATAACAAATGTTGATGGTGGTGGTCAGTATTTAGCCAAAGTTGGTGGAAGTGGTGACATCACCTGGGTCCCTCTCTTTGCCCAGGATATCACTCTCAAGAACAGGATAGTGAAGGTCCGGTGATGTCGTGGTGGATCCTGGGGATCCAGGGAATCATGGGGGTGGCAGCCATACTGATGAATTTATTCCTTTCAGTTCACCCATCTCCCAGCCATGTATTATGATCATTCCCTGTGAAGTCTTTTTTTTAAGAATCCCGAAAGAGCCCATCTTCTCATTATTCTGCTCGCCAATTAGGTCTGATTTCCAACGTTGGTCCATTTTTTTCCGATCCTCCACTCCTTTTGCTCACAAGATGTGATCTTAACAACCGCCCTTGAGTCATGTCATCCGTAGAACTTTTTCTTTGGATTAACCTGGTCTTGTGTCTCCCTCGTGTGCCTTTTCCCATCAACATTTGTTATAGGTGATGAGAACATTTTATAAACTTTTAGCCACTTTACTGCAGTTGAGCTCACAATTGGCAGGTCTGTCAGGCTCCAGTTATTACAACAGGCCACAAATTCAGTAGGATTCAAAAAACAATTAGAAATCAACATGGATAATATTGATCTCTAATACAGTTATGTGAGATAAGGTTAAAATGGATAGGGGACATAAACCTTTATGCCTGGAGCAAGTATAACATGGTCTCCTGTTAGAAGGATGATCTAGGGGATTGAGCCCAGGACTGGGACTTAGGCAACCTGGGTTCACTTCCTGGCTCTGCCACTGACCTACTATATGATCTTGAACAAGTCATTTAATGTACCCTGTACATCAATTCTCCGTCTGTAAAATGGGGATATTAGCACTTTCCTACTTCTTAGGGGTGTCAAGCTTGTTCTGCTGGCAGGGTACCGACATGGAAAAGGGAGCTGAATTTGCTCCTTGAAGCACACAATTGGACAATGGACTGCAAAGAGAATTAGTTTTCATGAGTGTTACTAGTTCAACTGATTTTGGAGTGGTTGCTGTGTTAGTCTGTATCAGCAAAAATAACGAGGAGTCCTTGTGGCACCTTAGAGACTAACAAATTTATTTGGGCATAAGTTTTTGTGGGCTAGAACCCACTTCTTCAGCTGCATGGAGTAGAAAATACAGTAGCAGATATAAATACACAGCACATAAAAGGATGGGTGTTGTCTTACCAAGTGGAGGGTCAGTCTAACACGACAATTCAATTAACAGTAGGATACCAAGGGAGGAAAAAATCACTTTTGTAATGGTAATGAGAGTGGCCTATTTCAAACAGTTGACAAGAAAGTGTGAGAAACAGTAGGGGGAAATTAGTATGGGTGAAATTAGGTTTTGTAATGACACAACCACTCCCAGTCTTTATTCAGGCCTAATTTGATGGTGTCCAGTTTGCAAATTAATTCCAGTTCTGTGGTTTCATGTTGGAGTCTGTTTTTGAAGGTTTTTTTGTTGAAGAATTGCCACTTTTAGGCCTGTTATTGAGTGACCAGGGAGATTGAAATGGTCTCCTACTGATTTTAGAATGTTATAATTCCTGATATCAGATTTGTGTCCATTTATTCTTTTGTGCAGAGATCAGCTGAAAATATCAGATTTGCCCTGGGCGCTGCTGAGTTGAGGTTAGTTAGTGCTTCAATTGCAAGTGCATTCTGTGATCAGAATTTAAACACAGAAGTGTATGTGACACCGAGTTCAGCACCCCTTTGCTCATTGATATTCATATCCCCTCCAGTCTGATCTCTCATCTGCCCTGTGTAAAAACAGCTGCTTTTTCCCCTCCCCTCGCACAACAATGGCCCTTTTAACCAAGAGGAAAATTGATATTGGGTGAAAGCTGATTTTTAACAAGATTGCTGTTAATTCCCAATATGAACCAGCTTTCCTCCACGCTTTAAGGAATCAGAGATTTTGTTATTTTTTTCTCTCTTCAGTGTTTTGGGGTCATAAAATATCAGATCATTTGGGATTTATCTAGGCAGATGTGGCAGTCTTGCATATTTACTTGGATGGCAGGAGAGAAATCAAAGTTGAGGTCCCTTTCAGCATAAAACAAACTAAGAAACCCCACCAGCTCTGACATGATGGCACTATGGAGCAGCGTAATCATTTGAACAGAGTCTGGGAGCTTGGAACACTTGAGGGCTTTAACTCAGACTCTGCCATTGACTTGTACAAGTAATTTCCCAGTGGATATTTTGCCTTCTCCATAAATAAAGATGAAAAAATCATGAGGCTCTTGTGGGCCTGAACTTGCTTCCATTGAAGACCCTTGAAATTTTGCCACTGGCTTCAGTCAGAGTACCATGAGAGTTGGTATGTGTGGGTGGATGGATGTATTTTGGCTCCAATCTACCCCTGAATTTTCCAGGTTAGATCTGGGAGTTAAGCTATGTAAATAAATTTAAAAATGGAAAGTGTGTGTATGCATGTGGATTTTTTTAAACATGTTGAAAATATTAACACTGGATGAGAGGAAAATTCATCAAGCATTTTCCTCATTCCTGAAATATGCAGCAGACCCAGGAATAAAATAAGTGAAGCTTGTAGAGAAAAGCCTTGTCATAGAGTTGAGTATACATCTGGCTGTAATTAAGGCATTTTTTTTTTAATATTGAATGAAAAATCACTTTATAAATGTGAAATGTTCTGGGGTGTGAATAGTGAAAGTGAATGGCAGTCAAGGGGACTATAAACAAAGATCTGTGCCGCTGAGGAAAATATGCAATAACTTTCTTATGTTAGGAAAATTCAAGTTATTTTTTCCTTGGATCCAACTGTCATAAATGATGAGCTCTTCAGGATTCAGAGAAAGTTTTAAAAACAGAAAAATCCCTTTTGAGCTCAGTGCTCTGTCACAATACTAATTAAATGAGGCTCTTTGCAGAGCTGGTGATCTCAGTCCAGTTTCCCCAGACAGGTGTCTGCCTCACAAGAACCACCACCCTAATGGACAGCAGCATTGCTTTGTTGGCAGGTTCAGTAAAGAAGCCAGTGACTGGCTTTGCACAGCGACTGTGCTTCAATCTAAATTTTGGGGATGATTTTTTCAATGGGGGACAAAGCTTGTACTCCTGCTGCCCATGCTGTAACTCTTTTGGGGCATCGTGCACTAGTCGTTGGCAGTGTCAGACAGAACCTCCCAAACCACAGGACTCTCCTGAAGATGTTGTGTCTACACACAACTTCTGCACCCCACCACTCCCTCTCCTCATGAATCACCTCAGCTTTCTAACAGGGCAGTTGCATTGGAACCATATTGCGGAGGCTTTTTCCAGTTTCTGCTTTCCCTAGATCCAGTCTTTAACTGGGATTTTTTCCCCTCAGGACAGAGGGGAGCACTCCATTGACTCACCACTGGCTTTTCAGGGGAGGAGGATGTCTCATAACACACATCCCTTCCTGCCCTAGGCTGCTACCCACTTCCCAGCCACGGATCCCTGACCATTGTGGGGCTTCAAGATCCAGGTTGAAGGGCACAGTATTGCAGAGATGGCTAAATGTCCTTCTGTGTGAGAAGAAGATCTTCGCTGAGGAGCCCTCATTGTGGGCAATGCTCACCCAGTGACAGGGTCCTGGTTATCTGTCTAAAATCTTCAAGGATTTTGGAAAATGGGCTAAACATTTTAAAAAGTGACTAGTGAATTTTTTGAGTACACAACTGGAGACCTCTTAAAGGGGGCTGTTTAGTAGAGAGTGAGCATGCTATCATGATTTGAGGCTGTTCTAAAGGCAAAGCTTCACAACGGGAAATTAATAAAACTTTACCTGTAACAAGCAATGCTGGAAAAATATCTGCCAGGATATTTCAGGTCCATTTGCTCTACCTGACCCCATCGGTGGTTTTGTTGTGTTTTCAGTCAGATTTTCCTCTCCCTTGCAGTCCAGATTTTATTTTGGGAAGCTATAAAGCTGTGTTTATATCACAGTCTGTTGCAGCAGGAATGACTATGACATCAAAAATTCAAGATAATGGAGCAGATTTGGGGTGGGGGAGGATTACCCTTTTGAAATAAATAACAAGCACCAGCAAAATCTCAGTTCCTATAGCATAACACTGAGTTCTAAAGGACTCTGGCAACCATGCTGATGCTTCCGCTGGAAGCAGACATGATCCTAATAAAAGAATGATGTATAGCGATCACAGGGGGTATCCAGGAATCCATGTTAAAATGGCAGGTTTCACCTGCTGAACTCTAAGCCCTGCTCTCGATCATCCTTCTGCCACTGAAAGTGTGAAAGTCCCATTGGTGTCCCTGTGTCGAGTGTCAGCTCTGTGGCTTTTGAGGGAAAGATTCTCCAAATACATTAAGGGCTGTTATAAAGAGGACTGTGTTCAATTGTTCCATGTCCACAGAAGGTGAGACAGGAAGCAATCAGCACTGTAAAGGAAGTTAAGCTCTGGACTAGGCTTCCATGGGAGGTTGTGGAATTACCATCACTGGAGGGCTTTTAAGAAAAGATGTGACAAACTCCTGTCAGGGATGGGTCTAGGTTTATTTGGTCCTGCTTCAGTGCAGAGGGTTGAACTAGGTGACTTCTTGGGTTCTTTCCAGCCCTGCACGGCATTGCTATGATTCTCCCCAAAGGGCCACATTGAACTGGCTTTATCACTTGACCCCATGATCAAAAAAGAGAAGAAAATGGAGGGACTGTGTGGGAGTAAATTGTCCTCTGCCCCAATCACTCAAATAAACATGGTAGGAAGAACGTTGAAGAATGCATGAAACCCCCAGTAAATTGATTAAATATTTGGTCTGAGATACTGAGGGTGGGGGGAAACAATCTATGATGAAAGTCCTTACCTTAAGGTAACTTCAGATACAGCTTTTCTGGAAAGGATGACAGGCGTCTCTAATATAGTGATATATGTCCGGCCTTATGGATGGGGAGCTATGGAGGGGAAGCTTTTAAACTGTGCTCTAAAAATGCACTCTCTCTCTTTCTCTCTCTGTATATATAATCATACTCTTAAAGCTGTAGTGCTTCTAAGGCCTCATCTTCATGACCGAAACAAGTGGTTTCCCATCGTCTTAGTTCAATTGAATTAGCTGGCTGTTTTTTAACTTAAGCTAGGCTACAGCACAGATAAGATGCTTTCATAGGTTTCAGCCTGCATCTTAATGAGCATTAAGAAGGCTTTTCAGTGGTGCTAAGCCTTTTTGGAGGAATAAGAATATCTCCCTGGAATCGAAACTGAAACTGCTGCACACATTGATCATCTCCGTTTTTCTCTATGTGTGTGAGACATGGACCCTTATGGCAGAACTTGAATGGAAAATACAGGTAGTAGAGATGAGATGCTTCCGTAAAATCCTGGGCATCTCCTACTTAGATCACATCACGAATGAAGAGGTCTGCAACATCATCACCCAATGCACTCGGTCATATGAAGATCTCCTGATGACTGTGAAGAAGCACAAGCTGAAGTGGTACCGCCATGTAACAAGATCATCTGGCCTATCCAACATCATCCTCCAAGGGACAGTACAGGGGAAGAGCAGAAGAGGTAGACCGAAGAAGAGATGGATTGGGATAAAAAAAGAGTAGACAGGAATGGACTTCGCGGAGACTCAAGCACTGACACACAATTATCAGAGGTGAAGACAATTGGTTGATTGCTCATCAGTTATGGTGCCCTAGCAATCAATGTGGGTATGGGAGTGATGATGATGAAGAAGAAGAAGAAGCTAACTTGAGTGACATGATTGAAAACTGCACCTATCAGGACTGGGCAAAGAGGACATACTTATTGTTACCAACAGGTAGCTTCTGTCTGCAGTCTGTGTAGTGCAGATCATCACATGGCTTCCTCAGTGGCCCAAGAGTTAAGGAAAGACAACATTCTTTTAGTCTCTTTCTAAGTGCTGTTTTCTTACTGTTTTATTAAGTAAAATCAGGCAATGAATTAATTCCATTGTGGTCTATGAAGTGCTATGCAACTGTAACTAGCCTTCTCCCTAAAGGAATGTGCTGGAATACATTTTGTACACTGTCATAGAAATGTTGAAACTGTATATTTCAATTTTTGGCTGCAGCTCTTCTCCAGCCTGGAAAAAATTCCTCTGGTGCTGTGAAACTGAAAACTCATCATATGCTCCAGAGACAGATCCAGAAATGCTATTTGTACATTTGAATTGCAGCAGTCCTGGAAAGCCTAAGTGCGTCCATATTTTCAGTAAAATGTTTTTGGAAGGTGAGACTGGGAGAATCTAGGTCATTAATCAGTATATGCATGCATTAGCATATGTTCATTTCAAAAGATCCCGAAGCATGTCACAAGCTGTATAAATGCAGCAGCATTGAAGTGCATCCACCATCTGAGTCAGAACATTCGTATCAATTATCTTCTCATGTGGCCCTCAGTGTAATATTTGAGTATCTCCACAGTCATTAATTAACTTATTCTCGCAGCTCTGCTATGGTACAGGGCAGTGTGATCCCCAGTGACAGACGGGGAACTGAGAACCAAGCCAGAAACTGACCCCATTTCCAAATCCTGCTTCACTATTTGAACCACAAGACAGTGTCTTCAGCAGCAGCAAACAGTTGCACAGCAGCTCTGCACAACGAGAGGGATTTTCCTGAATAGGGGCAAGCCCTAGCTCTTATGAAAATGCCCCGGGATCTTTAGTGCATATGCAGATTAGACAGAAATGGCGGTCTTCTCAAAGTCTCCTCAGAAGGATCCCCACACAATGACCTGCATGTCACTGAGTTCACTTACATTGGAAAGATATAAGTGACTAATATCAGCTCTCCTAGGATTCAGACCAGTGGTTCCTGAGAATCTCGGTATTATACACTTGATGCTTGGACCATTAAATTATCCCTTTCAGCACTTGTTTAAGATTCTGATTTTTTTTAATGTCCCTTCTTATTTGTATTGCCTGCCAGAAGTCATATCTATATAGATCCATCATCCACCTGACTATGACCAGGTACTAAGCCTGATGATACATAAAGCAATACATAGCAATATTCTGTGCCTTCCTCCTGGGGCTTGTCTTCACTACCGGGGGGTAAGATCGATTTTATGGCGATCGATTTATCGCGTCTTGTGAGGACGCGATAAATCAATCGCTAGCGCTGGCCCTGTTGACTCCGGAACTCCAGCTCCCCTGGAGGAGTAAGCCAGAGTCGACGGGGGAGCGTGCCACCAACTGCCCTCGCCGTGAGGACGGAAGGTAAGTCGGCTGCAGATACGCAAACTTCAACTACGTGATTCACGTAGCTGAAGTTGCGTATCTGCAGTCGATCCCCCGCCCTAGTGAAGACCAGCCCCTGGTGTGGATTTACAGTATGTCTGTTTCAGGTAAGTGCTATCTTCGCAAACCAGAGTCCCCATCAAAAAGAGATGGGCCTTCTCTACGCTGGAATCTTTCCCTGGGAATTTCCCCAGCTCCAGTAGTGGGAGTCCTACTGTAGAGAAGTCACCAAGGTTTAGGCAGCGTATTTTCTTGACTTTCTCTGAGCACTTCTAGACAATGCAGTGGTTAAAGCACAGATACATAGTACTGTAACTTCCATCACTTTTACCAGCAGGCGAGCTGCATCATAGGGAATGCCAAGGGGAAAAAAAAATCTATCCTCTTGTAGCTATCATGTCTGCTTACTCTGCCTGGCCTTACTCTCTGGTTCACCTGCTTAATTCTGAGTACAGATGTTACTTGTTAGACAGCTAATGATCAAGTAAATTATGGTGATTAAGCACCAGCTGTAACTGGTAACACATCCCAATTACATGCCAGGTTTTTCATGTGAATCCAAAAAAAAATAAATAAGTATCTTCTCTTCAGTGATCTTTTAAAAATAAAATGATAAACAAGCATGTTCTCTCTCCACATTAGTCCCATTGTTTGTTCAGCAGCCTTGCTGCCCCTTGGAGGAAAAATTCATTCATTGTCTGTCGTCTTCAGCCTGGTCCCTTGCTTAGCTGCGTCTTTCCCCGCAGCTGAAGGCACAGCTGTTGCTGAGATCGCAGCAGAAACATTTCGAGTTTGCGCAGCGTGCTCAGTTGGTTGTGTGCAGTCTTGTCAGGATAGTAGTAATTTCCTATGCTAACATTTCAATGGGCCAGTAAGCAATAAATCAGCCTTCCGTGGGGAGATTTGCTCATTTTTTGCAGTAAAAATTCAGCCAGGCACCTTTCCTTTAGTACTTAAGGGAAAATGTATGGTCTAGAGCAAAACTAGTTGTACAGAAGTATAACTTTCATAAAAATACAGCTGATATTGTTTATTTTTATCATTATTACCAATGGTTAGGCTGTGGGTGTGCTGAGGCCACTGCTTATCATGCTGACCAGCACTGTCTCATTGTTTCCTTACATTTCCACTGTCATAGCTGCCTGTCGGCTCTTGCTTTAAACTTAGATTATAAACTCTTCAGGGCAGGGGCCCTCTTTTTTGTCCTGTGTTTGTACAGCACCTCGCACAGAGGGATCCTGGTCTATAACTGGGACTCCTAACTGCTGTCATAATACAAATAATAGTATGTGGGGGGAGTTAATACTATGAAATGCAACTTTAATATTTGTACTCCCTGTTCCCCCTAATCTTTGTGTGGCTGGGTCTCTTTAGTGAGTTCCTTGGAATACTAATCATCCTTTTTGGAATGTTTGGAAAGTGCCGTGCTTATGGGTGCTGCCAAAAACAAATAATAAATAATCATTTAAAAGTCTTCAGCACAAACTCTGTCCAAAAACTCAGTGCAGAGTTGTTTCAATAAAGGGCTAAATAATTTTTTTAATCCTGAATTTAGGTAGATGAATTACTTTGTAAAGGCTTTTGAACATGTAAAATACCGTAGAAGGCTAAGTGGTTGTAGGGTTTCATCACTGTTTTCAAAGGGGAGTTCTGCTAAGAACTGGACAGTGTGTTGTAGACCTCAGTTAACAGTGGCAGAGGGAGAGGAAAAATAAAGAGATTAGTCCAAAGAAGAAAATCTGATCCTGCAATGATTTGCATATATGCTTAATTTACATGTCTGTTGTCCCATTGACTTCAATACTGGGACTCTGGCTTCGTGTGGATAGTTAAACATGAGGGGAATTAGAGATGTTCTGAAGAAGATCAAACTAGATGATCGAGTGGTGCTTTGCTGATCCAACGGGTGGGTGTGGATGGAGTTGGTCTTCCCATGCTGAAGGGGATTGGGAGGCATCTTTGTCATCAGTGTCATCCCTGGACCTGCTGGCTCTCTGCAAGTCTGGGAAATCCACATGCAAAAGAGGATTGGGGCGTAATGGAGTTTTTTGTATGATTTCCTCAGCATCCAGCAGTAAATCTAGAGTTAATACGACATAATTCTTAATGGAGGCTCCCCTAGCTGTGGCTCATTCCCCACAGGAGTTTCCTGGGATGATCTGCTGGCTGAGGAAGCCCTGGCAGTATTCCATGGAGAGAGCAGCAGGGAAACAATGAGCTGGTGCATCTATCTGGATGTCCTCTCATGGGTCAGTAACTAGTTGAAAGACAGAAAACAAAGGGTAGGAAAAAATGGTCAGTTTTCCCAGGGAGGTGAATAGTGGGGATCCCCAAGGATCTGTAGTGGGACCTGTGCTGCTCAGCATAGTCTTCACTGATCTGGGAAAAGGGAGTAAACAGTGAGGTGACAAAGTTATAAAATTACACAAGATAATTGAGTCCAAAGCTGACTGCAAAGAGTCACAAAGGGATTTCACAAACCTAAGTGACTGGGCAACAAAATGGCAGATGAAATTCAGTGTTGGTAAAATGCAAAGTAATGCACACTGGAAAACACAATCCCAACTACACATACAAAATGATGGGGCCTAAACTATTACCAATCAAGAGAGAGATCGTGGAGTCATTGTGGAATCCTCTGAAAACATCCACTCAATGTGCAGTGACAGTCTAAAAAGCTAACAGAAAGTTAGGAACCATTAAGAAAGGGATATATAATAAAATAGTAAATATAATCCCACTATATAAATCCATGGTATGCCCACACCATGAACACTGCATGCGGTTCTGGTCTCCCCATCTCAAGAAAGATACATTAGAATTTAGAAAAAAGTACAGAGAAGGGCAACAAAAATTAGTAGGGATACGGAACAGCTTCCATATGAGGAGAGATTAAAAAGACTGAGATGTTCATCTTGGAAAAGAAACGACTAAAAGGGGATATGACGGAGGTCTATAAAATCATGAATGGTGTGGAGAAAGTGAATAGGGAAGTGCTGTTTACCCCTTCACGTAAAACAAGAACCAGGGATCACCCAATGAAATGAACAGGTAGCAGGTTTGAAACAAACATAAAGAATTACCGGTTCTTCTTCACACTAAGTTTAGTCAACCTGTGGAATTGGTCACCAGGGGATGTTGTCAAGGCCAAAAGTATAACTGCATTCAAAAAAGAATTAGATAAGTTCATGAAGGATAGATCCAGCAGTGGCTATTAGCCAAGATGATCAGGGATGCAGCCCCATGAACTCCGTGTTCTTAAGCCACTGACTGCCAGAAGCTGGGACTGGATGACAGGAAACAGTTCACTGGATAATTGCACTGTTCTGTTCATTCCCTTTGAAGCATCTGGTACTGGCCACTGTGGAGAGACAGGATTCTGGGTGACACGGACCATTGCTCTGACCCAATATGGCCATTCTTATATCCCTGTGCTTGAAACAGAATACCTCACATCCACACAGATAGTGGAGACAAATTTTCTGCTGCATCCTGGGGAAAGGTGGAATCTGCTCCATCACAGATACCTATAGACTGTAGAGGACACTCCTCAAGGGGGCATGATTATCCCTAGGGTTAGTCCAATTGCATAAATCCTATATTAACTAAATAGCATCATACCCTGGTAAGTATTTTCATTGAAAAATGTTTTGTTGTCCCTGTTTCACCCCTACCCTCACAAGTCATTATTTAGCAGGAGAGGCTGTAATTTAAAAAAAGCTTTTGGCCTATTCATGAATTTAGAATCCCTCCCCACCCCAACCTGCATAATTGGAGTGTAGTTTTTTGTTTTGTTTTGTTTTTAGTGGGACCAGATCTTGATGTTCCTTGATATTACTTAGTTCTTAGTGTTTAGTTTCCCATGAATAAAAATGTTATTTCCATAGTCTGTCTGGTCACATTGCCCTTCCCTAGACAGTAAAAACAAGCTAATATAGTATGAGTCACACATCAGGGTCCTAAAGCAGACCTGAGTAACAGTAGCAAATCTACATGTATTAATGGCCAAGTTGTAGTCCCACTGAAGTCCAGTGGCAAAACTCCCTTAGGCTACAATGGGGACAGGATTTTTTGGCCCTAAGAAAAGATTCCATCTGAACTGCCCAGCTATTTGAGCGTCTTCAAAAAAAGCCAGTTGTTGTCAAAATAACACTGAGGCTGAGTTTATGTCAAAACTGGGAAAGGCTCTTGAGAGGTTATAAATGCCCATCATCTCATTTCTGTGGTGACTTCATTACCGAAGTCATGAAGCGCCAGCCTGTGTACAGTCCTGACAATGTCTTGAGAGGAGAGAGCCTGAAAGAATTGCATTGTAACCAATAAAAGCAAGCTGTTTTCATCAGCCACCTTTCCAAGTAATTTGGCAATGGGCAGAAGCAGAAGGATCTCTTTTAGTGACTGACCTACAGTGTGTTTCCTTTCTTTCAGTGCAGTAAACAAGCACTCCACTGGCTCTGTTCCAGTCCCCTGGACAGCTCCAAGTAATTAAAGATTTGCTGACAAAACCATGTTAGCTGAATGCATCTGTATCCAAGGCTATTCATATCTGCGGATTAATGTTTCCTATTCCTCTTAACTAAATATAATTGTTCAAAAGTCTAGGTGGTTAAATTTGAACAGATGTGTTGTGGTTTCCTTGTTTGTTTGTTCTCTCCATTAAATGATTAAATCCAATACTAGAAGCTTTTCCAAGTAACCTTTGGTTTTGGGTGTCTCATTTGGGGATACCCAACCTGAGATGTCTCAAGTCTGTTATTTTAGAGGTACTAAACACACACAGCTCTCTGGGGAGGTTTTGATGCTCAGTGATTCTGAAAACCAGTCCCTAGGAATCTCATTGGACACTCAATATTGAGAGGTCACTTTGGAAAAACTGAGCCATATAACTAAGAACCCGTTTACATGACAAAAACAATGGAGTCAATAGAGCCTGTTCAGGGCCATAGCTCAGATTTGGAACCCAATTTGTTTATAATTCACTTTGCATTGAAGTCAGTGGGAGCCGCCTTTGACCTCAGTGGAGCCAGGATTTCACAACTGGAGTTCAGTATTTGCCTAAACTTGGAAGGAAGAAGGGTTGGGCTGGCCACTAAGCCATACCCTCCAGCTAAGGAACAAAGAAGTCTTAGTTCACTTTCCTCTTCTTCTTTCTTTTCAGGACCTACAGGGTGTGGCAATGGCTTTTTGCAACCACCAGCTTCATCATTTCAGTCACAGATCCTGGCTGAGCAAAGTTTGCACCATGCTTGAGACAACTCTACCAGCTTCTGTTTTCTGCACAGATTTTAGAAAACTTTTTAAAGTTGGCTTTAAAGTTTTGTGCATGAGATATACACTAGCACTACCGTAGCGTATTATACTGCCCAGCATCATCATAATATATAAGTGTCATCCACATCAAGTCAATAGCAAAGTCCCCAATGGACTTCTCCCTTTCATTTGAATGAAGTTACTACAGTTCATATATAGCCATTATTGGTCTGCAAATTAACTTGTTAGTTGTTGATTATGGAATTAAAAACTGGGACTGACTTTGCATTAAACTTCTTGCATTTTCTTTGAAAGGAAGTCCCCAGGAATGCTTGAAGGAAAAGCTGAAGTTTGCGGTTTTGAACCCATCAGTGTAGAAGGTGCACTGTGGCTCAAACATAATGGAAGAAGATAAAAAATAAAACTGCTGTAGGGATGAAATTCTGGATGCTATGCAAACCTGAAGTCAAAGGGCTTTATCTGGACTTTATCCCTGCTATAGTCACAGATCACCTCTGAGTCACTTGACTTACTCTGCGATATAATCAAAATGACTAGTTGTATTGCCAGAGGAAGGAAACTGCGTTCTTGGCCTCAGCCAGTCTTCCTCTGAGCAGGCAGAGTCTGTAACAGTGGCTGTGCTGCACTGGACAACCAGCACTGTGCCAAGATCAATATCAATAGCATTTAGGTGATAGCATCCAGAGGAATCAAAAATTGAAACTTTTTATTAAACGCATTTGAGGCTTTACCAAAAGGGTTACGGCTTTCTAAGAACAACAGCCGGTTCAGCTGTTTTGATGGACATAGGGTGAAGCATGCTGCAAACTGACACATATATCCTTGTTTCACAGCAATGTTTATCAGACAACTGGCAGCATGAAAGTATTTTTATCGTCAGTTTCACCACTAACAATTAAAGACATTTTCTTCCCTTCTTGTTCTTGAAACAACTTAGTCTTTGTTTTACATTGGTGTCCTTGATCAGAAACAATTGGAGGAGGAAGAGGAGGAGAATAGCTTAGATTTTTAGCCCTTTTCATTGCACGATCTCAGAGACTTTATTTTCATTTCTTTGTTTGATTTATAGTAGTAGTTAGGTACCTCTAATGCTCTGGACCCTTTTTGAAAAAAGAATATTTTACCAAATCCAATAATAATAAAAATGTTATAAAGCTATTAAAGGTGTGTCCTGAGCTGGAATAGTGGGTGCAGTTCTGATCAGACCTTCTGGAAAAATGACAGAGCTGAGATAGAAAGGGTGCAGAAATCGATGTAGTGGATAATGAGAGGCATGAAGATTAGAAGGCATTGGGACTCAGTAATGTCTGCAGAATGCTCAGAAATCCTTGCAAGGATAGTGCATTAGAAGTGTGAGACTGTTTAATATTTGTATAACAATAGTTCTGAATCCCTATAACATGCAAGTATGATCTGCTGTCTGTAAAACAGAGGCATTTACCAGACAAGCTAAAATAATGACTTTTTAAACTCTACTCTTTCCATTTGAAATTTCAGGATCAAATTTAAATTTTGATGTTGCCTTGATCCTTGTGCTGATACAGGTTTGATTGTTTGAACTGAACATGAGGGGCTGTTTTTCATACTTACATTTAATATTTGCATTCCTCAATAAGAAGAATTCTTCTTGTCCTTGAGGAGTGAGTCCTGTTCTTGGGATCAGCATGACTTTATAAGATCATAAGAACTGCTGTACTGTAACAGAGAAATGTTCCATCTAGTTAGAGGAGCTCTTACAATGGTTGTTGCCGGATGTTTCAAAAGAAGATATGATGCGTAGTTAAGCCCTGGAATAGGCTTCCAAGAAAGGTTGTGGAATCCCCATCGTTGGAGGCTTTTAAGACCAAGTTGTACAAACACGTGTCAGGAATGGAATTTGGTTTACTTGGTTCAGCCTTAGCACTGTTCCTGGACTCCATGACTTCTCAAGGTTTCTCCCAGCACTATATTTCTGTGATTCTATTATTCTATCCATAGCATAATGTATCTACTTATGAAATACTATAACATAGGGTCAGGGAGAGCTCCATCACCTGCCCCCCTCCCTCAGCCGGTGATCAGTGTATGCTCTAGAAGACTCTCAAATATTATACCTTTTATTCTAGCAAATGAAACTGGAGACGTTGTGGTATTTCACTACTAGAGGAAGTTGGTTATCCACAAACTAACTCCACGGAAGGTTAGGGGTAGTGTAATAATGTGTGTAACAGCCTGTTACTGGCTGCGCTTGGAATTGTTCTACCAGAGGCTTTGGTGAGCCTAGGAACCAGAAAGCCACCAGTTCATATTTCAATATGTTGGAGGTGGGTTTTTGTTTTCTTTCTGAATTGAGAGATTTCCCAGTGCAGGATTCAGAGGTCTTATGTGGAGAATGTTTCCCTGAAGGGATGATCAGGAGCATGGGATTTGAACCCAAAGAGAGAAACTGTTAAAAGGGAATTTGTAAATCATGGTCAACAAAAGGTTTGCACAACAATAATCAATGGGAATGTGTAATGGGAAATCCTTCTGGGGTTTCAGAGTAGATCTCAAAACATGCTGAGTCAAGCCGCCTGAAAATCCAGAAGCAACAAGTACTGTCTTTTTTCTTTTTTTTTCTTTTTTTTTCCAGTTTTTACTAAAAAATCAAAATGGCAATACTCCACAAGATATAAGAAAACAGAGAGCACCCGTCCCCCATCCTTCATGCACTTTCGATCCATGTTATACAAATAATATATCATGGGTAGGGGTATAATATGCAAGGAGAGGCTAAGTCTCCCCTAAATCAAGACCGAACCCTGCCCATGTCCATCCTTTCCCCCAAGCTGACGGGAGCTCAGCTGCGGCCGGAGGCCCATGGCCCAGCACTGGGACCCATGCTGGAGGCGGCAGGCAACCTGGCGCTGGGACTGGCCAGTGTTCCAGTGCTGGGGCTGGGGCTGGGTGCGGCCAGCGGCCCGGTACTGTGGCCGGTGCTGCAGGCGGCTTGACTCTGGGGTCAGCCAGTGGCCCTGAGCAGTTTGACTGGGGCTCCTCCAGCCGTGATGGGGGGCACTTGGGGCTCCGGCAGATGGGGGGCGATAGGGGCAGGGCCTCCAGGGGAAAGGGTGGGGCCATGTGCCAAGCCTCCCTGACGGGGGAGCTCATGCGCCATTCATGCAATATGTAATTAAAAAATACAATACAAGTGCAAGCCCCTCTGTGCCACGAAAGCTTTGCCATAGCGCTCTGTAGGGAAAGGACTGGGGGGTGACAGGAGCTGTGCAAGGTGTGGTCGCCATCCCTTCTGCTTCCCATGCACAATGGAGTGGTTCTCTGCGCCCACCTTTAGTTGGCTGGTGCAGAAGGGGTCAGAGGAGGGGGCCCCTTGTGGAAAATGCTATTGACCATAGCAGAAAACAATAACCTTTTAATATTGTATGTAAACATGTATGTACTAGCTCCTAGGTGTCCCAGTCATGGACCAGAACCCGTTGTGCTAGGTGCTGTACAAATCGACCAAAAGGACAGTCCCTGCCCCAAAGAGCTTACAGTCTAAGTATAGCCCTGCTATAGAATTGTATGAGTCCAAATATCTATGGAAAGGACGCTATTCTCTACAAACCTTAAATAGCGTCTATAGAACTCACTGAAATATCTATGTAGAACCCAGTTGTTTTTAGTTCATTACATTCAGTAAGGCTTTCCCATAAGCTTGACCAAACAGTGGGTGCAGAGGAGTTTTGGCCACTCTTGCAGCCCATAGACTGGAACGGTATCACTACAAACCTGCTTGTGAGTTACAGGATGAATTCTGTCCCCATTGGATTGGAAAGGTAAATGCATTTCACCCATGTTTATTACCAGGCATGTTGCTCTCATCAGCCTCGGAAATTGCCATTCTGTGCCATGGCTCCTAAGCACTGGCCCATGGCTCCCTGTAACAAAAGACTCACTGGTCCTCCCATCCAAGCAGCCTCTGGACTGCTAATTAGTTGCATTGTAGGATACAAAGCTTTTGAAAGACACTACAAATTGAGGCTTTGATCTGGAGAGGTGCTGAGCACCTGATTTTAATAGTTATTGTGGGAGCTCAGTGGAGTGTACTGAAAACTGTGCTAAAATTGTGACTTGTTACTTGAAATTCTCTGGGGCGTCTTGGTCCTGTTTGCAGTCAGAGTTCTCTGAAAGGAGGCATGCAATCAGAATCTGCTAAGAAGGTAGACAACCTAGAGTAACGAGGGGTGACATGCCTCTCTGTCTTAGGGAGCAGCCTGCTTTATTTCTTTCTGTTTTGAGGGTCTTGTGTGTTATCATTCTGGAGTCTAAAAAATAAAGCTATGTTTCATGGAAAACTTCCAGCAAGAGGATTTTTATGTTTTTATCTAACATCTCTGCATGCCTTCAACATAACACTTGGCTCCCTATAGGATCAGACTCCAACAGTCTGATCCAGCTCCTGTTAAAGGCAGTAGGAGTGTTCTATTGACTTTAGTGGTAGTAGGATCAGGCCCTGTAGTTTTGCTGTAACTGGCATTTTGTATCTTCCTTTCCCAGTCTTGGAAAATGGGAATGGGATTCAGATGCAAAGAAGCTGCTGTCTACTGGTTAAATGCCCACTCAGATAAGAGAGGATGTGAACATAGACTCACAGACTAAGTCAGAAGGGACCATCATAATCATCTAAACATCTGAGGCTTAACTAGAGCTAGAATCTTCAGCATTTCTGCTGGCCTCTTTACTCCTCTGTATTTGTAGGAAATAGATGGTTTGAACTTGTGATTGTCTCTTTCTTTGCTATCCGTTGTAGCTAAACTTTGACATTTGTAGTAGCTGTGAACCTTTTCCCTGCCGTGCCACAATATTTTCATTGTAGAGCACAGAACCGACTTAGAGCTGGTGTCCAATGTTGATTTTATTCTCTATTATTTCAGAAGCCTCGCACATTTGGAGGCTAAATGTCCAAAGTATAATGGAGAAAAATACACTTTTCTTCCTGTTTTAGTTGGACAATATCAGGCGTGCTTTTTTGAGAAATATTTTTTGGAGTGCTCTAAGAAGATCTCTTTCCATCGTTTTATAATGCGTTTTTAGCATCTCCATATGGAGTGCACTATTGTATAAACAGGGGTCAGAGTTGCTATTAGAACAGAGAAATGGCCTATCCAGTCCCATGTCCTAGCTTCAGCTTTGTTCAATGTTAGCTCCTGCAGATGCCAGACACACATGATTGTGGAAGAGCTCATCTCAGGTCTTCCAGTATTAAAGTTTCTATTTTTATTTCTGTGTCAGTGTCTACTTCTTTTTATTTTCAGTCGTATTAACCTATTTGTTTGCCGGAATAAATGTGTGTAGAACTGTATCGACAGTTTAGTCAATATTTAGCCTTTAATGTAGAAGGACAACTTTTGTAAGTTCCTTGGATGATATTTTTTTACCAAGACCGGCTCCTCTGCCGATTATTCTGAGAGGGGTCACTGTGAATGGTAAGAGCAGATTATGATATATTCCGTGATTTAAATATGCCTTTGCCTTTCCTTCCTAGGGCATGGCCTTTACACTTGAAGAGAGGCTACAACTTGGAATACATGGTCTGCTTCCTCCATGCTTCTTGAGCCAAGATGTTCAAGTTCTCCGTGTCATGAAAAGCTATGAGACCAAATCCAGTGATCTAGACAAGTATGTTGAAAAAGTCTTCGCTGTTTTCAATTTTTGGCTGGGACTGTGGTCTTTACAACCCGCGTGGAGATGTGAGGACCCCCAGTGTTAAGCCTTACATGCTCAGAGCCCTTCTTCAGAATCGCTGTTCTCCCAGCTAAGGATATTCTGTTAACTGTTTGCCAGTTGTGTCTATTCTAGCTTGCTCATTGTCTCCTCTGTTGTCTCCCAAGGTAGGTATGGCACTACACACATGATTGCTAACATAGTGGGCTCATGACAGATAACTCTATCTATCTATCAGCATGTTCAGTAAAATGTCTGCTGGAAAAACAAAAAGAACCTGCTAGCAGAGAAGAGAAATTTAAAAGAACTGAATAAATTTAAAATTAATTAAAATTAATTAAAAATTTAAAAAAGAGTTTAAAAGAGAACTGGATAAATTCATGGAGGTTAAGTCCATTAATGGCTATTAGCCAGGCTGGGTAAGGAATGGTGTCCCTCGCCTCTGCTTGTCAGAGGCGGGTGATGGATGGCAGGAAAGAGATCACTTGATCTTTACCTGTTAGGTTCACTCACTCCGGGGCACCTGGCATTGGCCACTGTCGGTAGACAGGATACTGGGCTAGATGGACCTTTGGTCTGATCCAGTACGGCCCTTCTTATGTTCTTATGTAAAAATCCTGTGCAATGGTAAACATTTGCTTCTCCTCTTGTTCCTAACCCACCATTACTTTCAGTATTGCTCATAAGTCAGGTTAATATTTTGCTACAGTTATTTTTAGTAAAAGTCAACAGACAGGTCATGGGCAATACACAAAAATTCACAGAAACCCACAGCCTGTCTGGGGGCAGCTGATAGCTTGAGCCTCATCGCTGTGGCAGGGGCTGACAGCTCCCCCAGCCCCACTGCTGTGGTAGGGGCTGACAGCTCTTCCAGCCCCGCTATTGCAGACGGTAGGACTGAAGCTGAAGAAGTCACAGAGGCCATTAAAGTCACGTTATCTGTGACCTCCATGACGAAATCATATCCTTACTCATAAGAGTTACTGTGGAAAAATGTTAGGTGCTTCCTTTCCCCAGCAGCTGTGTGTTTTGCTTTCGCATCACTATTGCTGGCCTGGCAATTGAGAAATTCAGATGAATTGTACCCTGCTCTCTGGCTTAGCACTTCTGCTGCATTGGCCCATCTTTATCATAGACTTAGGCACCCATCTTGCATTGTGTAGTGTGCAGGCAGACTGCAGTGACTATGAGGAGCCCAGCAGTTTTCCCACATGCTGTATTTTGCAGGATTAGGCCCTGAACACATAGTATTGTTAAGTTTGGACTTTTCCATTCTAAGTGGGTCATTTCCAGTTGCTTAGAATTTTTTCAGACTTTCACTTTTCAGACAAATTCATTCACAACCAGGGAATCATTTTCAGGAAGAAAGAGAGTATAGGGGAGATGTTTTGATGTAGCTCAAGCACATCAGCAAATCCTACATCCCATGCAAAAAATAATATGTGATCATCTAAGACTGTGTCATGATGCATATGCACAGTGGGAAAAGTTAAAGTTACAGAGGTGACCTAACTGTTGTTTTATTACCTCATTTTAAAAATTATTATTTTAGTGCTTCTTTTTTTGGCATGGAATGTAACTATCCTCCTTCATTTTTAACACTACTATCTTCCCAGGCACTTTCTAACGGGATAGGTTGATTGGGGTATGTAAGGTTTGAAGGCTGATGTGTGTTGAAGTCTGTGGGTAGATGGGTGGGAATTTTATTGGGGGTAGGTTGGAGAATGTTAGGAATATGAATCTGTTGCACTTTGCATGTGTGTAGTCCTTAAAATATGAATAGCATGCAAACCACTTGATAAATTTAAATCAGATATAGATTAATTCCAGCACTGGCCCTCATAATCATGCCTTCAGCATGGTTCTTCTGATCCTCCTCATTAGCGATGTTTATGCTGCAAATCCAGAAGATCCTGAGGCTACTGCAGGTTCTGATTTTCAGAGGTACTGAGCATGCCCCTCTCCTGTCGAAGGCAATGTGGCTATGGATGCTGAGTACCTCTGGAATCTCAGGCTTGAGCTGCCTATAAAAGATTCATAGTTGGCCCTTGTGGGAGTGTCCTATGTTCTTGGCAAGTGAGATGTTATGAATCTAGATGCCATTAGCTTCTTCAGTCTTGCACAGCATTGGTGGAATTGTTACACGCAAGTTCTTTGATGTATGTACCTGGTATTTTGCTTTCTAGGTACATTATTCTTATGACACTGCAAGACAGAAACGAGAAGCTTTTCTACAGAGTGCTGACCTCAGACATTGAGAGATTCATGCCCATAGTTTATACTCCCACTGTCGGCCTGGCCTGTCAGCAGTATGGTCTAGCCTTCAGAAGGCCGCGGTGAGTAGACTGATTTTTTCCCTTCTTTAAACTGGATATGAATGTACCTTTCTATTGAGCACCCATATTTCTGTGGGTGGCCCAGAAAAAATAAAATTTGATTCTCGATCAAAAGATGGGCTGTCAAACAGCTTCTGCTGTCGTGCTTTTAATGACAAGCTGGGTAGCCGGGAGTAACTCTGCTGTCTTCCTGTAAATTGTGAACAGAGGGTGGTTTTGTTCTGATACAGTAGTGTACAGTCTGTGCAACTTAGCCACAAATGTCACTCAGAAGTCACACCCTTCCCCTCCCTGCCCTCCTTTCCCTCCTCTGCTGTCTCCATAGCACTGAAGTTCTTTTGGCAACACGGCTCTCTGAGGAACATGTGGGTTTTAAATACCTGTTGGTGACTCAGAGAACCTGTGTCGTGTCATATGCCCTGCAGTGGATTGCACAGCAAAGTGCATTTTTAGGGGGAAATATTCTGCATGATTCCTTGTAATAATATAGTTTTAAAAAGTAAATCATTTGATTAGCTAATGCTCTAATTATAGTTGTTAGCTATGAGGGCTTTAGTGCTTTCCTGAAAGTTCAATAGTGAAGATTCATTTTTCCTATAAAGTCTTATTTTTCCATCCTTCAAATGCATCACTGGGCTAAAAACATGGGCTGTACTATAAAGACTTGTATTACAAGAATATCAGCATCTGATAAAGGAGTGGAATAATAATAATAATAATATAAATCACTTCCTATTTTCACCTTCATTGCACCTCCAAGTGATGGTGGGCGAGGAGTATGACCCTGGTATCGCAGGCGGGGAAGCTGAGGCAGGCATTCTGTGACTGATCCAAGGTGACTGTGGACATGTCTATATTGCATCTGGGAGCAAGTCTCCTCGCCTGGATCTGCAGACTCGTGCTAGCAGGGCTTGTACTATTGCCCTGAAAATAACTGTACAGACAATGCAGCATGGGCTGGTGCTCAGGCTCTTAAGCCTGTGCGGAGGAGGCAACAGCACATCCTCAACATCAAAGCAAGATCTGCAGGGTATTTTTAAGGTGCAAGCACAGGCCCTGGTACCACATGTCTGTGGACCCTGGGCTGGTAGGTTCACTCCCGGATGCAGTGTAGACATACCCAGAAGGTACTGTGTGAGGAAGCCCTTGAGTAAGTGAGGCCTGAAGACCATTTCCACAAAAAAATGAAAAATAATAGATTAGAGACAGGATTCATTTGTGTGTATGATGCAGATATGTAAGGCCACCTTTCTCCCGGCTCGCTGCTCTGTGTGTGGCTATTCCTCCGCCTCCATAGCAGAAAGGTGGGAGCACTGGTGGCGCATAATGGAGGCGTGGGGGGGGGCGCTAAGCCTCGCCAAACCTCGTGCCACCGGGGGCAGGGAGCAGTGGCAGATTATCACATGGGCACATTGGGGCGCATTTGCAGGGGTCCCAGCCAATTTGGGGCCCATCTCCCCCGGCCATGGGGGCAGGACCACAGGAGAAGGGGTGGAGGCAGGGCTCCAGGCTTGGAGCTTTGCTGCTACAGCCCCCAGCTGTGGGGAAGGGGATCTGGGCACATAGCTCCGGCCAGGGCTGAGCTCTCATCCCCGGCCCCTCTGGGAGCCCTGCCAGAACTATCAGCCCCACTCCAGCAAGGGCCGTGGCCGGGGGGGACCAAGCTCTCAGCCCTCCCAATCCTGGCTGGGGCCACGATGGGGGCCTAAGTGCAGAGAGCAGGGTGTGGCCTTGGCAGGAAGAGGCAGGGTCTCAGTCAGAAGAGGCAGGGCAGGGGGCTAACCTCCCCAAGGAGAAGCTTCACCCACAACCCCTGGGTGAGGGGAGACAATTTCTCTCCTGACCCCCAAACTCACTAGCCAGCTGTGCTGAGCCAGTGTGCAGTGAAGAAGGTGAAGTCATCTGTGCTGCTCATCCTGACAGACTGCTTCCCTGTGCCCACTCCTCTGCCCTGAGGCACAGGGGAACAAGAGAAGGGCCTGTGGTGTGCTGCCCCTTACACATGACGAGATGTAAAGTCCAAGGCCTGATCTACCCTTAAAAATTAGATTGACTGGGTAACCTCACTCAGAGCTGTGGAAAATGTTACACCCTGAGTGTAGTAGTTAAGTCGATCTTACCTCTGGTATAGATGCAGCTATATAGATGGAAGAATTGTTCTGTTGCCTTAGCTACCGCCTCTCAATGAGGTGGATTAACTGTATCTAGAGAAAAAAATCCTTCCATCAATTTAGGAAGCATCTGCACTATGAGGCTACAGCTGATGTGCTGCAGGCATATCCTCAGTCTGGTCCTAAGGGATTAGGATAAAGAACCTAAAATAACCCCTTGCCCTGGATAGCTCAATCTGTGAGCACTCTGAGACAACAACTGTTCCCCTTATTCACAGTAATTGCTGGCTTTTCACCAACCAAAGTTAGAACTGGGGAGCTCCTGACCTCCAGTCCCATGCTCAGACTGCTAGACCACACTGCCTCCACCTTTCAGTAGCTTGATTTAAAGGCAACACAACAAACACGGAGATTAAACCATGTCTTCATGGATTAAACTTGTCCTCAGTTCTGTTCCCAATCCCCTTGTTGTCTCAGGGAAAGCAGCAGTGTCTTTCTTCACGCAGGACTTTGTGCAGTTGTTGCTGTTGGAGGAATTCCCTTCCCATAATGCATTTTTAAAAACCTACATTATTTTGTCACTGTGGTAAGAACATCTGCTCTCTTGCACTGGTGTCCCACTGCAAAGAGTCTCTGTTGTTGAACTTAGGCAAGGAACTGTTATGGATTCCAGCCAATGGCTTCTGCAGAAAAGGGCAAACCATAATGCCCTGATTGCAGTTGATTTCTTATTTTACGAAGGACACTGTTTCTCTACTAATATACTGCGAGCTGCGGTCTAATTTCAGTTTTTACTTTGATAAAGGTTGTTTTCCCAAGTCATATTTACATGTAATCATTCCTCCAACAAGAAAAATTCTTATTTTACCATTTAAAGTGATGAGATTCACATGAGAAACATGCATTTTTTGTTGTTGTTCTTATTCAAATCTGACTATAATTGTGTGGTAGTAAAAATTAATTTTCCCTGTGGAGGAAATTGTGGAGCAAAGGGGTTGGATTGAGGGAGTATTTGGCTCAATGAATATGCCAAATCATGCCTGTCTAACCCAATTGCCTTCTATGATGAGATAACTGGCTCTGTGGATGAGGGGAAAGCAGTGGATGTACTATTCCCTGACTTTAGCAAAGCTTTTGATGTGGTCTCCCACAGTATTCTTGCCAGCAAGTTAAAGAAATATAGGCTGGATGAATGGACCATAAGGTGGATAGAAAGCTGGCTGGATCGTCAGGCTTAACGGGTAGTGATCAATGGCTCCATGTCTAGTTGGCAGCTGGTATCATGCGGAGTGCCCCAAGGGTTAGTCCTGGGGCCAGTTTTATTCAATATCTTTATCAATGGTCTGGAGGATGGTGTGGACTGCACCCTCAGCAAGTTTGCAGGTGACACTATACTGGGAGGAGTGGTAGATATGCTGGAGGGTAGGGATAGGATACAGAGGGACCTAGACAAATTAGAGGATTGGGCCAAAAGAAATTTGATGAGGTTCAACAAGGACAAGTGCAGAGTCTTGCACTTAGGACGGAAGAATCCCATGCACTGCTACAGACTAGGGACCGAACAGCGAGTCTTGTAGAGATTTCACTTTTGGCACTATACCCTTTAATTTCTGTAACTGCCTCATTTTTGTGTAGTTCCCCTTTCTGAAATTAAATGCTACAGTGTTGGGCCACTGCGGTGTTTTTCCTGCCATAGGGATATTAAATTTAATTGTATTATGGTCACTATTACCAAGCGGTCCAGCTATAGTCATCTCTCGGACCAGATCCTGTGCTCCACTTAGGACTAAATCAAGACTTGCCTCTCCTCTGGTGGTTTCCAGGACCAGCTGCTCCAAGAAGCAGTTATTTAAGGTGTCAAGAAACTTTATCTCTATATCCCATCCTGAGGTGACATGTACCCAGTTAATATGGCGATAGCTGAATTCCCCCATTATTATTATTATTGAGTTTTTTATTTTAATAGCCTCTCTAATCTCCCGAAGCATTTCAGTCACTGTCACTATCCTGGTCAGGTGGTCCCTACCGCTATATTCTTATTATTAGCGCATGGAATTTCTATCCATAGAGATTCCATGGTACAATTTGATTCATTCACGATTTTTACTTCATTTGATTCTACACTTTCTTTCAGATATAATGCCACTCCCCTACCAGCACGACCTATTTTGTTCTTCCAATAGATTTTGTGCCCTGGTATTACTGTATCCCATTGATTATCCTCATTTCACCAAGTGTCTGTGATGCCTATTATAACAATATCCTCATTTAATAAGAGGCACTCTAGTTCACCCATTTTATTATTTAAACTTCTAGCATTGGTATATAAGTACTTTAAAAACTTGTCTCCTTTTAGCTGTCTGCCATTACACAATGTAATTGAATGGGACCCTTTTTTATTTGATGGTTTCTGATCAGACCCTGCCTGTATTTTTTCATTTTCCATCCTCTTGTCCTCACTAGGACATAGAGATTCTCTATTAATAGATCCCCCCATAAGGGATGGCTGAACCATGTGCCTCTCCGTACCTCTCAGCTTTCCCCCAGTGCAAAAACGTCAGACACTCTCAACGGTGTCCTGTCCAACTCTGGTTCTCCCGAACAACTACTGCCTCTCTTGGGAAAGGGTCGCTTTAATCTTCCCAGGATTTGTTGTGGTTGTTCTGTGTTCTCTGGTTTCTGCCTGACTTGGTCAAAACCAGTTTTGTAGGATAGCTGGAGAAGAGCAAAAGCGTCAAAGCTTGTCCCTCAATAAGTCTTAAGAGTTTGCTGAGAGGTGGCTATCTTGAACCATTATTTTCCTTCCTGCCTGTTTCCGCAGACGGCCCTCTATTGAGATAACTCATACCCACACAGTCACACAGTAAATAACCCAAGAACCAGGCCAACATACAGAATTAATAAATGATTACAAAGCAATTCCAAGTCTGTCACAACTATGGCAATGAGCACTTCAGAAATCTACCTACCTGGGCAAAACAAACCACATTATAGCCTTGTTACAAAACTGCACAACCACTCTGGTGGTAATATGGTTCTGTAAAGGGGTTTTTACATGGCAGAGTGTAAGGCAGTCACAGTTCTCTCCCCATCTGTCAGGCAGGGAGACCACGCCCCTCGCTGGGATGCTCCTCGAGCGACTTCGTTGAGGGGGAATTAGCTAACAGTTAATAGGCCCTAGCCTTCAATCCAAGCTGGGTACCAATTGAGTCTGGTAGCCCTGACACTCAGCCAGCGTGGGGCAGCACACAGTTAATGGATCTAGCCCGCAGTCAGGCCTGGTGGCGGCAAGTCTGTAGCCCAGAGCCTTCAATCAAGAGGAGGCCATACTCAAGTAATGGCTCTAGCTTGAAGTCAGGTAGCACTGTAGTAAATCCGTCTGCCCGGAGTCCTCACTCAGGGTGGGGCAGCAATCAGGTGAGGGGGCTCTGGCCTGCTGTCAAGCAGAGTGGCTCAACAGTCTAGGGGGAGATTAGCTCTCTGATGGGAGAGCCGGATAAACCACCTGGCATCCTAGCTCGGACCAATACAGGCCTCTTGGCCTAAAGGTCGGGAGGCTGCCACCCCTGGCAGTGGTGTGGCAAGGGGTAGGGAGACACAGGCCCACCCACTCCACTGTGTCCCAGGACCCTAATAGGGGTGGAGTGGTCCACTCCTGGGTCAGTGGGAAAATCTGGCTGCAACATACCGGCCAGCTTGTAGTCAGTCACACAGCCAAACCCTATTCACCTTCCCTTTGCTCCTTCCTACACTCCCAGTCCAGGGGTACCGGGGTTCTGGGGTTGTCATTTGTTTCAATAGGGTAAACGTCAAGTGGCAGTCCCAACAGCTTCTCGGCGCTCGTGGTGTGCGGCAGCTCTGGTAGTTCCTCTGGGTTTCTGGCAGCTTTGGTAGTTCCTCTGGTTCCTCTGTCAGTGCCAAGCTCCAGCAGTGAAAAGAAGATGTCCTGCTCCTCTGGTAGCTCTTCGCCAACTGAGCTGGAGGGCCTGCCTTTTATAGTTCCACTTCCTGTCCCGCCCCTCTGCTTCCGGCAGGGCAGCCGTGGGTATCCCGTTTCTGCCCAAAGGCGGCAGTTGCAATTCTCTCCCCACCTGTCCGGGAGGGAGACCATACCTCTTCGCTACACAGGGTCTCATTAGGATGACCAGATAGTAGGAGTGAAAAATCGGGATGGGATTGAGGTAATAGTGCTTATATGAAATAAAGCCCCATATATCGGGACAATCCCAATAATACTGGGATATCTGGTCACTCTAGGTTGAATCAGGCTGAAAGGGGATGTAAAGGGGATTAATATCCAGCTCACCCCCAATGACCCCTCCTTTACTTCAGCACCTCCAGTACACCAACAAATCTGCAAAATAGAACCAGGAACATAGCTCCAACCACTCCACCCCACCCTCCCGCAGGATGATAGCAGATACAGTAGACTGAAATCCAGGTGCACCCAGCACCCTCTATACAAGCAGACCACTTACCATCCCTCAGCTTCCCCCAAAGCCTGGGAAGGGTCTCACGGGGAGCCAGATCATCAAGGCCAAGCCCTCTACACACTGCTGACAGGCTGGCCAACCTGAGGGGGAGAAAAGGAAGATTCGTGACAACATGTTTGCTGATTCACAGAGGAAAACCAGGCTGGCTGAGAAGTGGAGACTGCGCAAGAGGACTCAGTAGGAGAGACAGATACAGCTGTCCTGAAATTGTGGTAGTGGCTAAGGACAATATTGCAGTGACCAGGGAAAACATGGCAGTGGCTAAGATCAGCATAACCATGGCAAAGGAGAGCATGGAAAATGACAGAAAGATGCAGGACAGTATCCTGAGTGAGAACGTTCTCCTGCAAACATGCTCCTCTTAAACCAGCAAGTCCTGCAGTCCTGTACTTTGGGATCTAGCCATGTCCTTCAGCCCTGGGCAATGCTAGCTACTGGGACCAGCGGCAACCCTTAACCACCACATGTGCACCCAGCAGCTCCCATTCACCTTTCTGATACAACCTCTGGAGTCCGAGAATACTTGCACCTGGGAGTCCAGCTCTTTTCAGTCCTCCAATGCCCCAGCCAATTTTGAGCCATGGCACCCAACTCCCCAAGCCCATGTGGACAAGAGAGCCAGAGGCAGGGTGTATACTTGCTTGATGACTTCTCCCCCAGCCCTCTCAAAAAATTGTTGTATTTGGAATGTTCTTACAGTTGCACATTGAGTTCTGTTTGCACTGTTGCATTCACTAAAAGGATTGTGTATAGCTGGTTATTTTGCAGACTAATTAGTTAAGTGTATTTTCAGATACAAAGAGATTATTTTTCCAGAGCTTTCATTAAAATTTTAAAAAACATTCACTGTACATCCATTATGAGTCATCATTGCAATTAACACAGAAAATCCTTTAAATAAGGATGAAATAATGCATGGGGTTTGCAAAAGCACACAGGTAATGTTAAACTTAAACCACCCACACAGTGTTTGCAATGTCTGTATCCCAATACGACCCCCATGGGCTAACATGTTCAGTCATGAGGCTCAAAATATGAACAACAGACATCCCTTATAGCATTCCCCTAGCTGTTTGTGTTTCTCTGTCGGACGCCTTGCTGGTTGCTCAAACCTCCAGACGAGTCTCCACGCTTCAGCCTTCCATCCGTCTGTAAGGCTTTCCCCGTGCTCTCACAAATATTATACAAAACACAACACACAATTGTAATGATGGCAATATTTTTTTCTGCTGCTTCAAAGCAATTCCATAAACAGCGCCATCTGCCTTTCAAACAGCCAAATGCACACCCCACTACCATTCTGCAACTACAGAGGCAATAGTTAATATGTCCCTTCCTTCTATCCAAGAGGCCTGAGCATGGTTTTGTTAGCCAGGACATTAGGGGATATGCCGGGTCTCCCAAAATAACCAGACCAATCTTCACCCTGTTAATATCCACAGTGAGCCTAGGGGCAAACAATCCTTTCTCCATTCATTTAAATAGTACTGAGTTCCAGAAGATCCCAGTGTTGTGGACCCTTCCAGGCCACTCTGCATTAATCTGTGTCTGTAAACGTGCTGTGGTGGTCCACCAGTCCTTGCAGGCCCATGGAGAAATAGCCCTTTCTATTTATAAATTCTGTACTCTGACAGGTTATTGGGGGGGGGGGGGCAGGGGAGGGAGTGTGAAGAAAATGGTAGGTACATCATTCATCATTTACACCTATACAGTTCAGGAACCCCATGTATGCAAGGCTATCAATAATCAGAGCATTACCTCAGCTTCATGGCCCAGTTTGACAGCACATAGCAGACCTGCTTCAGAATGGCCCCCACAATTGATCTCCCCATGCCACATTGGTTGGCTAGAAACCGGCAACATTCTGGAGTAGCCAGCGTCCAGACAGCAATGGGGACTCATGTCATGCTGTCTGGAGTGGTTCACGACCATGAATGCCAATGTTAGGGAAGACTCAAGAAGCAGGGCAGAGACCTGAAATTGGCTTTGTATTCTATAATTAGATTTCACCAATCCTGTAACACGTGTGAAGTCCTCAAGCACTAGAACAGCCTTACCATGGAGTCTCAGACTGTCCCCTTGGGCACTCCAGTCTATCTTGCCCCCCAGACAAGCTGGACTTAATGACAGAGGAGTAGGGAAGCCATAGAAGGGAGCAGAGCTCTTGTCAGATGGCATCAGTTTTGTTAGTAAAGAATTTGGGCGGAGACGGAAAAGTAGGAAAGAGATGCCAGGGTCTGAGGTGCAGGAGCCATTCAGGAAGGAGAATCAGAGCTGTTAATTTAGCCCTGGTGTACGTTTGTGCCTCTCAGTAGGAGTTAAAGTGGGATAAGCACCAAGGAGGGGGAAGAAATATCTAGGTTGCTACAGGGTGTATAAAAAGCAATGATGGGATGAAAGTGAAAGGGAAAATATAAGTTGATTATCATGAAAATCTTTCTAAGTGTGAGATCTGTTAGGCAGTAGAACAGTCTCCCAAAGGAAGTGGTTGGTGCACCAGGGTTTTGGGAGACTTTTTTAAATAGACCAGACAAAACGGTAGAAAATAAAGTGGAGGGAGTGATTTTGTGCCAGCCCGGGGACTAGTACCTAGGCCCTAACAGGTCTTTTCCTGGTATAATTCTATGACTGGGATGAACAGGGGCTCATGTTTTATCCTTAGTGCTGTGATTCCAAACATTCCATGTCTTATGCAGAGCCCTGAAGGTAAACTGTTAAACATAGGATACAGCAAGCAAAGCACGTCTTAGGCACGTGACTTGAAAATGTAGCTCTTAATGTTTGTGTCTGATAAGTGCAATTTAAAACAGAGATAAGGACATTTTAATAAATGCATCCATTTAGCCAGGACAGGATGTGCCAGATTAGACTTCATTTAGCTGAAGGCAAATTGCCCTGACACTGTACAAATATTTTTCTTCCCTTTTTTTGTTCTCTGTGTCGCACTTTGTCTAAGTTCTTCCTATATTCTTGGGGCTCCCTGCAGTGCATTTGACAAGTGTAGGTGTGGGTCTCAGTGGAGTTTTCTCAGCCTGAGAAGGAAACGCAATCAGGCTAGGATTTAGTTTAACTTCCTCAGGCAAACTTGATCTTGCTTTAACCTTTGCATGAGCCCGTAAAATGAAATAAAGGGTGTGCTTACAGTTATAATAGATAAAGTCCAGCTTTGATATTGCTGCTTAAGACAGGCCATAGGCAGCATTTTGCACTGCTTAATGCTGGTAACCTGATACACTTTCCCTCTCTCTAATTCTCAATTGCCTAGGCATTGCCAGGTGTCTGGGACTCTGAGGGTTGGGACTGGGGGTCTCAAATGTAGAACAGGTTGAGGAATGAACTCAGCCGCTATCTCTGAGCTTGAACTTGTGGCTCATTCTGCTCTTCGAGTGTGGACACTGTATAATGAGTCTAGTCCTGACCTACACACTGAGTGGATGGTAGATGGGATCCCTCAGCATCTCCGGTCTTGCCAGAAGCATGTCTCTGATCCATCCACACCTATGTATTTACATCACACAATAGACTAGCCACTGTCGGCCTCATTTTTCACAGATCAGCACGGGTGAACCAGTGGGAGCTGCGGTTGCTCTAAATATGTAAAAATCAAGGCCGTAAATCTTCAGAATTGCACAGATTTTAGCCACACGTTGACTTTAATAGGAGCTCTGTGGCTCAAACCTCATGCAGCCCCCTAAAATACAAAGGTCATTCCCAGGGTTATACTTAAAAATATGACAATTAAGGCTGAATAAAGCCTTCAATTGAGTCTTGAAACCCAAGAGGGGCCTGTACTGTTGAATATCATAATGTGAAGCATTCCATTGGGTTTGGCAAAGGATACATGAGAGCACTTGGGTTAAAGCCCTTCTGCGTAGTAGCAGAGCCTGCCCGTGAGAGTGATTAGGCTCAAATAAGCGCAACTAATCGTGATCAGACACAGCCGTGTTGCTCATTACCTCTCCTTAATCAGAATTTAGAATGGAATTAGGGCAGCCAGTCCATCCCTCTGCTGCTTCACAAGCATTCTGTGTTTATTTGTCACCCTCAGCCCCTGCCACTCACCCCCCTTTTCTGAAAAGGGGCAAAGGTTCATTTAGTTATGTACTCCATTAGAGTGATTTTTTTTAAAAAAATCTGATAATTATGTGGAAAACTATCAATTGAATCAAAAAGTTATGTCAGAGGCCCTGATCCTGCCATGGGTTCTCACCTCCACAGAACCCCAAAGTGATGAATGGGACTCCAGGGAGGTGCAAGGAGTCTGCTCATGCCAAAGAAATTGCAGGATCGAGGTCTCCATCAGAAATACTTGTGCACTAATTAGTATTGAGAATCTAGGTTTTTTTAATTCTCTTTACTTATTCATAAACAATATTTTAAATGTTCTTTACTGCATATCTACTTTCAGACCCTCAGGATCCTGGATGTTTAAACATGGGGGACTTTTTATCATGAACTTTTGAAACTGCATCTTCAGGGTCTGATATTAAATTCTAGTTTTCCCATCTGAAGTATGTGACGACAGCTTTAGACATGTTTACATGATTAGTGAAGGCAGCCCTGTTTCCTCTCCCACAAATGGATTATTTCAGGATAAAGCTTATCATATACAGACAGTAAAGTTTTGTCCTATGAATCTCTGAATAGAATAGAATAAAAATCACTCTTGCTTTGGGTTGTATTTTTTGTTTTTCATTAGCACCCACATACTATTATTTCCCTGAATTATAAATAAGAATGATAAATAAATCTGACTATTTACAAAAAGTCAAAAAGTCAAACATGCTTGTAAAAATCACTGAGTTTCCATGTTGATTTTGTCCAATTTGATGATTGATTATACAATATTTAGACAAATACGTGTGTATTAAAACATAATGTCTCCAGAGACGATATCCCAGAGGCATGTTACAAACTCTAGCTTTCCAAAAAGAGCCAAAGAGTTTTAAAGTTTGTTTCAGAGCATTTAATGCTTTTACCACAGTGATTACAAAAGAGTAGTCATAATAATAAGGGGTGTGGCTGACTGAGAAGGCTCTGGAGACCCAAGATGTATAATGTGTCAGTTTTATGTATGATTTTGGAAGTATAAAGGCCCAGAGCCTTGGCTGTGCTGTAGCTGCTCTGCCCTGCATCACCAGCACAAAATGGCCCCAGATTCCCTGAAGGGGGAGCCACCAGTCGCATAAAGCTAGGAAAAGTTCACCACTGTGCAATGACCAGGATAGGAAGTGAGGCCGGGGCATCACTGATGCTCTGCTAAGCCCCAGCTGCTATATGGGCCCCTTTGCAATTATTGGCAGCCAGTAATATACTGTAGGGAACCAGTCTTGGTGCAGCCAGCCCAGAATCAGAGAAGCAAAAGTCGCTTAAAGCCACCTTTGTAGCCCATTTCTGAGCTCCACTGTGTAGTCCTCAGATGTAGTCAGGGATCTGGCCCATCATTTTTGAAGTAACGGCTTTCCACAGATTCCTTACCTCCTCTGTGCAAAATCCTGGTCCTGCGGAAGTCAAAATGTCCATTGACTTAACTGGGCCAGGATTTCAACCTTCTGTTTTTAATTGCTTGCCTGCAGACATATCGGAGAAACCCCCTGAGAAGTTAAAGACACAGAGCACAATTTTAAGAGGTTTTAGTACGCCATAATTCTCTGCCTTGTTCGTCATTTAGATTCCAGTCCTACAGTTCACTGTATGCAGGAAGAGCAGTGCCTTTGTGCGCAGCCCCATTGACTTCAATGGGACTATGCCCATGGTGAAGTGTAATGGCCTGTGATAAACAGGAGGTCAGACTGGATGACCCAAGTTTCTTTACACTCTGAGTCTATGAATGTGCACAAGTGTTTCCAGGATCAGGGGCCTTGCATGACCATTTTGATCTGGTAGTGTTCGACACTCACCCTGCACGTAGGTGAGTGGCTATCGAGAGACTCAGGCACGTTGTCTCAGTTTCTCTCCTCTAATGCTGTAGTCTAAGGTGCTCCATTAATTGCTTGTAAGTGAAGCGCTTTGCGTTCTTCATGTTCCAATAGCTAGACAGTAAGGTCCTCAGTCCAGGGACCAGCGCCACAAATATCTGTTGCCGAAATTGAAATGTTGAATAACACTACAGACATAGAATCCTCTCTCACTTGATCTTGCTTTTTTTCCCTCTGAGGTGAGAATAACCCCTTTAGAGTTTGTTGTGTTTTCCTGTCTACCTTGGGTACTTATATTTCCAGTGACCATGGCATCTGAGCCCCTCACAATCTTTAATGTAGTTTACTTATTATTACTATGTGTATTATGGTAGCACTTCAGAGCCCCAGTGCTAGGTGTAGTACAAACAGGGTAGTAGATGTCCCGTGACTGAAGAGCTTACAATCTCAATAGACCTGAGAGACCCAGGGTGCAGGAAGGGGTAGAACATACAAACAAAGTGAGCACTGTGATGGCAGCCAATGTCAGGTTAGTTCTATATGGAGAGGAGAGAAGGGGTTGTTTGTTAGGTTGTTTTTGGGGGGGGGGGGGGTAATTGAAAGGGGGGCCAGGGCCAGCCCGCGCCGGAAGGAAGAAGGGCAGATGTGAAGTGAAGGTTAGAGGAAGAGACTGGGGGTGGGGGGGAAGGTGGCAGCAGGTTGGAGCAAACAGACAGCCAGCACAGGGCAGAGAACAGTTTTGACTGGGATGTCCAGAGGTGCAAAAGGTCCCTGGTGCTTTGGTTGCTTCTGTCCCCTACCAGCTGGGGGCTCTGCTGGGTCGTCTCTGCAGTTTTTCCCCAAGACCACATGGTGGGTGGGAGGGAAGGCACCACCTGGATCCTAGTGTCCCCAGATGTGGGGCAGAGGGTCTCCCCTGCACAATTCGGGGTACAAAAAATATTGGGAGAAGGGGTGGCCCAGATGGGCCCCATTTTATCCCCTTCCCCTAGTACACAGTCCCTTCTTTGGCTGCTGTGTTTCCCACTGGCTGGAGTGGAGTCTCACAAACACCCATGAGGCAGGGCAGTGCTCTTATTCCAATTTTACAGATGGGAAGCCAAGGCACAGAGCTCTTAAGTAACCTGCCCAAGGAAGTCTGTAGTGGAGCAGGGACTTGAACCCAGCTCCCTCATGTCCTAGCCAATGACCTAACCGGCATTGTTGTTAGTAGTTTGTCTTTGGAAAACCAGCATCTCATTAAATTAAAGCAGGAAAAGAACATTCTTATTTGAAAACATCTGCTATGCTCTTTCCAGGATGCTCACGAGAAGTGAACCACTCAAACATTATTTTTAGAAAAATCAGCAATAAATAATAAATAAAAAAATCAGCAATTTCCTCTGCCAGGCGTGGAGTGTGTCCTGTCTTCTTGGGTTTGGTCTACTGGGCAGGAAGCTCTTCAGGGCCAGAACTGTCTTCCTTTCAGGTCTTGTACTGTGCCAAGAACATCGTCCAGTCTTAAGAGATATTAAGTGATAACAGTATGTTTTGGATGGCTCACATGATCAGCAGGCAAAAACGTTTAGCTTCACAGTTTATTCGGAGAACACTTCTATGATCGGAAATAGAAAGGAAAGTGTAAGTACAAAGGGACATACTGCCTCAGAAATGTAGATGAAAAATGCTCTTGTGAGGCAGATTAACTTTATTATCCCCATTTCACAGATCATGGAATTGAGGCACAGAGAAGCCTGTGCTGGTGATAAAAATGGAGCATAGGTCTCCTGTCTCCCAGGCCTGAGGCTTAACATCTTCTAAAGAAAGATTTGGGAAAGAAGAAAGAGTAAAGTCTCATGGTCCTCCATTGAGGTCATGTGGATTAGGCAGGCTGAATGGGTGAGAGGCATGTTAGAATCAAACATGCATTCATCATCTGTGAGCAGACTAGAGTGAAACCAGTGATGAGGAAGCAGCTGAATATAATACCAGTGCCAACTGCCCTGCTCCAAAGCCCAGTCACAAGTGTAGATTGGATCACTCTGTGCTGCAGATTAGAGAAAGGCATGTGACCTTACCTCCCATGAAGCTAGCTCCTTCCTTAGGTTATTGTTTAGCTGGGAGAATGGCAGAGTTTGTGCATCCTGACTGGACTCAGTTAATTTTACTGCAGTTAATTTTTAATCAGCCCTGTTTCCTATGATTATGTTTACCCATTTCTCTTTCACCCCACCCCACCCCATCCCATCCTGGTTTGGCTTCTAGCTAGCCACTTAGATGTTCACTTCTTTTATTTTTTGAGTGGGGAGAAGGGACCACACATTGCATTATAGTGAAATATGCTTGGAATGGCAGATTAATAGTGAAAAAATGAGTCTGTCAGAAGAATTCCACATGCACTGTACTGAGTTCCCCTGAGTGGTTTGAGCAGTGTCATTGACCTTTCGTTAACTAATTTCATTTTCATTAAGTGCCAAGTAGGCTAGCACGAATATAGCTCTCTTTTAATTTCCAGGAAGCAAAGTATCTAGGCCTAATCCAAAGAAGAACAGAGGGCACACCAGAAGCAGGAGTCTGTTGCTCAGGTCTACATGCTTTCTTCTAAGTGAACTTTATCTTCAGTAACTCAGATACTTCTTGTGTACTGTTTGGTGGCATTAATTAGATATGAGGATTTTCCAGGACATTAGCAAGTAACTGGGTCTCTCTCATTGTCACATCTACTCTCAGAAGTGACTGTAAAAATGACAGGTTTAAGATAGGCAGCTGTGTTAGTCTGTATCCGTAAATAAGACGGGGAGGACTTGTGGCACCTTAGAGACTAACCAGTTTATTTCAGCATAAGCTTTCGTGGGTGATAGCCCACTTCATCGGATGCATAGAATGGAACAGAAGTAAGATGCGTTTATATACACAGAAAATGACGTGTAAAATGTAAAAATGACACAGACTTATATCCCCTCCCTTCTGTAGTCCCTGCATAGCCAGTGCAGCTCCGAATGTGAGCTGGATGCTATTCCTGCTTGGACAGTCATCAACAGAATTGTTTGCTGGGTTCCATGGACACAGTTAGTCCATTACACCTGTGCTAACCCAGAGGACACTTTATACTCAGTGGGCAGCCCCCATTGGACCGGAATGGCGAACCAGGGCCAGTGGGAGCCGTGATCGGCGAACTGGCAAGTAAACAAACCGGCAGGGCCCGCTAAGGGTGCTTACCCTGTGGTGCTGCGAGCCAAGGTTGCCAATCCCTGATCTAATCTATATAAAGTGTGCCCAGAAATTAACACAATGGTGTCTCTATTCAATACATGAAATAATACATGATTACTGCCATTTACATATTTTTTGCAATTGGTATGCTTTTCAGTTATGTTGCTAATTTGTACTTTTAAGATCTGATCAGCTAGTCCCTTTTTCATGCAGAATCATGTGAAGACCATCCTAAGGAATATGCTTTTGATTACTCTATGTCTTTATAATGGAGCTTAGCATCTGTTAATGCTTTTGGGATAGGACAGGGAAGGAGATCTGCATGATCTGAGGGAGTTGGTTGATGTGATTGCAGAGCCATTGACCAGTATCTTTAAAAACTCGTGGCAATCAGGGGAGGTCCTGGACGATTGGAAAAAGGCAAGTATAGCACCCATCTTTTAAAAGGGGAAGAAGCAGAATCCAAGGAACTACAGACAGGTCAGCCTCACCTCATTCCTCAGAAAAATCTTGGAGCCGGTCCTCAAGGAATCCATTTTGAAGCAGTTGGAGGAAAAGAAGGTGATCAGGAACAGTCAACATGAATTTACCAAGGGCAAGTCGTGCCTGACCAACCTGATTGCTTTCTATGATGTGATAATTGGCTCTGTGGATATGGGGAAATGATTACCACAGAAATTATCACTATATTTTGGATTTCCTCTGTTTAAAAACCACTGTCTTCTTTTTATCAAGATTCTCAGCAGGAGTCTAGTGCACAGCAAAATTCCTTTTGTCTGCTGCCAAAAGCAACTAATGGCTGTAAAAAGATGTATACCTCTCTGTTTTAATTGTTCTCAAATTAATCGTTGCTTTCCAGTTAGGTTAGCTACACAGTAGTGTTCTGGGCTTGGAATGGGGATGGGTTTTCAAAGCCCTATAAAATATCTCTTTTGTAGCTGATGTTTATATATTAGAAGACAAAACCATGAAATGATCTGTACTGGCCTGGACTGAAAAGCTTTTTTGGCTTAGAAATGCTGAGCTACTTTTCCGGATGCTATGCTCTTAATAATTATAACTGTGTTACAGAATAATGCTTATCACCAGCACGTGTTCCCTGATTTAGGACAGATAGTAAGGCTTTGTCTACACTGCAGACTTATGTCGGTATGGATGTGGTATAGATTTTCCATGCCCCTGAGTGATGAGTTGTATCAACCTAATCCCTGGTGCAACCGCACTGTACCAGTAGGAGGGCTTCTCCTGCCACCTTAGCTACCATCTCTCAGGGATGTGGAGTACCTGTGCTGACGGGAGAAGCTTTCCCATCAATGTAGATAGCATCTACACTAAGCACTACAGCGGCGCTACTGCAGTATTATAAGGCCTGGTCTACACTACAGAGTTAGGTTGACGCAAGGTGGCTTATGTCAATAATTTGTCAATGTCTACACTAGAATGCTGTATCCCCTGATACACCAGCATAATAACTCCATCTCCACAAGAGGCATGGCACTTATGTTGGTGGAGTTAGGGCAACTTAGTGTCTGTGTAGAGACATTGCATTATTTACGTCGCCTGTTGGCTGTCAACCCCAAGTGAAGCTGACAACTGGAGCCCTTCCTCCCCTTCCCCGGCGCTGACAACCTAAGCTGTCAGCCGGGCATCAGATGAGACCCATGCCTGGCTGACAGCTGAGGCTGTCAGTGCTGGGGTGGCTGTCAGCAGCGGGGTAGCCCAGTTGTGAGCCCCATGTGTTGCCCTACACATGAGGCTGTCAGCCCCAGAGCTGCCAGACTCCAGCTGTCAGTGTCCCTGGTGAAGATGCGCACCACTGACAGAAGGAGCAAGTGTGGATGAGAACCAACACTTAATTACTGTGGTGGCTGTACATCAACTTAAGTCGACCTAATTTTGTAGTGTTGGCTTCAGAGAATCTTGCAGAGTAGAGCCCTTGATTTGGACTGAGTGTAAGAAATTAGAGGCAATATACAAATTTACTTTCTGATATATATAATAAAAAATAAAAATAAAATGGATACTTTGCCATATATCTATATCAGAAGTGGTGTGCCGAGTCTTCATTTATTCATTCTCATTTAAGGTTTTGCGTGCCAGTAATACATGTTAACATTTTTAGGTCGTCTCTTTTTATGTCTTTAATATATAACTAAAATTATTGTTATATGTAAAGTAAATAAGGTTTTTAAAAAGTTTAAGAAGCTTCATTTAAAATTAAATTAAAATGCAGAGCCTTCCGGCCCGGTGGCTGGGACCCGGGCGGGGCGAGTGCCACTGAAAATCAGCTCACGAGTCGTCTTTGGCACTCATGCCATAGGTTGTCTACCCTTAAACACAGCTTAAACACAAGCTGTTTGCAAGCTGGGTAACTGAATGAAACTGCATGTTAATGCAAAACGCATTGCAGGGTGGGGGAAAGAGGAGTGTATATTTTTTTCAGTTTTCCCCTTGTGCAGACCTTTGGAAATTTAGTCCATTATTATTATTATTATTTTATTTATACTACAGAAGCGCCTGCTGTCCTAGATCTATTGGGAGCCTCACTGTGCTAGGCTCTGGAGAAATACATAGAGAGATGTGGCCTCCCCTTAAGAGCTTACAGTCTAATTAGACAAAACAGACAAAGGGGGGTGAGTAAACAAAGGCACAGGGAGGTGAAATGACTGGCAGAGTCTGGAATGGAACCCAGATCTCCATAGCACCAGTCACTGAGCCACGTTGCCTCTTCATGTGTTCTGTAGCCAAAACCATGTACTGGCTGCAATAAGCTCATTGCGAGAGGGTATCTGAAAGGTCCAAAAGTGGAATTACTCATCTCTGCTATGTTTAAGGTCTTATTTTAAGGAAATGTCCATGGAACCAAATCTGACATTTGACAGACTGAAATGGAAAAGTGGCAAAACAGGTCTTGGTGGTTGAGACATAAGAGCCTAATCACGTAGCCTTTAAGCCCAAAGGTTATAAGATCAGCCCTAACATTGATATTAACATGTACACGGGGTTGGTATTTCCACATCAGTAAGTAATAAGTGTCTAATGACTGGGTTCAGTAAATCAGCTCCCACCTATTCTCCTCTCTTACCTTGTAGTTACTGATTTTATAGCATGGTTTGAAAATTGATTTGTTTGTTTTTGTTTCATTTCTTAGCGGGCTGTTTATCACCATGCACGACAAAGGCCATATTGCAACAATGCTAAACTCCTGGCCTGAAGAAGATATAAAGGTATGTCTGATTTCTTTTTATGGAGCTGAGAAAAGCTTGCAAATATTTTCCATTTCTCACAATAATCCAACAGAATTGAAGCTTCCAAAAGGAAAAGCAGCCTATCCCTCCGATCTCAAGTTTTGAATCGGAACAAACAAATCAAAGGAGAACCCATAAGTATTTTGTTCTTTTGTAGGCTTTCTTTGCAAAGATCTCAAAGTGGCTTCCATTCATTATTTAATTAAGATTCAAAGCACCCCTTTGAGGCTGATAAATATGTTTTTGCCAAGGAGGAAACTGGCACAGAGACATTAAGTGACTCACCCAAGGTCACAAAGGACATTTGTGGCAAAGCTGGGAATAGAACTCAGAAATCCTGAGTCCTAATCTTGGGGTTCAGTCACAAGCCTGCCCGTCTCAACTACAGGCTTGTTGTCTCGTTCGTTGAGCTTTGTTCATATATATATATTCTATATAAAGGGACTATTTCATGTAGATAGAAATCTGGCTAGATTGTCAGGCTTAACAGGTAGTGATCAACGACTCAATGTCTAGTTGGCAGCCGGTATCAAGCAGAGTGCCCCAGAGGTCAGTCCTGGGGCTGGTTTTGTTCAACATCTTTATTAATGATCTAGATGATGGGATTAATTGCACTCTTAGCAAATTCGCAGATGACACTAAGCTTGGAGAAAAGGTAGATATGCTGGAGAGTAGGGAAAGAGTCCAGAGTGAACCTAGACAAATTGGAAGACTGGGCCAAAAGGCAGCCTGTCTTAGCCCCGAGCGCCCCCTGCACCACCCATACATACACAACAAGATTAGGAGCCTAATTAACTGCAGTTAGAGGTGTGGTTGGGTCCTTGACATTCTTAACCTCAGGCTGGTGATTACATTGCTTAACTTCAAGCTTCTAACTTTGAAAATCTTGGCCACGCTTTTTTTTCATTCGTTGTCACAAAGAAACAAACAAAACCAGCAGTAAACTAAATGTGTGAGTGCAGTAGGACATTCCTTTAGGGATCAACCTAGATATTTGCTTGCCATCATAGTGCTGAAAAGAGCAAAAGTTGGTAGCATTGGGAGTGTCCACACTAACCACCTGCACACATGTCAGATACCAGATACCCGACGGTGGCTTAACTCAGGCTCAAATCTAGTATAGATGTCAATGCGTGGATGAGAGAAAAGACTAAAGTAAGGCTATGTCTATACTACAGATGCTACAGTGGTATAACACAGCACTGCAGCTAAGCCTCTCTAGCACCATAGTGTAGACACTTGCAATAGCGATGAAAGGGGTTTTTCCATCACTGTAGTTAATCCACCCTCTCAAGAGACAGCACTAGGTCAATAGAACAATTCTTCTGTCAACTACTGGTATTTATACGAGGGCCTAGATCAGCTTTACTACATCTCTCAGGGGTATGAATTTTTCACACCTCTGAGGAACATAGCTAGGTCAAGCTAGGCCTAGGAGTGGACAAAATAAAAACATGATGAAGAGAATAATTCTGGGGTTATGGCACAGGAATGGAAGTCAGGAAAGCAGGTATCCATTCCAAACTCTGCCATGACTTAAGGCACCTCACCTATACCTTTCTCTTTACCTCAGTTTCCCCATCTGGAAAACAGGAGCAATAATACTGACCAAGCTGTCAGGTCACAGGCCTGTGAGGCTTAATTTCTGAACACATACAAAGTGCTCTGAGATCCTTGGGTGAAAGGCACTACATGAGTGCCTAGTAGTCTCTTTATGAACTGGGCTGTAACAATTAGAGAACAGGTTAATGGCAGCTGACCTGGGGTGGGGGCAGTTCTGTGAAGGGAACAGTGATCAGTACACCCAGTATAGAATTACAAGTGAGATCTTATAGTACTGGCTGATGCAGAAAATGACTGTTAGCAAAGAGAGGAGATAGGAAGAGCTAAATCACACTGCTTTTTAGTTAAACACATTTAAATCTTTTTAATCGTCTCTCCTGTCCCATGTCTTCAAAACTGACTCATTTCAAAGACTGCTAGTGAGGGACCCGCCAGGTGCATAAAATAGATAAAGGCGGGGTGGGGCATGGAGGGGGATTCCTCACTCCAAGAGTTACTAACTACCTAAGACAGCGGTTCTTGAACTTTAGCAACCCAAGGACCCCCATTTTGATTTAAAATTTTTCACATACTTCCAAGCTTCCAGCTCAGCTTCAGACCCTGCCCCCCCTGCACCCTTCCCCCAAGCCCCTACCCCCACTCCACCTCCACTCCAACCCCACCTCTTTCCACCCCCATTCCATCCCTGCCTCTCCTTTTCCCCGCCTTTTTGTGGCCCCTCCCCAGAGTGTGCCCCATCCCCAGTCCTCCCCCTCCCTCTCAGCTCCTCCTGCACATTGCAGAACAGCTGTTCTGCCACATGCAGGAGGCACTGGGAGGTAGGGTGAGGAGTTGATCAGTGGGGCCAGCGGCCCCAGGAGGTGATTCCTCCTCCTTCTCCGAATGCGCCCATCCCCACTCCTCCTCTCTCAGAGTGCCTTCTGCACGTCACTGAACATCTGTTCTCCAGCATGCAGGAGGTGCCAGGAGGAAGGAGGATGAGTTGATCAGTGGGGCTGGCGGACCCCCTGGAGTACCCTCGTGGACCCCCATTTGAGAAATGCTGACCTAAGGGCTTGTCTACACTTACAGTGCTGCACCAGTGCAGGTGCGCCACTGTAGCACTTAGTGAAGACACGATCTACGCCAAAGAGAGAGCTGCTCCTGTCGGCACAGATATGGCACCTCCCATTGACAGAGCACTGTCTACACTGCGTAACTGCATCTCTCAGGGGTATGGATTCTCCATCCCGCTGAGTGACAGAGTCATACCAACATACGTTTGCAAGGCAGACCAGGGCTCAGAGTCCTTCACTGATGTTCTCCACCGTGCTTTGCTGCCCTCCTAGCCATCTCCCCATAGCTGACTTGCACCTTTGTGATAACTAGCAATATAGTAACCTACGAAGGGAACAAACTTCCATCCCGTACTGTGGCTACAAAACTGCATCATTATAAACCTCTAGGAAGCTGGTACTACGAACAATGTTAAATAAAGCATTGGCAAGGCTGTCTAATGGACACTCTTCATTATTTGCAGGCCATCGTGGTGACCGATGGAGAGCGAATTCTAGGCCTAGGAGATCTAGGCAGTTATGGCATGGGGATCCCAGTAGGGAAACTTGCCTTGTACACAGCCTGTGGTGGAGTTCACCCGCAACAGTGTCTGCCTGTCCTGCTTGATGTTGGCACAGACAACGAGGTAACATTACCTGCTTATTGTGTGCAGTTTAAAAAAGAAATGCTGTTTGATTTAAAGCTGGGTTCTTAACTCGGAGATTCAGGCCCTGAATTCAGAGCTAGCATCAAAGCTGCCTAAGGTAAGAAGACAGCTAACCCACCAGTGCACGGAAGTTGCCAGCTTGCACTCTTGCTCGTAATATGAGGTCAGATAAACACTGCCTGTCCTCGTGTTCCGCTGATGGGAAGGCAAAGCTGGAGCAGGGCCAGCGGGAGTTGAAGGGTCAGCTCCATCTTTCAGCATGATAAGGTCAGTTAAAAGATTTCAGCCATGCAGATACAGACGGGCTTTTCCTGTGAAAAGCATAAGGAAACGGACATATCCCCGGGTGTGTTTGGAAGCGATTATGTTTCAGCAAACGGAGAATCCCCACGAGGTGGTTTGGGCTTCATTAATGGCAGTGTTTTGTCAGATTGCACACTTTACTGCACACGATAACAGAACAGGAGGGCTCCGTCTGTTCACAGTTTTCTGCCTTATGACTCTGGCTCAGAAAGGCTGAAATGCAACATTTGATTGATGCTAGAAGAGACATCTGTGAAGATATGTTTTTAAAAATAAATTCCTATGGATATTTGCTATGGCCAATACTTGTTAAATACTCAAGAAACTATTTCAGAAATGTACTTGCTTCTCATTTGACCATAAGCCATCTGAATATCTGATTCTCAGCTGGCACGTTAAAACCAGTGGGACAAAACTTTCAAACTTGAATGCCTTAAGGAAGTCACCTCAATCTAAGCTTAGGCAACATAATCAGCTGCCTGATTTTTTCAGAGGTGCTCAGCACTCATGGGCTTCATTTGGAGTCGGAGGTTCTCAACACCTTTTTAGATGTGGGGCCGCCCAAAAACTGAGAGAGCCAAATTAGAGGCCATTTTGGAAAATTCAGGTCTAAGTGACTTCCCCATGCCAGCAGTAGGAGGGGAGTAAGTGTCAGTATCGGGGTATCTTGGATCCACAGGGCACACTGTTCCTCTTAGCCTTTGTACAGTCTCTCTGGCAGTGTACCCTGTTTAGTAGTAAGCCCTGGGTCTCCATATCAGACAAAGGGAAGACCCATGGCTCCGTCCTGGGTTCAATCACCCTGCACTGGCCACTGGGCCAGCGAGATTGTTTGTCTCAAGTTTCAATCACATGGTCTGTGCAGATACTTTCCCCTGCTCCCCAACTCAGGCAGGAGAAGGACTGGGGTCCGACAGGTAATTTGCCCATCCTGATCCAAAAAGCCTCTTTGGTCAGCATTCATTAAAAGTCAATGGTCAGGTTGTGGGTCTCTACTGTATAGCCAAGGTAGTTCCATTCTCATGTTGACCATTCTTGCTAGACCATTCATACCAACCCTTATGTGACTCTCACACAGTCACTTCATTACTATCTCCTGTCCCAGGAAACATATTAACCCCTTCCTACCTAGGGGGTAACAATACAAAAGTGAGAGGGAAACTGAATCATAAATGCTTTTCATAAAAATAATGCAGATATTCCCCGTGTTCTCCACACTGGGTTAGTACTCAGGAGTTCCTGGCTTTCCAGTCTGTGCTCAAACCACAAGGCTAACCCACGCTTGTGAAAAAATTAATACATTTAATTTTTAAACAACTTAACTCTGTCTGTGTTTAGTGCATAATGATGCATTTAAAAGCACTTCCCTGCCATCTGTCTGGTACTGCAGAGCATACAGATCAACCTCTTCAAATTCATTTCACAGAGATTTGTGGTGGTGTGCAGGTCAAATTAGAGTGAGTGGCATTACAATCTGGCCCCTGGGATCATCCGCATTCAGGTTTGGCCTGGCCAAACGTGGTCGGGCCCTGGCTTAGGTCTGCCTCCCAATGCCAGTTCCACAGCCTATGCTGATGCGCACTCAGGGCTGACGTGTGTGATTCTAGGTAATGTCGCTGAGTTTTTGAATTTGGCATAAATGGATGTTTTTTGTTATTTTTATGCATTATTAAATCAGAAGTTTCCCACATCTACTGGGAGACTTGGTCAGTGTTTTACAGAACACTTCCATGTACTGCTTGGGCAACTCAACCTGTGCTTTTCAGAACCTGGAATCACCCAGGTAGCTCACTTTAGAGAATCAGCGACAGACCGTTGACCACTTCAAAATGTATTCAAGTGCTCCATAGTAATGGAAATGTGTGTCTCCGCTTTTAAGAGCCATGGCATAGAAGAGCAGACCTAATCAAAATCAACGGGAAGCCCCTTTCATATTCCCCGCTAAAGGAAAAACAGCTGGGTTTCTGTGGCTCTGGAAGCAGATTTGATTTTAGCATACCTGCCAACAGTTAAGGTTTGCAAAGCTACAGGACAATAGGATTTGGTAGGATGCCCCCATCTGATAGCCATGATTCGGTTCCTGAGGCCAGGGCGGAAGTGGGATCTCTATCTGATGACTCAATGAGACCTTCAAAACATCCCGCTAGCTGGCCCATCTGTCTCCTGCTACTGCTAATTCTGTCACATTCTCACAGATGTTATTTCTTTCCATGCTGAATCGCCACTTTTGGAGGCAACTGCTTCTTATCAGCCATAGATAGGATGCAGTTCCCAGCACTTGTTGGGTTGATTGGGAAAACAGGGTTTTGTAAGTCTTTTGAATGTGTGGAGTTATGTCCAATATCTGCCAAAAGTTTCGAGAAATAGAAAGCTGAGTCTGAAGTTAGAAAATGGCAGCAAAATCAAGGAGACGAGCAAACACATATAGGTGAAGTTGAGGACTAGATGCTTCAGGAGATGAGTAAAGGGCTCTGCAATCAAATCACTGGTTCAAATCCAGCTCAGGTTAATACACTAGAAAGCTTGTTAGCATTTGGTGGCTTAGATGAAATGGACTGATGGCCTCATTAGCTCCTAATGGAGAGGAGTCCATATTGCAGAAATCATGACTGTCCCTAGTGAACGTCACAAGAGCAGTCTCAGGTAAGGAACCAGGAACTGAATGATCAATGGGCCCTGAACTACCTACAAGCTGTGCCTTACAGGGCAAGAGTGAAACACTTCAGGAAGGTGGCATAAGAAAGCACTGTCACTACATGAGCTCTCCTTGTCCTGGGGAGAGAGGACTCTGCTTCCCAGTGCTGACCAGCAAGCACTCCGTTCCTGTGATTGTATTCCCACAATGAGACGCTCCTTGGGGTGGGTTTATTTATCATGAACTAAAGCTACATTTGGAGTTCGGGAAGGGATTTGTGTTTGCATCATGCCCCAGAACTGGACAATCCGCCATGTTTTGTTGCTTAGCGATAATGATTGAAACTGTCATAAATGTGAGACACACGTACATTTTGGATGTAAATCTCTGTCTGGCAGAGAAGCCGGTGCCATAAACAGAACGCTTTGTGTCCTAGGCTCTCCTGAATGATCCACTCTATATCGGACTGAAACATAAGCGGGTCCGTGAGAAACAATACGATGAACTGATTGATGAGTTTATGCAAGCAGTCACTAACAAGTAAGTGGGGCTTTGTATGAGTCTCTTCTTAGTTGCTTCCATTTAAAAGATGTTAAAACACTCAAAATAAACACTAGCTGAATTGATAGCTAAGCAAAGAAAATCCATTAATGCAAACCCCGTGGGTGGTCTGGAAATAACCCTGGGTGCTCAAACACTCTAGGTCAAAATTATTTATGTCTTTAGAGTACTGAGAGGGGACTGATCATTTCCTGTCCATACATTAGGCTAGAGGTGTCAAATGGGCCCTATGGGCTGTATCCAGCCTTCATGGTGTATTTACGTGAGCTACACAGCAGAGTCACGATCTCTGTGGTTTTTTGGTTAATTGTCTAGCTGTCATGGATGTGAATTAAACCTTCCAAAAGTAAACAGGGTGTAATTCAATGCGGAGCTGTCTGCCTGAATCTGCAAGCAGCCTGTAAATGACTTACTCTGAGAGGTGTGAGTTTCCCTGCCCGCCAGTAATCACGTCAGTGTTAACCCCAAAGCCTGAAGACACTATGAATATAAGCATCAACTATCATATTGCTTGTTTTAGCTGTGGAACAGGGAAGGTGTTAGGAGTGATTTCCCTGGCTAAAGAATGTGGGATTGGAAGGGAAAGAAGTACAGAGAAATGAAAAGAGAAGAGACATGCTAACCGGGAGGAAAGATGGTCCAGTGATTAGTCTGCTCGCTCTGGGACTGGGGACCCAGGTTCAATTTCCTGTGTGGCCTTGGCCAAGTCACTTAGTCTGTCTGTGCCTCATCTCCTATGTACAGTGTAGTGCAATGCATTAAACATGGTGATGTGCTCCGATACTGTGGTAGTGGGGGGGCCATATAAATATTTAAAATAGACAAATGTCCAAAGAGCTAGGGAGAAAGGCAAAAATAGTGCAGGAGCCCACTTTCCCACTCTGCGAGGCTGCCTGCCGCCACAAGGTGCTTCGTAACAAAGTGACTCTGTGCTGTTCGTGCTGTGAAATGTTGCTGCTGATGCTGCAGCGTTGTTACTGCCGCCAGCGTTGCTGTTCTTGGAGCTGCAGTGTCAGCTGCACTAGCAGACAATGCAGCATGTTCATTCCACAGATCTCGATGTTATTCATAAGACCACAGGCTTGGTAGAGTGGTGAAGGTGCCCAACCAGGTTTATCATCAACAGAGCAAGGTGCTAGCGCCCCAGAACAGCAGGTTCACTAATACATGTACACCTGCCACAACGGTACCTGCTCAGTCAGCACATCAGGATGCTGCTGCTCCCTAGGCTGGCACAAAGTTGCCCCTCCGATGACTTCTCCTTTTATACAAACAAGTTCCGTATTTCACTCCAGACGTCATTAGTCACCCTGCTAGTCTGAACAAAACATCCTCATCCATTATCCTGTCATCCCTGCCTGATCTGACAAGGGGTCGTTGCGTTCTTGTACCATCTCGTTGGAATGCGCTTACCAAGTTACTAGAGACACCTGTGTGGTTTTGTACCATCATCTCTGGTCAGGAATGTGCTTACTTGATGTTAGCTAATACCTAGTGTGGTGGTGTTTTGCCAAGGTCAGGCCTGCTCTGGTTCACTGCCTTTGGTTCACACTGTTAGTTATGTCTAGTGCTCCAGCAAGGCCTACACTATATACAGGCCATATTCTCCCTTATCTTGATCTTCATACAAACCTTCCGTTGACATCAGTGGGAGATCCACTGTGAACTGGGAGAGTCTGGGTTTCTCTGTTTATATCCCAACTCATGGACCATCATTCAAAATGGAGGTAAGGCCTCTCCATTGAATGAATTTGATACATAGGCATGAAGCCCAGTCATGTAGCTCTCACTCATTTCCCACTGAAATCACTGGGACTGTTCACGAGAGTAAGGACTGCAGGACTGGACCCTAAAGCTATGGATATGGGCCTGAACCTGCACACGAAACCAAAAACACCTCGGCAGTTCAGGTCCAGATTGGAGCTTTACACCTGGCCGCTCCACAGTCTCCTACCTGCTTGCCCTGAGCTTCGGGGAATTTGGATTCAGAGTTTGCAGATTGGGCTACTCTCTGCTGGACTCTCATCCTTCCAGGAGATTCAAGGTCAATCATGACCACTTCTCCTTTCTTTATGGCTAGTTGGGAGGGAGGAGATGGCTGCCCCGAACAGTATTCTGTTGTAACACAGGATTGTGGTGTGGAAAAAGCTGAGAACCATCACTCATGGCTATAGGTTATGTGCTTTGCAGGGCATTCTTGTGCCCAGGGGGGAAGGATAAAGTACATGACAATCCCCTTGACTCGCTGAAGGGGACAGTGGAAGGAAGAGAGAAAAAACAGCTATTTAAAAAAGACTGGGAAAGCCCTAACCTCTTGCGCATCCTTTTCTGCCTCTGCTAAAGTAACAGGTGATGTTAATCAGGGACTGTAGAGTGCTGCAGCGCACTCCTACCCACCTGATTTTTGAGGTGCTTCATGTTTGCTTGTCTTCCCTCCACACTTGGATTGTTCCAGTTCTTTGCTTTTAAAGGCACCACGTCAGTTACATGAATTAGGTCTCCCCCTTCCCTCTGTCTCATCAGGCTGTTTCTATGTGCACAGCTGCAAACTGTAGGGTTATGCTTCTCATAAGGTAGGTCTGGAGGGTCCTGAAGGCAACACCTACCAGAAAAAATGACCTGTGCCCTTGCCCCATGCCCAGGTGAGTGAGGAGGAGCAGTAAGGAGGGAAATGGTGAGGACTGATCAGTGCCTTAAGCAGCTGTAGGTCCTGGAGGAGCTGACTGCTTTAGAGACAGTGTCTGCACAACCCTCCATTTTTATGACTGGCCCTTGGCCCAGTGGAATTGGTACTAGACTGAAAATTGGGGTGAAATCTTGGCCTCATTGAGTCAATGGGAGTTTTGTTATTTACTTCAGTAGAGCCAGGACTTCCCTGCTCTGCTACCGACTCACTGCATGACCTTAGGCCAGGCCCTTTACCTCTTCTGGGCTGCAGATTCCCCATCTGCAAAGTAGGCTAATAATTATTACAGAGCTTTGTATGTCCTGAGATCTGCGGATAAAAAATACTCTATCTAGTGATAAACATGATCACTTCAGGAAGGGGTGCATTAGAAATGCTGAAAAGAGAGTGGGAAAATTTGAGCTTGTGCCTTTTTTTCTTTATAATGGACAAAGCCCTGATTATTTTAAAAAAAGGTTGGATCTTTTGGGGCTTGTGTTGACGTTAGGACTTCATGTCTTGTCTAATCTGGAAGTCTCTAACAGTAGAGAAACACATCTATGGAATCACAAGAGACTGAAAGCAATTGAGAGGTGAAGGGAAATTGTAGTCTGAGTGTTTACAGTTGGTTATTTGTTGGCACGCTCTCTTATTTTAACTCCAGCCTCTATGAACACAGTGGAGGAAGGATGTCTCCCAAAGTGTCCTCTTCTCCTCTGGCCACAAGAGGACCAGGGAGAGAGATTCAGAGCTCAGCAGGGTCCCGAGACAACAGCTTGAGGCACTTGGTTTCTGTGATGATGAGTGGTCTAAGGACATAGATAAGGGCTCCCTCCCATCACTAGTCTGGCTCGAGGCTTTGTTTGGGATGTCAGTGACTAAGATTTCTGAACATGCAGGATATGAACCCCGCCACCCCTGCGAGATGTATTTTGGGAACAGGGCAAAACAGATAGGCAGCTAGCCAGCTCTGTCCTGCCACCTGACCCATCGGAATGTGCTCCCGGTCAGCATGTCTCTTCTGTGCTAGATGTTTGGAAAAGACTGCCTATTGTTTCCCTATGGCTGGGTTAGATGAGCCAATCCCAAAAGAGAAGGCAGAGGAGACTCAGCTATGGATTGCAGCTCTCCTCTCATGTGGAATGATATGCCAAGGCAGTGTGGTCCAGTGATTGGAGCAAGGTGCTGAGAGTCTTGGCTTCTGTTCTCAACTTTGCCAGTGGATGCAGAACAAATCACTTAGACAGCCTGAGACCCAGAGAGGTTATCTCCAGAATGGCATACCTTTGCAGGTGTATTGTGAGGGCAAATCCACTCATATGTATTAGCTGTCTTGAGACCATGGGGACAAGGCACTATGGAATTATATTATTACTACTTCTTGTAGTGCTCATTCTAGTAGTTATTCTTTATTGCAAAGACCCTGGTGTTGGAAAGGTGGTAACTCTAGCTGAACTGGATTCAGCAGGCCTGAATGCAATGCATTCATTTGGTCTTGGATTACCACTGAGATGAAGCAGAAAATGGCATGAAAGTACAGTCATTTTGTAGCTAACCTCAGTGGAATTTGTGAAGCGACCTTTGAATTTGAAAAGCTCTGATCCCTGAAATCCAGACTCAGGGCTCTGGCTTTTGTCGTTTATGAGAATAGCACTTCTCAGAATCATCCGAGAATAAACCCACAATTTGAGGGGAGAGCTTGTCTGATTATTTGGGGGGGGGGGCGGATCTTTTGGGTCCCTAACGATTAATTTATCAGGTTTATTTGATTCATATTGAGAGGTTTTGCAAGAACAATTCTTGAATTCTCCAAAATGGAGACATGCTCGTCACATAAAAAGTTTAATCTAGTTTATGAGGGTACTTTAAATTCTCATGTAAGTCAATGGTTAGTTCTTTTGCTGGAGCACCTCCTGTCCCAGCTAGTAACTACTGCTTCAGCGACATGTATCAAGGAAGTGGAATGTGTCAGAATGCAGGAAGGAGAATAGAGTGAAGATTCAATGTTCCAATGTATGAATAAAATCAAACAGATGCGATTCCAATTTATATGGCTGGAGGCATCTCCACTCAAAGGCAAAGGCTCAAGGATTCAAAATAGCCACTGAATAATGGATGGGTATAGCAGTAGCTCCACAGTTAGCACTAATGTATTTGCCAATAAAATGAAACATAGGGGCATTTTTAGACCAAATTATTGATGAAGGCCCTTCTCAAAACAGCTGGAAGAAATATCTGCATTTCCCAGTGTCTAAACCTCCATTCGTTACTGTTTCACCTAGAAAGCAAGAAAGGGGGCCAAATTCTTGTATTTGCAGCTCTCATTGTCCCCAGTGGAAACCAGAATTTGGCCTACTGAGCTCAGACCATGGATTTAGGATTAAGCAGCCTTGCAAAATGCTACTTGCCCACTGCAAGTAAATGAGGTGGGTTTTGGTTTGGGTTTGGGTTTTTTTGTGATGAGCAAGTAACATACATATATCTACATTATCTTCAGTCACCAGAGCAAAAGGAAAGTGAGCAGATTTCACACCTGAACTGTTAAATTTTCAAGGCTAGAATAAAAACTCACTTGCTGAGTCCAGGGATCCTATCAGAATGAATATCCCATAATCTCCACATATCAGAGAAAATTGTCCTCGAAATCCAGAGATCTGTGTGGGGTGCTGATGTGCCAAGGTATCTGCTGTGGAGAGTTAGATGGCCTTGCAGTGTGATGAGACTCAGTCTATACACTAATAATTTGCTTTAATTGGCAAACTCCCTTTAAAGAAACACTAACCAAGATCTGGGATTGAGCCGTGGAGTTTTAAAAAGCTTGTCAAGTTTTTTCCTCCTCCCTTTCTCCTGAACTCCTTCTTTCTGACTCCACTTCCACCTCCCATCATCTCTTCTATAGTCCCACTGTAAAGTAACAGTGTTACTGTGATTCCAAATGGCTAGAAGTGCTAATGATGGGCCTTCCCAAAGCGCCAGCCTTCCTTACAAACACTAGCCTTGCTCGCTTGCTGACAGATGTTGAGCAAACAAAGTATAGACCCTGGGAGAGGCACTTCCACACTCCAGCAAATTGTGTCACTGAAGCCTCATTAAGCTGTCATAACTTCTCTCCCTTTTCCTGTCCCATCACAGGTGATTACCAGGGTAATTGTGAAAACAGAAGCTGTCTCTTTTATGAGCCTGTTCCATTTGACAGGGTGCAGGAGACAATCAGAGACCAAGGTCTGGGAAATTGGAATGGGAGGAGAGGAAAAGTAGCTCTAAGTAGTTCTTTTCATTTTGGTTTGAACCAGATTTGTTTTCCCCTGAGCTCAGCCCAGTAATTTACCCCCGTACAGAGCTACAGATGAGGTCCCAAGTGCCCAGCAGGAAGCGGGGCATATGTTCTGCAACAAGTTCCTCTGGTTTCAGCAGCTTTCTAATGCATCGGACTGGAAATCCAGTGGCCGCTTTTATGATGCTAAATAATCAGTACAGTATCCCCAGTGTTATTTATTGGGACTTTACATTTAATATAATTTATTGACCTGAAAATATCAACGTGATGCTTGGCCACGACCATAAATGGATCCAGCCCCATTTTGGGGTTGGTAATGTAGTAACGCCTCAAACCAAGGCCAGGTGGGCTTCATTTCAGTTTTTGCTATGCAAGTTTCACAGAGAGCTAGCTCGCGTATCCCCATCTCTACCTCCATGGTGCTCAGGGCTTGAATTTCCTCCATGTCCACCTCGAATTGGAGAGAAGTGGCTTTAAATATGCACAGAGCAGCCCTTTCTAAACTACCAAGCTGCAGCACGGCTCTCAAAACAGACAACAAGACAGATCAGCCATGGAATCGTAAACGGGAATGCCCCCGTGGTCCTTCCAGTGACCTTCTTTGAGTGACCCGAGGGATGTCGTGAAAGAGCTGAACTCATCCCATGATCACAGTGACTCGCTTTGAGCAGGGTCTGATATTGAGGGTGGGACAGCAGTACTGAGACTGTGCTCCTGGCTCCACTCGCACCACTTCCTGTTACTGATTAAGGACTGAACGTCAGCCACTGCTGCTAAACTGTCCCTCTGGCAATGGGCTTTCACACTTCGTACATGACCTTGACTCATTTGGAATGCAACACTTTTATCCTTCACAGGGGCTTTCTGGCATTGAGCATTTACAGATGGACCTGATTTACTGTAGCTTTTCTAGGTGAAAGATTTGTCTTGAGGGAGGGCAGGTGGCTTTGCTGTGTTAGTTTGTGTCCAGGGCTCCATGCTAGCACTATTGCATCCGCTCGCCACTCCCAATCCCCAGAAAGTGCTGGGCCTCTTTTTAGCTGCACTATCCCTTTCATAACCCTGTCTTACTCCTCAGCAGATTTTATGCCTCTAGGGCCCAGCCCCTGGCTTCACATTGACCTGGACACAGTCTGACTCTCGCCCAGTATTAGAATGGAACGTATATTCTGGAGTAAGTGAAGGGAAACTGCAGCTAGAGCACAATTTGCTGCATCTCACACACAGAGGCAGAATACTGGGCTCATGGTGCCATTCCTGGGCTCTTCTGGAGGAGCCATCGGGCACCAAAACTTTCAGCCACAGAGCTGCATCCAAGAGTCCCTGTGAGCCTGGCTAACCCAACAGTCCGTAACCCAGACTGATGGCTCCCTTGTTAGGAGAAGAAGACAAGCTTACAGGTACGAACAGATTTTCCTGCTGTGTCTGTAAAGCACTTTTCCCAGCTATTGATGCTATCTAGCTAACGCCATCAGGGCAGATGAATCTCCTCAGAGCTGTAAAACTCAGCCTTGCGTGCGAGTTTTGGTGCTATAAAAACCCCAGCGCCCACTTTTCTTTTAATATTGCAGGGTGTTTTCTACTCTAGCCATTTGTGAGAGAAGTCTCTTCGCTAGACAGATGCGATAAAAATGCGATAAAGAAAAAATTTTTCTTTAAACCCAAAGTCTGATGTAAACAAACATCAAAGCCTCTCTTGACAAATACTAGCACTGTCACCCGTCCCCCGTACTGTCCAGGCTGTCAGCTATCCCCCTGCAGCCCCCATTGTTTCCTCCCCTTGGCCAGACGCACGTAAAGCTGTGAGAACAATGGAAAAAACAAAACTTGGGGCGGGGGAGGGTCTGAGCCCAGGCACCAGCCTGAGGCCAAATGCCTCCACCGCCATTAAAGATCCCTGCAGCCCGAGCCCTGCAAGCCACTGTCAACTGGCCCAGCCTGGCCGCAGGCGTTTAGTTGCAGCGTAGACATACCCTTGTATGCCTTAGCCCAGTCCTAGTGTGTGGCCCTGCTCAGGCAGGAGCTCTACATGCCCTTGGGCTACCAGCCAAAGAGCTACCGGTTCAGTTGCAGGTGAGGAGGGAGCTAGTGGATCCAGAACAGCAAGCTTGGCCTAGATGCTGAACCCTTGTAAAAGGGCTGGGCATGAACACTGTCCCCGTCCCCTGTCCCTCCCCCCCTGCAAATTCTGTACTTGATCCGTTCTGCTAGTGCCTGCTCTTCTGGAGCTTCTGGCTGATGTCTTGTTTCCAGCTTGCACAAGGTCTTTTTTTCTGATCCCTGGACTCTTGCCTCGATGAGCATAGGACAGATCGTCAGCTAGACTCCCCTGAGCAGGAATCCAGGACTTGCACGGGACCAGGGGGAAGTGACTTGCCTTTTTCTCTCTCAGAACATACCAGCTGGACCCAGCCTTTCCTCTACCCACAGCACCTTCTGTCAGTCCTGTGGGATAGCCTAGCAAGCCACCACCACCTGCTTCTTGCCCCCTGATGGTCTCCCGGGACTCCTGCCCCATCCACATACATGCTCCCTGTCTCCTGACCGTCCCGTACCTCCCACCCCTGACTGCCCTCCACTCGCCCCATCCAACTCCTCCTCTCATTCCTGACTGTCCACCCTGGCACCACTGCCCCATCCAACCACCCCTTCTCCCTGTCCCCTGACTGCCCCTGGAACTCCTGCCCCTGACTGTTCCCCAACACCCCATCCAACTGCCCCTCTCCTTTCTCACTGCCCCCTGGGAATCCTGCCCCCATTAAACTCCCCTCTGACTGCCCCAACCCCTATCCACACCCCTGCCTCTTGACCACCACCCCCAAACTCCCATGCCCTCTATCCAACCTCCCCTGCTCTCTATCCCCTTACCACACTGCCTGGAGCACTGGGGACCCAAAAGGGAGTCAAAAAACTATTGTGGGGTTGCGAGAACGGAGGCTGCTGGCCGGGTGCCCAGCTCTGAAGGCAGCACCACCACCAGCAGCAACGCAGAAGTAAGGGTGGCACAGGATGGAGGGGGGTCATCACAGCCTGAGATGTGACTCCCTGATCAGCCCCATCAGAATTCTCTACAAGCTAATCTATTACTTAGTTACTAACCCACCAGGGTAAACTGATCCTTTTGGATCCCTGTCTAAAGTCGTTCCTTTTTAGTGGGAGAGCACGTAAGTAAGCTAACAATCCTTTGTTATTGTTTTACTACCCCTTGAAATTCCAGTTCAACATGGAGGTAAAAGGACAACAGAGAAGGTAAACAAACTGCACATTCAAAATGGAAGTTGCACTCTGGTTCAGATACTCATAATCGTAGGTGCCAACTTCTCCTGGCGCCAGTGGGTGCTCGACCCACACCCGGTCCTCCCCGACTCCACCCCCTCTCACCCCTACCCTATCCCCATTCCAACCTCTTCCCTGTCCCAACTCTGTCCCCTCCTTGCCTTTATTGGACTCCTTCCACAAATCTCTGCCCCGGCCCCCCCTCTTCCCCTGAGCGTGCCACATTCCTGCTCCTTCCCCCTCTCTCCCACAGCTTGTTATGCCAAGAAACAGCTGTTTTGTGGTGGCAAGCGCTGGGAGGAGAAATAGGGACGTGGCACGCTCAGGTGGAGGTGAGGTGAGCTGGTGTGGGGAGCTTGGCTGCCAGTGGGTGCAGAGCACCCAACAATTTTTCCCTGGAGCACCCACAGTGTTGGCGCCTATGCTCATAACCAGCCCCTCTGTCTCAAACAGAATTCATGAGCTGTACATAAACAGTTTCCCCTTATCATCACATCTGCCTGCTATTGGAGAGGAATGTGGGTGGTAGGAAAAGATTTATGTGCCTGACACAGAAAAGAAATTATTCAGGAGTAATTCATCCTCATGAAAATATGATCCCATAGTCAGAGACCTTCCCACCATTGTGATGTTTGAAGTGCTAGTTGCACAAATTATTCCTGTGCGATAACACCATTTTTACTAACCAATTAATGTTAATTCAGAGGTCAGACTGGTTTTAATGGAAATAACTTGCAATTTTTAAAGCAAAATACCAGGCATGCCTAGATAAAGATTTGCTAATCCCATTGTTTGTGTCGTATTTGAAGTTGCATTGCGCCAAGAAGAGACCTACCACATAGTCCAATTGTGGTGTTTTAATTCAGCTTTGGCGAATGTCAGCACATGTTAAAGGTGATGGGGCATTTTCCTGATCATGACTTTTTCTCTTGCGAATGCAATACTACTCCCTTGGTAGATAATCGATAAGAGAATTATATTTGCCAGATACTTGCCATGTTATTCATTCTTTGAACATATTTCATGGGAACCCAGATTACCCTTTTTAGCTACCAAGCTCTAGTGGAGGAGAGAATTTGGGAAGCTTCACATTTAGGAGACATTGGTCAGTGTTTTAGAGGAATTATGAGATTGGATGTTTCCTCAATAGCTTCTAGAATTAATGATGTGAAAAGATTAAAAGTACATGGAACTTGTAACTGCTCCACCCCCAAAATACACTGTGCATCTCACAAATAATTGGCAACAGATTGGTGGCCTCTAGGAAGGGAATTAAAAAGATTAGCAAGTGTGGCAAAGCTCTGGCCTTGTCTCTGTGGGTCCTGCACTTCCAGGTGGTGTATCAGTAGTAGCAGGTCGTGGGGAACCCAGGACCACCCTCTACTCTGGGTTCCGGCCCAGGGACCCTAATGGTAGCAGCTGTTGACAGCCAACCTTTCACTGACAGATTTGCTACTTTTCCCTGGGCCACTTCCCCACAGCTCTTCCACTTCTCCCTTACCTCAGGTCATAGCAAAACTTCCTCTTCTCCAGCTCCTTTCTCCTTGGCTCTCTCCACCTGACTAACTGGGAGGTTTTTAACAAGTTTCAGCCAGCCCCTGATTGACTGCAGGTGTCCCAATCAGGCTAGCTGTTTCTACTCCTTTCTAGAAGCTTCTTGATTGGCTTGGAGTAGCCTTTGTTTGGCTATCCAGGGAACAGGGACCTGCACATCCTGAGGCTGATATACCTGCCTTCCAGCACTCTTCTATACCCTTCTGGTCTGACTCCGCCACACAAGGTATTTCAGTTGAAACCACATGGTCTCAGACCCTTTGAAACTTTATAGGGCAAGGAAAAGCAGGTGTCCTGTTAGAAATGGATGTCAAGCTTTTTCCTTGTGCTTGCTTCACTCTATGTTTATACCATGTATATCCCCATTGTTGTTCTAGTTTGTCCCATTATATTGTGATTATACTAACCATTTTATAAGTGGTTTGAAAACTAGTTTCATCCAGCTAAATATTTTAGGCAAGTCTAAGGTAGTTCCTTTGAAATTCAAAACCCTTCAACTCCTTTGAAAATCCAACCTTAAGCTCTAGGGTAACCGGACATCAAGTGTTAAAAACAGGAGAGAGGATGAGGGGTAATAGGAGCCTATATAAGAAAAAGACCCAAAAATCGGGACTGTCCCTATAAAATCAGGACATCTGGTCACCCTATTAAGCTCTAACATTTGGCGGGAGGAAAGGGAAGAGGTGATTATAATGGGAGGGTGGAGCACTCTACTTGGAGCAGAGCTAACGTGCATCACCCCAAAGAGAAGACCAAATGAAAGTAGAATTAGCTGGTTTCCTACAGACAGGCCTGAGGGGTGCATGAGCCTATAGAAGTTCTGCTGGGTTGTACATCTCCCAAGACGACTCTGTCTTCCCTAGGATAAATGCCCCTCCATTGCAGCTGTAGGACAGCACAATAAAGACAGTCATTAAAGCAGTTTTTTAGTAATCCACATCCATTTCCTCTTGGAAAGAGGAGGAAAGCTAAACACCGTGATGCTGGTTGTGTTGCTGCACTGCTGGAAGGCACATAGATATTGGGAAGGATTTATGGGTCATAGTGGTCAAACAACTGAACATGAGCTCCCAGGGCGAGACTGTGGCAAAAAGAGCCAATGTGATTCTTGGGTGCATAAAGAGGGGAGTAGTGAGTAAACAGGTTATTTTACCTCTTTGGTGAGATAGTAGAATACAAAAACATAATGATTAGGCTGCTGATGTTCTGAGACCACATTGTTTCTTTGTACTCCCCCATTTGTATCTGTATCCATCTGAGACAGGTTTCAGAGTAGCAGCTGTGTTAGTCTGTATCCGCAAAAAGAGCAGGAGTACTTGTGGCACCTTAGGGACTAACAAATTTATTTAAGCATAAGCTTTTGTGGACTACAGCCCACTTCTTCAGATGCATGGAATGAAACATATAGTAGGAATACATATATATATACAGAGAACATGAAAAGGTGGAAGTTGCCATACCAACTCTAAGAGGTTAATTAATTAAGATGAGCTATTATCAGCAGGAGAAAAAAAACTTTAGTGATAAGCAAGATGGCCTATATCAGGCAGTTGACAAGAAGGTGTGAAGACACTTAACATGGGGAAATAGATTCAAATCAAAACTGGATTCCTTTCTGGAAGGTCTGTGTTAGCCGAACAAATACTGTTGGGCTCAATACAAGGACAGCTGGGTGTAATGTTATGGTCTGGGCTATACAGGAGGTCAGGATAGATGATCTAATGATTCCTTCTTTCATTCATATCTAAGAATCTATGAAACCACAGTGATAGGTGCACAGTTTAAGAACCCAAAGAGAACAGAATAGAATATGTATTCTCCAGCCATTCCCAGGGATGGAGTCTACAGCTCTTTGGGTGGTGTGATAAAGGGAGTGGGTGAGAGAGGAGGATGTTCATGGAATATTGGGTCAGGGGCCACTGACCACTGAAAAAATCAATGGCAGGCCACACACATTCAACTCACTTGCCGAAGGGGTGTGGAGTTTCTGGGCTTCCTTCCCCCAGCCCCCCGTAGTGGGGTGAGCCAGTGCTCATGGCTCCAGCCCCACGGTGGAGCACTAAAACTCAGCACCCCCTCCATGAGAACCAGCTCACCCTGCCGTAGCAGAGAAGCCCTGAGTCTCCCCCCACCCGCTTCCAGCGGGTGAATTGAACATGTGTGGCCCACAGGCCAGATGAAAATGAGCAAGGGGCCAGATCCGGCCCACGGGCCATAGGTTCCTCACCCCTGCTCTAGGCAGTAAAGACAGTTCTTTCAAAAGCAGCCCCTACGTTTGGTTCTGTTTGGGGGGGGGACTGATCTGAGGCACCCTGGGCTTGATTTTCTGAAGTGCTTAGCACCCCCACTCCAGCTGTAATCCCTGGGAGCTGTGAGTATGTAGCAGGGTGACCACCTGCTCCTGGTCAGAAGGGCTTAAAACAGCCCTAGGAGAAGGCTGAAGCAGGGAAAGGGACTAAGGACAGCTGGGGAAGCTGACCGCAGCTGTGACCAATGCAATTAGGGCCCAGCTGGCCCTTATAAGAGGGCAGTGGGCTAGAAGCAAACAGTCTCTCTCTAGTCTTTAGAGAGGGAGGACCTGGCTGTTGGAGTTAAGCAGGGTACCTGGAGTAGGGCAGGGGGAAGGCTAGAGGGGTGCGAAGCTCTGGCCTGGAAACCCCCCAGGCTGTGGGGCCTAGTCTATGGCCAAATAGGTACTGGGGAGTGCAAGGGACAGCCACGAGGGTGGATGGAGGCAGCAAGTACAGCCTTCCTTGCTGGTGATGAGTGGCAGTTATACTGCAGTCTGCCCCACTGAATGGGGGTAGGTGGTGACTGGCAGTTGCCTAGACTGAGGCAATGTGGGGGTTCCCCAGGGAGGGGAGACCCTGAGATCTGTGGGGATACTTCAGGGGTTCAGCACCCCAGGGAAGAGGGCACCAGGGTCTGGGAGGGACATGGGGCCAGCACCAAGTGGACATCAGCCTGCAGAGGGCGCTCTGGAGGTTGGTGAGCTAATTCCCTGGATGTACCAGCAGGAGGCGCTGCAGGAGTGAGCTGCCACTCTGCTACAGGGTGTCTCTGCAAATGTGTCTCATTAGATTAAGTATCAGAGGGGTAGCCATGTTTGTCGCTTTTGCAGATCCAGACAAAGAGTCTTGTAGCACCTTAGACTAGCAGAGATGTTTGGGATCATAAGCTTCCGTGGGCTAAGACCCAC
>ML677344.1:13509999-13593654 GCA_007922305.1 Dermatemys mawii | reverse complement strand
GCTAGTCTATAAGGTGCTACAAGACTCTTTGTATCATTAGATTGTGAGCTCCATAAGGCAGGGACTGAGACTTTCCCCTCTGTTTGGAGAGCGCCTAGCTCGTTATGGCAACTAGAGGTAATACAAACTTTTATGAAAGGAAGGATGGTGTTGTGGCTATAACAGTAGGCTGGCTTCCTGTGTGACCTGAAGCAACTCACTTCATTGCTCTGTGCTCAATTGCTCATCTGTAAAAGGGGGGTAATAATGCTTACCTCCCTTGCAGCAGTGTTGTGAGGAGAAATCTGCTGTTCTCTGTGAGGTGCTTGGATACTACAGTGCCAAGCACCAGAGAAAAGTCTATGCCTAAGTAAATAGGTGCCTGGATGTAGCCAACCATGTAAGAAAATGTTGTCTGGGTGACTTGCCCAAGATCACACAGTGAGTCAGTGTAAGTGATAGGAATAGGACCCAGTACTGATATATAGTCTCCAACTAGAAACATTACAGAGGCCCAGGTATCTGAAATGTGGATTTGCTTTGTTGCTCTGCCAACTAGTGACTTTGGGCTTGTTTGCACAGAGCCTTAGTGTATGGCAAACCAAGCTGTGAATGTACAGCGCACTAGCTTGCTGCACACTAACTGGCTTGTGGACCCTGCTACCGTGCACTAAAAGTTCTCTGGGTGCTTTGATATACTAGCAGTGTTATGTTTCAGCAACACCCAGAGACATTGGATAAAAACATAAAATGCTCTTTCTGGAAGGTTGCAACATAACACTTCTTTGTTGCTTAGAATGCAGAAAACACAAGAACTCTCAAACAGGGAGAAACAAAGCAGGCTGCTCCCTAAAATAGCATGACACAACTCACCAAGCTAGCCGCCTACAAACCGATTCTTTCCTACAGAGCCCTCTAGCCTGCAAGCAGGACCAGGGCATAAAATTTTAGCTTGTGATTTTTTAGAGTTTTCAGTACACCCCAAGCAGTACCCCAAAGCACATTATGAATGTTTAGTGCCTGGTAGCAAAGTCCACACAGCCAGTTAGTGCCCAGCAAGCTAGTAGCACTGTAGATTTACACCCCAACTTGCCATGCACTAAGGGCTTGTCTACACTACCACTTTTGTAGGTATAATTTATTTCGCTCAGAGGTGTTGAAAAACCACTGACATGGAAAACAGGACAATGTTTTTTATAGATCAGTGTTGTGTACTGGACTGAAAAGAGCAAGAAAGAGACCAGTGGAAAAGGGGACTGACTGCAAGTGAATTTTTCAAAAGAAATGTAGATGCTTAGGAGCCCAAGTCTCATTGAAAGCTAATGTGCTTTAGGTTCCTAAGTGCCTGAGTCACTTTAGAAATCGGATGCAGATGCCTCAGTCACACATTTTTTGATAAATGTTCCCCTATATCTCTTGAGGGGCAGGAGAAGTGGGGAGAGAGAAGTTAACAGGGCTGGCTCTTAGAGAGGCCATATGGTTTATAAAACATGCCTGACCAGCCTGATTATATTTCTTGTGATGAAATAGTAAATAGGGACAATAAATGGGCTTGTCATTGTCTCCTTGCCGACAGACATGGTAGAAATTGAAAGTAGCAACAACAACAACAAAAATCTGGGTCACTCTGGGAGCGCCTGAGCCGAGCCACTCGGGGAGCTGTGAATGGAGCTTTTGATGGCTGTAATCTTGGCTTTTAAACAAAGCATGATTTGCCTTGTATCACTTTCTAATTTAAAGCATTGGTGTCCCACTTTTTCATGTCAAATGTCAATGGCAAAAGGGAGAGACTGGCTGGGAGGTATGAATGGCAATGCTGCCTTTGCATTACATAAGGTCCCAGAGAGGGTCATTTTTGTAATACCGCAACAGCCATTTAGCCTCCTTTGACATAACTACAGCACTGAGGTTACTAATCGTTGCATTGCTCATTCCTCATGCTCCTCCCGTTGTGTGGTGATGGTTATTTGAGAGCCAACCCTATTCACTTTCTCTCTTATTTTACTAGTGTAGCAGTGAAGACAGGAGTCAGATGACTGTTGAAAGTTTAAAGAGACACATAAACCTGAAATCATGCTGCTGTCTGGAAAAAAATTATCTACAAGTAACAACTAGCATGACTGTAACAGAAAGAGATTAGAAGAGAAGCATTTTCCTCTAATTCGTTTACTTTGTGTTTTTTGTATAACCTGTTGTTTGTGTTCCAATCTTCCCCAGTGCAACATGGGAGAGAGGAACATTTTTAATGTAGGAGAATTTAGTAGCCAAATGGTAGGGGGATCAGGGGCTGGTACATGCAGTGATGTAAACAGCTTTGAACTCATTTCTTTCAGGCACCTAGATTCCAAGTGGACTCTTGATGGTATCCTTTCAACTCAGATTTCTTTTGTAGGCAGGGTACTGCCTTTTTAAAGAAATAAACTGAGTCAAGCACAAAAGTTCATTTCCTTACCTTTCTAAGATTTGCATGCAAACTCTCCTTTGAAAATTGGTCAGTTCAGTATTTAACATTATCCCAAATATATATTTAATATCCCTTGTGAATGGGACTTTGTAATACTACTACTTAGTCCTTTTGTAGTGCTTTCCCTCTGGGGATCTTGCACAAATTCACAAACAGGAATGCAGTGATACTCAGAATATCCTTGTTAGGGAAATATCATGGTCCCCAGGGGGAAACTGAGGCACAGAGCAAGTAGGTGATTTGCCCTAGACTATGTGACAAGTCAGTGGCAGATCAGGTAATAGAACTAAAATGTCCTGCTTCCTCTGCCATAGCCATAATTCCTTCTGTATAATCAGTACAAATGGGAAGAATAATCTCATGCTTAAAACACAGGCACAGAGTCAGCAAGTCGGGGTCCAATTTCTGCACTGACTCCCTATGTGACCTTGGGAAGTCATCTAATTTTTCTGTACCTCAGTTTCCTCCTCTTGAAAACTTCTGTATTTCCAGGTGTGATGTCGTGAGGCTTAACTCATTGTCATTTCTGGAATACATAGAGATACTCAGATGAGAGGCCTGTTGCAAAGCAAATTAAAGTACATTTCCCTAGAGTGGCAGCAAAGTCTCTGGGCAGGTCTACACTATGGGGCTAAGTCGACCTAAGTTATGCAACTCCAGCTATGTGAATAACCTAGCTGGAATCGACGTACCTTAGGTCAACTTATTGCAGTGTCTACTTACCTTATGCTATTGCGGCGACGTACCTTATGCTTCTCATTCTAGTGGAGTACTGGAGTCTACACGAGAGTGATCAGCGATCGATTTAGCGGGTCTTCACTGGACCAGTTAAATCGATCCCTGGTGGCTCAATCGCCACGTGTTGATCCCCCGGTAAATGGAGACAAGCCCTCTGATTAGAGTAGAGGATTTTGATATCTAACATTAGGGCGACCAGATGTCCCATTTTTATAGGGACAGACCCATTTTTGGGACTTTTTCTTGTATAGGCGCCTATTTCCCCACCCCACCCCACCCTGTGTCCCGTTTTTTCACAGTTGCTCTCTGGTCACCCTGTCTAACATAGGCACTCTCAATACTACTTCCTTGGATGGTTATCTCCACTAGTCTTTTTTCTATATATATTTTCTCTACATGCAGCCATGTTGTCTTAATTAAAAAAATTTAGCAGGTCTAAACTTGTCTTCCTGTGTTGTGGAGGTTTTTATCCACTTCTAATTGTCCTTTAAACTCCAGGTATGGCATGAATTGCTTGATCCAATTTGAAGATTTTGCCAATGCCAACGCTTTCCGTCTTCTCAACAAATACCGCAACAGATATTGTACATTCAACGATGACATTCAGGGTAAGTGCCAGTGCAATCCTGACTGATTCACAGGGAAATGCAACAGAGTTCATGAGGCCATTAAATATACTGAGCTCAAATTTCCGCTGAGCCTGATAGAGCTTACACATAAGCAATCACAATGTAAACAAAAGCACAGTAACACATTTTGAAAAGTGTGCCTGCCATTTCCAGTAACCTCGGCTGCTCTGCAATTTTCTGCAGCAGTTGTCACTGCGAGAGCATGTACCACGTGTGCTCTCCCAGTGCTTTAGTTAGTTCAGAGCGTTGACTTAATTTTCTGCAATCTGATTGAGACAGTAAAAATGATACTTAGCAGTTATGGATGGCTTTTACACTTCAAATGCTCTGTGCTATTATCTTCCCAGTTGGCTTCCTCCTTGTATACAGCTTCTGCAATTAACCCCACTGGGGTAAATCCAGGTTAAATGGAGCAACTCTGGGTATTCACTACGGAAACTAAGAGCGGAATTTTCCCCAGCGGGATTAATGTGACTCTTCCGAAACCACAGAACAGTGAGAGACAAAGCTGGGATTAAGACCCCTGTCCTGTCTCAGTCCCAGAGCCTACAATGCCCCTAGTTTTCCTTAACACGTGGAAGGGAATGAGTATCAGAACTGGTGGTGTCTCAGTCTGGCGCTCAGATCATTAGACCTCCTCCCTCTGTCTCCCAAACAAATGCATAAACTCTTCTTTTCCTTGACAGATGCTCTGCCAGTGTTTCACATGTGGGGATTTTTTGTTGGTTTTAAGTCTCTATGATAAACCCTCCCACCCTATCATGTTAAATCTCCCATCCTATTGAGTTAAGAGCACGATCTTCCAATCACATTTGAAATTGGCCACCCTTTTCCTCTCTTTCTTGTCTTCTCCCCTATTTCTTCCTCTTCTAGTCGTTACTGGTGTACGCAGGAATTTCAGAGGGTTGATCTTAATCAGCTATTTACAAACAATGGGATTTGTCCTAATCTGTGTCTGAAAAAGATTGAAAGGAAATGTGCCAGTATCAGTTTCACATGAGGCCTGTCCCTAAACAAGCTGCTTCCCAGACGTATCTATGTACACACTCCTTCCAGCAACATCCTGCAACGCTGTCTAACAGGTCCTTCACAGCGATGAAGGTCCAAGAGTGATCAGGCCCCCAGAGAGACTTTGGGGGATGAAAATGTATGGGAGAGAGAGGTAGGATGAGCAGTCATCCTGGAAGAAGCATTTTCTGAGGAGGGATTTGGTGGAGACATGTCAGACTGGGAAAGGGAGACATGGAGTAACAGGGACGAAGTCCAAGTGACAAAGGGTAGGAGAAGAACACAAAAGGGGATGGTAGATCCATGCAGCTTGTGTGGAATGAAGAGGATGGAGGAAGGAGGTGAGAGCAGACCAAGAAGCAGTAGCCACATTTTGCAAGGCTTTGAGAGCCAGGACAAAGCTTGAATTTGATGGGCGGGTGTTGGTGTGTGAAAACAATAAAGAGATTAGAAGAAGGACTGGGCTTGGTTGGAGGGAATGGACTGAAGAGGGGTGAAATGGGTGTCTGGGAGAGGGGGGAGAGGTCAGTAAGCCAGAGGAGAGGGGATCAGATGCTGTGGTGAGAAGTATCTAGACAGAGTGCGAAGGAGAAAATTGTGGCCCAGACAAGGGTTTTGGTGAGGGGGCTAGAGAGGGTTGGGCAGATCTTTTTGAGATTTGCAAAGGGAATAGTGGCAGGATTTGGTGACTGTCAGTGCGAGGGATGAGAGGGGGAGATTAAAAGGACATGGCAGCTCTGAGCCTGGGGACAGAGCAGATGGTGGGGAGAGCCCATCTAGGGAGAGGATTAACGCCCTCTCTGGAGACCCCTCAGTTGAGTGCCTGGGAGCAAACTCTGGATCTAACTCTGCAGAGCACCCCGACAGCACTGCTGGTGTGGTTCCACTGTGAAGGATGGCAGGGATTGTGGGGGGCTATGGTGGGGGGGTCTGCCAGCACACAGGTATTGGCTGGTGCTCCTCAGTTAGGCATGTGCCTCTTTGAAAATTTGGCCCTTAGGAAATTGGCTGATAGACAAAAATCCCCACACGCTAAAACAATAGACACTTCCCGCTTTCCAAACTTCCTGATCTCCCCTATAACAAAGCACACAGCTGGTGCTGGTTGTATTGTAGCAGATGAGGAAACAGCTCAGTAATCACTGGGTAGTCATGAGATGAGTCAGGGAAACTAACCATTGTCTTGGGGGTTTATGAGGTTGCCTTTTAATTGTCTGTCAGACAGCAGAAGTGAGGAGGACAAATCCAGAAGGCTGTGTGAATGTGTCGAAGGAAGCTTCTTCTAGGCCTCTTTACATTCAGTTACGCTCACTTGGACTCACACAGTCTTGTAATTCTCATCCCCTTACCCATCTCCTCTGAATTTGGTCACTGAGCCTAAGCCAGGATAACCTATGTACCGCAGAGGTGTGGGATAAAGAAGGGGGAGTCTGACTTTAATTCATACCCTTCTGTTTCCTGCTTTTCCTGCTATGCCCCTCTCTTCTGATTCCTCTATATCTTGGGCCATGGCTACATTTCCAAGTTGTGCCAATTTAACTTAAATCGGGTTTTAAATGATTTAGTTAAACCAGTACTCAGCCCTGAGTGTAAGCACTCTTGCTTCAGTTTAACTCAAGTCATTAAAGAATAGATTTACTGCAACCTGAACCTGACTTATATGGATTCAGCTTAACAGTGTCCACATAGGGGTTTGCACAGGTTTAACAAAATCAGATTTTAAAACATGCTGTTAGCTAAAATGGTGCAACCAGGCTAGAATTGCACCAGTTCAAGCTTATTGGCCAAAGTCACGGGGGCAATTCACCATCAGTAAGTGGGTTTGAATCTAAGGCCTGGTAAACACAGAAGAGTTAGGCTGGTATAGCTGCATCAGGCAGGAGTGTGAAAAAAAACATATATCTATGCTACCCCCAGTGTAGACAAAGCTACACTGACAGAAGAGTGCTTCTGTCACCATAGATACCATCGTTTGGGGAGGCAACACAGCCGTGGAAAAAACCCTTCCATTGGAGTAGGCTGCATCTACACTGCGAGGTTGTCCCAGCTTAGCCTCTGTAGTGGAGATGCAGCCAAACAGGAATCTGAGACAAATGCCCATACTGAAGGTATATGAAGAATGTATAAATCCTACCCGTCATAATCCTTTTGGCCTCCCTTTCTTTGGTCCCGGGTGTCTGAGAGAAAAGACGCCATCTCTTGAAAGATGAATTCCCACCATTGTTTGGTTAACAATACTAACTTCCTTCAGAGAGCGTCCTAACACAACACACAGTGACAGTGACTCCGAGGATTTAAAAAACCCTTCCCCCGCCCTGGCCGGCCTGCTAATGCGGAGTGGGACGTTTGCCATGTACGCATCACAGACTGGGAAGAGGTGATTGTTTTTATTACGAAAGCCATTAGCCCAGGCCTGAGGCAGGGGCTGGCTCACAGGGCCCTGCTGCGTGGGAGTTCCCCATTCAAGGACTGCTCCTCATTTCTCCCCAGGGTTGATGACATCACTCCTTTCCCAGGCCTGTCTTGGTTCATTCATGGGGCAGCAGCTGGGATTTCAGCTACAAGGGATTATTTTTTGACTGTTCCCTCACCCTGCTGAAAAGTGAGGGATGCACTGAGCAGCAGGACGTCTGACTGGAGAGGCACTGGGAATATCCTACCCTTCTGTGGTTTGTGTACTTCCCTTACCCACAGACAATGCGGGAGAGAGAAGAGACAATTGAGAACTCCTGCAGTGGGATAAATCTCGTGCACTATTGAGACAGGGCTCCGTACATTTCTGCCTCATCACTATATAGAGGAAAGCACTTGTTGAAGTAAGCAGGAGCCCATCATGAGATGATGCAAATCTGCTCAACTCTAAAGCTACATGGCCACGTGCCTCGTTCACTGTGCAGTCGAGAGCTTTGTCTCATTCAACTCAGCCTTCTAAAGTGTGTGCTGAAGTGTGGTGATCCAGGGCCATCAAAATCAATCGAAGTCTTGCTGAGTACTTCAATGTGGGAGGCCTGGCTGACACGGCTGAAATTTTTGTGCAACCAGCACACAGTTTTCCATGTCTTGGAAAACTTTACGCACTAGTGGATTAAAGGAACAGGGCCCCTTGCGTCAGTAAAGGTTCTTGTCACATGGAACAGGGCCAAGTAGCTCCACTTATTTGCTGCATATCAAGAATACGGATGACTTCCATGGGCTCCGATCATGTGCCTTGCCCTGAGCAGTATGTAGTAGAATAGGTTGCTGTGAAACGTGTATCTATGGTTGTAGAAAAAAATTCTGATGTGCTCTTGAAAAGGAGTATTTGATCATGTAATTAAGGAACTGTATCTTGCATATGGACATAGGGGCAGAGACAAGGATGTGTGGCTGTCTCTACACTGACATTTCCTTACTTTCGAGAAACTTGGATGTTCTCTTTACATTCATTTTTTTATGGAATAATAATAATAATATTTACTGAGATTTTTCAAAAGTGACCTTTGATTTTGGGTGCTTCTGTTTCTGGGTGTCCTTGTGTCTAGCCTGATTTTCAGAAAGAGCAGCACACCCACCCTCAGCAAATGAGACCCCTTCAGGATGTCTGAGGATGAGAACCCGCAATCACTAGCCACTTCTGAAAATCTTGGCCCTTTACACAAAGCAGTTGCACAATGAAACTGGAAGGCACTCTGTGCACAGGGATCATTTCATTCCTCAGAACTTCTTTATGTCTTCTCATAGTCCTTGGACTATAAGAGAATGCTACTCTCAGGTCTTAGCTGAGGTGAGGGGTGTGTTTATTGCAGCCCTCCCAATCTCCTGAGGTCCCTTCCAACTCTGAGATTCTATGACTTGAATCCCTCAACTGTTTGGGTGGGTTGGACTCCAGAGCTGCACGCTGTGGCCCAGGCTGAAGGCCCAGGTCCACAGGCCGAGTAGAATTGGACTAGTGTCTGGCAATGAGCTCTGTAATTTCAGCAGATGGACCTGTACAGTATCTTGTTTTGTTGTTTCAGCTGACATGAAATATGCATTGGTCAATGTGTCAGGAAACTAAGAGGGAAGAGAATCAGAAAAGGAAGAGAGCGCTGGAAGATATAATGCTATAAACAAAGCAAGCTATGTGCTGTTGGACAGCTTCTGAACAGGGAAATGTCCCTGTAGGGACCTTCCCATCCTTTGTGGGAAGGCAGAAGGGGAGATATTTCTCAGTCCTGCTGGGATGCTCCATTATCCTGCCCCTTCTGGCCCACTGTGCTCTGCGGGAGATGAGGCTCCCACATTTTGCAGTTGCTGCTGCTGACTACAGGCCAGCTCCCCCTCCTGCATCCCTTATGCACCCAGAGGTCCCAGTGACTTTTGTGTGGGATGCTCATGTAACCCCCACACCGTCTGGGTGTGGCGTTCTCCGCTCTAGGGCCACCAAAACCAGAGAAAGAGAGATGAAATGAATCTGCTCTACAGCGTTAGCTAATAGGTGGCTTTTAGCTCATGCAGTAGAGGTTCATGCACTAAGCTCCAGAGGCCCCAGGTTCAATCCCACCCATGGACGACGGGAGGTCTGTCAACGTTACACTTACAGAATAGACCAGACCACACTCTTGACCTCAGTGGAACAACATCGATATAGAGCTGCTGAGGGTCTGGCCTAATGTGTTTGATCCAGTAAGCGGATATGGAACATTGCACTTTCTGTCCCCACATCCACACCACCAGCAGCACAGATTTGTGACTGTATTCAGCTTTTGTCTCTCACTGGCCAGTATTACTAACCCTGTCTCTGAACCATTCCTCTAGCCTAGGGGTAGGCAACCTATGTCACGTGTGCCAAAGGTGGCACTTGAGCTGATTTTCAGTGGCACTCGCACTGCCTGGGGCCTGGCCACCAGTCTGGGGGGCTCTGCATTTTAATTTAATTTTAAATGAAGCTTCTTAAACATTTTAAAAACCTTATTTACTTTACATACAACAATAGTTTAGTTCTATATTATACACTTCAAGAAAGAGACCTTCTAAAAATGTTAACATGTATTACTGGCACGCAAAACCTTAAATTAGAGTGAATAAATAAAGACTTGGCACACCACTTCTGAAAGGTTGCCGACCCCTGCTCTAGTCCATGCTGTAAAGACCAACATACTTTGCTTCTCTGTTAAGCTCCTTGTAAGAAGTGCATGATACAAAGTCACTCTCTGGGGAGACAAGCTTTCTCTATATATTAAATATAGAGAGAGAGAACCTGACTTGTTAAAAAGGTGCTTGGTGCCCGGTCTCAGCACTGACTCTCCTACTGCAGTTTTGTCCCCTGGCAAGGTTGCTGGGGCAATGGATAGCAGTTGCTTCTGCCTTCCTTTGAAGGGAATGAGGTTTAATCTCTCCAGTGTCACTGATGAACTAGACAGCTCTTCCCCCACCATGCTAAATGCTCTGCATCTCCAGGGGTTCCAAACCTGTCACACTGGAGAGTGATGGATCTGAACTAGCATCCTCCAAGCACCAGCACGTTACTGGGCTGCTAGATCACTAGGCTGTACCATTTCATGTTTTATTTTTTAGCCTTTTCTCTAGGTCCTCCTTGGGAAGAATTACAGCACTGCAGTTACACTTAGAGACTTTGAGATTAGGGGAGCAAAGTGAAAATATTCGGATATCTTCACCTCGCTTTAATGTTGCTGTGTTTTACTTTCAATTATGTATTTGGATTGCTTCTGGAACAGCTACTCTCCAGTCACCAATAACCATCTGAATGGCAAAGGCTGCAAAGGATTAATATGAAGGAAGGTTTGGAAAAGACGCACAAGCTGGGACTTGTTTGTTCCATGACCATAAAATCGCATATTTTAGGCTGCCCCTGCATGAAGCGGTTAAAATGGCATTTGCTATTCCCTTGTCCCTGATGTTTGCTAAGGGTCAGACTCGTGAGGGGCTTTGGTGGAGTGAGCTAGAAGGAGAAGGAGAACTTGGGTCAGCGATTAGAATCTTGGCTCAGCTGAGTGTCAGCCCCTTCCACCAGATGCATTGGACATTGTGACAAGGAAGATATAAAGGCTGCTAGGGAGTATCACCTGCACCAAAGGCCAAGATAATGTGATGAAGTGGTGCACACGTCTGTGAGTGACTGCTCCTGTAGGAGAGAATTGGAACTGCTCAGTTGTTTGTCCTAAGCAGCTAATAGCTATTGGTGATTCCCCCTGAGCTCAGGGGCTAGGATCTGTGCTTTTGGAGCAGGAGGCTCTGAGTTCTGCCCCACTGCGATGGTGTGTGGCAGAGCATCAGCTGGGTACTTCTAGAGGCCCTGGACTTGCTATAGCAGACACCTGCTCCTTGTGCTGCTTACCGCTGGGCTGGCTGGGGTGTATATTTCCAGTTATTCAGGCAACTGGCTGGCCATTGACCCCCAATTGCAGCTGCTCTAGGCCCCTTTCTCTCGCTTATCCTCGTGTACTTAGATGTGAGGACCATACGGGAGGTATATAAACACAGCCCAGAGGTGACCTCTCTTCTGCAATGTCTCCTTGTGCTGCTGAGATGCCCAAAGCCCCTCCACTCCCACACACTACTCTCCTGGGCAGGATCAGCCCCATAGCCAGCCCATTACAATGTGGACATTCTTCCTCTCCTCCTTTAATCTGTCGCAGCAGAGCAATTGGTTCAGAGGACCACGGGGGAAAAGAGCAGCTCCAGGACTCAAAGCAAAAAGAAACTATTCTGCCCGAGAGCACTGTCTGGGCCCAGTGGAACTAGACTGTGGTTAAAGATGAAAGGATCGCTCTTCATGCCAATTCTTTGGGTGTCACTTAATTAACCGCTAGTGTCTGTCATGCTGGAAAGATTGTGACATCAGCACTAGACCTAACTCTCGCTTGAACTCTGATCCCATCTCTGCCTCTGACTCATTGTGTAAGCTTTCCGTAACTGTGTTCCCAATTTGCAAACCTGGGTTAATACTTGCCTTCCCCCCATGGATGTTTCTGGGCTTAATTATTTATTGCCTGTCCAATGCCCCAAAGATGTAATTTTCTGTATATAATTGTGAAGGGCGTGATCCTCTCTGCCTGGTTTTACAATAATGCGACTTCATTGACATCTTCTGTGATTATTCCTGATTTACACCAATGAGAGAGGAGAATCAGGCCTTGAGTATTTTCAGTCCTCAATGAGAACAATATTCAGAAATGGCCTCTGGGCGTCTTCTTACTAGACTGGCTTTGGGTGCCTGGATCAGCTTTAAGAACGAGAAGTACTTTTGGCACCTTAGAGACTAATAAATTTGTTAGTCTCTAAGGTGCCACAAGTACTTCTTGTTCTTTTTGCAGATACAGACTAACACGGTTACCACTCTGTATCAGCTTTGTTTTTAAACTGACACCACTTTCTTTTCCTGACACTTTCTCTGGACTCCCAGGAGGGGCTCCTCAAGGCTGGTCAGCTATTTAGTGATACTCTACTGAGCTTTCCGGTCAAGACTGAAGAACAACATGATTTATGAACTTTCACCCTTCTCTCTCCGCACCTCCCCCTAACCCCACCTCCACCTCAGAAACAGTCTAGCCAACCTGGCCCTCATTCAGTAATTACTTCAGAAAGTAGTTATCTGAACTAACGACATTCAATCTGTTTGGAAAAGAGAGATCAACTTGCTAAGGCCTTTTTCTTGCCATAGCCTCTGGTAAGGTTTTTCCCTTTGTGGTCCTTTGGGAATTAGAACATTGATTAGCCAACTTCTTACAGAAACCAGCTGTGAGCTCTCCTTCTCCACAGAGATGCTTTATTGCTTCAAGTGCAGAAATTGTAATTTCAAAGATAACTATTGATCCCAGGCCAAGGTACAGTAATTTTGTGACTTGAGTAATGGGTGTGAGCTGCAGTTGAAGAGAGGAAGGAGGATTAGAAACACATTGGACAGAGAAGAGAATTATAAACAGCAAAGCTGAGCAGAGTCTGACCATTGCTCAGTCATATCTGCAACTAAAGTGCAGAGGGATGAGTAATGGCCCGCCCTGTCCCATAGGCATATGGGCTGCTCAAAAGCACATCACAGAGCAGCCTGACTCAGGGCATCCGTTATTTACTCTGCTCCCCCAATTTTTAAATCCTTGTAAATAACATCTTTAAAAAGAACCAAAAAAGTCTCCTTTTCCTGTTGCATTTGCACTGGTTTTAAGGTGGGTTCACAGACACATCCAACAATAAGGGTTACTCCCTATTGGCCCCTAGACGACCACTGGTGTTTAAAGCAATTTCACGTGGGCCAGAACCAAGAGAAACATGGAGTTTCTCTCTCTCTCTCTCATATTCTCCCATATGCACTTTCTGGCCATATCCTGGCTTCTATCACTATTAGTCCTGTGTGCCTTGTGGAGAACTATGTTGCCCTGGCACCTGCCAGAATTGCTTCTCTCCAGATCAATTGCTCTGCCCCACCCCACTGTGGTGTTTGGAGTTTTGTGCAGTCAAAATGCTGTAATGAAATGGCATGTGCATACCTTTTTCTTGGATGGAATTGGATCTGTTCATCTCGGGGTCGTAGGCCCAGTGCCGCTGCCAGATACTGGAGCATTCACTGTTAGCTCCAGAGGTTGGGGCAGGAATTCTAGCCCCACTACTGTGCAGTTCTGAACCGTCCTACTCTGTGACTTGTAAAAGTCTGCATTGAGGAAGGGGTTAATTATTCTCCTCCGCCATAGGTAATGGCATCTCGGTGGGCAGAGACCGCTGGGTTTTCCAAACAATGACAGCCAGGAGATGATGATTTAGTACAGGAGGAGCAAAGAGGAAACACTTCCCACATACTAAGGACCCTCCGGTTCCTCAGTTTCCAGAGCTGATGAACTTTAGTCCCCTCTGAGCAGGACGTTCAATTACAGCAATTCCTTTAAAGATGTGGGTGTCTTTTTCCTTTCAAAGAGATTGAATCCAGAAGTTCCATATCAGGAAACAAACTGGCATCACATATTCTCTGAGCAGACAATGGGGACGTGGGGGGTTTCCTCCTTGATACAGATCTGAGGATCTTGTGGTTTCAGAGACTCTGGCCTGAGAAATTAGATTATCCATCTACTCTAGCTATCCCTACGAATTATGTGCTTAAATTACTGTTGCATCTGATAAATGACATTCTAACCAGCCCATAGCTGCACGCCCAAATGCACACATTATGGTAATAGCACAGGATAATTTGCTCTGGAAACAGGCCTCTGCCACTGGCAGAATCATAGAAGTGTAGGACTGGAAGTGACCTCAATATTTATGCTAAGTCAGAATCTTGATTAGGTGGCAGAAGTTCTTCCTTCCTGTAGATTAGACTAGGTCTCAACTAAAAAAGTTTTGCTGGTATCGCTCTATTGGTAAACCGCCCTAGTCTAAATGTAGCTTCTACTGGCTAAAAATTGCCTCTCCTGATATTGCTCATTCCCTAAGCAAACTAAATAGACCAGGAAACACGCTCTTATTACAGAATAACTGTAGAATAACATATGAGGGCTTTTGCCAGTTTTGAAATGTCACTAAAACGAAATCGTGCACTCTCCAAACAGACATTACCATACTGGCAAAGGTTTCTAGTGGGGACCCGCCCTAAGATGCTAGAGGAAAGGATGAAATACACCCAATAGCCAGTCATACATTTGCACAGCACTATTGCTTGGATTGCTTCTTGTGTATTTACTCTTGTGGAATATAAACTCTCTCTCTCTCTCTCTGGTTCCTTACGTCACACCCATCCCTACTGGAGTATTAGAGCACCTCACAGCCTAACTGAATTAATCTGCATAACACCAGAGGGAGGAAAATGCTAGTCCACCATTACAGGTGGGAACCTGGGGTCCAGAGAACTTAAGTGACTTGCCTAAGGTCACACAGGAAGTCTGCGGCAGAGCAGGAACTTGAGCCCGGAGTGTTATAGCGCATCATTCTTCATCAACAGCCTTCTGTTGTCTGCCCCCCACATACACAGCATTCATATAACTAACAGCCTATTAAGGTCGCCAACTTTCTGATTGTAGCAAACTGAACACCATTGCCCCGCCCCCTGCACCACTCCTGCCCCAAGGCATTGCCCCTGCCCTATCCCCTCTCTGAGGCCCTGCCCCCACTCACTCCATCTGCCCTCCCTCCATTGCTAGTTCTCCCTCACCCTCGCTCTCTTTCACTGGGCTGGGCCAGGGGTGAGGGCTCTGGATGGGGGTGCAGGCTCTGGCGTGGGGCCAGAAATGAGGGGTTCAGGGTGCTGGAGGGAGCCCCAGGCTGGGGCAGGGGGTTGGGGCATGGGAGGGGGTCCGGGCTGGGGCAGGGGGCTGGGGTGTGGAAGGGGGTGAGGGCCCCATCTTGGGATGTGGGATCTGGGGTGGGATCAGGGATTAGAGACTTGGGGTACAGGAGGGGACTCTGGGCAGGGAGGTGGGGCTGAGGGATTTGGAGTGTGGGAGGGGGCCCCAGGCTGGGGCAGGGGGGTGGGTATGTGGGAGGGGGCTACGGGATGGGGCAGGGGTTGAGGTGAAGGCTCTGGTTTGGTGTGCAGAATCTGGGGGGCTAGGGATGAGGGACTTGGGGTGCAGGAGCAGGCTCTAGGCTGGGGCCGAGGGGGTCGGAGTGTGGGAGAGGGCTCAGGGCTGAGGCAGGGGGTTGGAGTGTGGGAGGGGACACGGACTTTGGCTGGGGGTGTAAGCTCTGGGGTGGGTCCAGGGATAAGGTGTTTTGGGTATGGGAGAGGGCTCAGGGCTGGGGCAAGGGCTTGGAGTGTGGGAGGGGCAGCGCTTACCTGAGGCAACCCCCAGAAGCAGCCGGCATGTCCCTCTGTCTCCTAGATGGAGGAGCCAGGGGGCTCCACACGCTGCCCGTGCCCGCAGGTGCCACCCCTGCAGCTCCCATTAGCCACAGTTCCTGGCTAATGGGAGCTGCGGAGCTGGTGCTCGGGGCAGGGGCAGCGTGTGGAGCCCCCGTGGCCACCCCTGTGCCTAGGAGCTGGACATGCCGGCTGCTTCCAGGAGCCACGCAGACCCGGGGTAGGCAGGAAGCCTGCCTTAGCCCCACTGTGCCACCAGCCGGACTTTTAGTGGCCCAGTCAGCATTGCTGACCAGAGCCACCAGGATACCATTTCAACCGGGTGTTCCAGTCAAAAACTGGATGCCAACAATCCTATTGCCGACTTAGAAAGCAACTAGCCTGCTCTGTAAAGCCAAGACACTGGAATCTCTCTATAATAGCCTGGGAACTTGCCTAGTCCCTCTGCAGAGGGTTTCTCTGTAGTAGCAGTTATGCTTTTATGCTTTTCTATGGCAATTTTCAGAGCGTCTGGGTGCCTTTGCCATGAATTAGATACCTTCAAAAACACAACTGCATGTGGTTCTCTCTCCTCCACAGGCAGCCGCTCCCTGAAGTGGACCAGATGCAGAGGGTGGGTTATAACTTATAAGGCACTAAATTGCACTATCCTCGAAGCCATGCTTTACGTGCAAGCTGGAGGAAAGAGAGGGGGGATCAAACTAAAGCAATAACAGTCGGTTTGCACTGATGAGCCCTCCCCACCAGCCACATAACACTAGAAAGCTTCAGCCACACAATCGCAAGAGAGATTTCAACTTCGCTGAGAGATTTCCTACCATTGAAATAAGTGCAGCGCCATCTGGTGGTTATATAGCTCACATTCATGCACACTTCATGAGCATCATCTTCCATTAAGCTTCTTGGAGTGGGTGAAAGGGTGAAAGCTGCACTTTTAAGTCTCTCTTCACTTCAGTTCCCCAACTGGAAAACAGATGAGAGACTTGTCCTGCCTCACAGAGAGCTCTGAGGATAAATACATTAAAGACTGTGAGGTGCTCAGATACTAGTACAGTGAACGGGGGGACGGGGGAGAGATGGTTTCCTGCAAGTTCACGAACAACTAGCAGCTCGATTTAGTGACTGGCACCTCCTGCCTTTGCACCTCTTGCTCACTGTGTCTCTGTTCTCTTTTCAGGGACTGCCTCTGTGGCTGTAGCTGGCATCCTTGCAGCCTTAAGAATCACAAAGAACAAGCTCTCCAACCATAAGTTTGTTTTCCAAGGAGCAGGAGAGGTAGGCCTCACCCGGGTTCGGCCCTAAATACAGTATTTGGCCTTTCATTTTAAAAGGCTAAAAATTGAAGCATAAGGCTCAGATCCACAAACCCCAGACTGAGGTGCCTAAGTCCCAGTGTTGGTTCCATTGTGATCCACAGAAGTGCCACTCGGCTGCTGTTGAATCCTGCAGGTGCCTACGTTTCTGCCTCTGGGTGTGTGCACGGCCACACCACTCCGGGTCCCTGGATACCTATCTTCAAGCCAAGCCCCAGAGCAATCCACAAAGCAGGGGAAGACAGGCACCCATGGGCCCAATCTGGTAAGCGTGCTCAGAGGCACCTATTGGATCAGGTCCCATTCAAAATCAAGGAGGTGCACCCACTTTATAATTTCTAGCCCAGTGGTTAGAGCCCTCACCTGGGGTGTGAGAGACCTAAAATTCAATCCCCTCTGAGGCAGCGGTGGGGAAGGATCTGAACAGGAGCCTCCAACCTCTCAGGGGAGTGCGCTAACCACTAAGCTCTGGAATACGCTGATGTGGAGCTCCCTCCGTCTGTCCTGTGGAAGCTGTGGATATATAGAGTCACTGGGCCAGAGAAAGGGTGAGAACAGTTCTGTAGACCAGTGATTTGGGCTCCCACTTGGGAGAGCCTGGGTCAGCCCCCTGCTCCAATCACTGTTTAATTATGTACACAAAATAGAACAGCTTCAACAGGAGAGAGTGAGGGAGTCCACCTCAGAATATCCCAGCAGGTGGGCACCACCTCCTCTCCTCCTCCACGGCTCTGTGTGGTGTGAAGTAGCCACCTAATGCATCCTCACAAGAAACATCTTAGGTGCCAATCTCCGCGAGAGGGAAGGGCTTAGGACACGCTCCCTCTTGTCGGCTTCTCCCATTGGCTAGTTTAGGCAGCGCCTCGCCTAGCATGCTGGCTTTTGTGGATCACATTCTAAGGCACCTGTGTCTCCGTTATCCAGGGAGCCTCGCTTGCGTTATCCAGGTAGCCTCACTTGGCTTTGCAGATCAGTGTTGTTCCAGTGATTTCTTTCATGTAGTGCTCTGCCAAAGTCTCTTTGTGGATCCAGGCCTAAGTCTTCAGCCAGGCTGGAATTCAGTAAGGAGAAGCAAGGGGCGACCTACTCTTAGTGAACCTTTCTGACCAGGAATGCTCTTCATTGCTTGTTAGCCCTTCAGAGCCAACACACCTGGAGGCTGTTCCTCCTCGTGCATCACAAGCAGAATGTTTACTTAAGTTACAGTCAACTCCGTGCAAACCCACTGAATGCGATAACGCTGCACAGATGTCAATGGGGTTTTAATCTGGCCTGCAGAACCATTATTACTGATGATGCATGAACTGAAAGGAGTCCAGCTTGACAATCAGGGCCTGTCTGCCGAGCTGGCAGATAGGGAAAACAAAAATCTTCTTCCTTGTAATCTGAGCATGTTGCTGAGGAACAACAGACACAGAACTCCCCCATGCCACGCATACAATCATTTGTCAAGAGTTGAGCCACACTTTCCCTTTGAGGCCGCCGTGTGTGTACAGTGTCTAGCACAGCAGGGCGAGAAGGGAAGAGGGAGGGTAGCTAGTGTTAAGGCTCTGGAGTGAGGCTTGTGAGATCTGCCTTCAATTCCTGTCACCAACTGCCTGTGTGATTTAGGGGAAATCACTTAACCCTTCAGTTGCCCCGCTGTAAAATGGAGATTACAATCTCATAGTCACAACAGATAGGTACGTTCAGCATCTTTCTGCCCAGATCTCAGGTGGGGCCTCTCAATGAACCTGTAATGCCAACACCGCGCCGCTTCCCGCAGCCCCCATTGGATTGAAGCGGTGAACCGCAGCCAGTGGGAGCTGTGATCGGCCGAACCTGCAGACGTGGCAGGTAAACAAACCGTCCAGGCCCGCCAAGGGTGCTAAGGTTGCTGATCCCTGCTGTGTAGGAGCCTCGGTCATAGTCCAGGGCCTCAGTGTGCTAGGTCCTGTACAGACGAAAAAAAGAACAAAACCCTGCCCCCAGAGTTTACAATCCATGTGCTTTTTCAGAGGAGTTGGGGGGAACCTGTCATCTTTTTAAACCTCTCCAAAGTGAGGCACGTTCCTCTGAGGAGATATCAGAATTTGCTTTCTGCTTATGGGTTTCAGGCTGCCATGGGCATAGCCCAGCTCATCGTTATGGCCATGGAAAAGGAAGGAATTTCGAAGGAAGATGCCATCAAAAAAATCTGGATGGTGGACTCCAAGGGGCTAATTGTCAAGGTACATCTGTCTCTGTTGCACTACTGTGCTGTGGTGCATGGTAGATGCAGTATAGCTGGCTCAGGGTACAGTGGGGCCTGACTCATTAACTCAGAGCAAGCTGATGCAGTGGGCCACAGGCAGCCTTGGAGTAAATGGCTGCAAGTCTGTTGAAGTCAGTGGAGCTCCACACACTTATACACAGCAGGGTAGACGTTGCTTTCCTGGTTTTGATGCCCTTTCCGGCAGCATTTGGAGATTTTGGGGATAGCTACAGCTGCAGGGTGAAGGACCACTCTGCTCTTCAGGCTCAATGGGACTTTGTAAATCTCCTCTCTACAGGAGAGAGAGTTTTCTTGAGATTTGGTCCAAGACAGTGGAATGAACTCCCACCCAAACTCAGGGTCACCAGAAACCTCAGCACCTTCCACGCGAAGTGCAAGGTGCATTTCTTTAACATGACCTTTTCTAAGAGAGACAGAGAAACCAGCACATCAAAAAGAAACTTACCAACATAAACCATTCCGCTGCACCTCTCCCCCGGCAGAGAGGATGGGAGAACAAACTACACAGGACAGATGTTAGTCACGTAATGCACGACTGGCAGGTGCGCAGATACTACAGGGCTGAGTGCGGTATAGCAGAATATAGAACAGGGTGAGGCACTGAAATCTTGCAAACAAGATTTTGCAAATAATCAATCCAGACTTTTCTCGCCTGCCATAGGCTGGTTTGTTCTTTTTTCCCTGCAGGGGAGGAGTCACCTGAACCACGAGAAGGAAATGTTTGCCCAAGACCACCCCCAGATGAGAACTCTGGAGGAGGTAGTGCAAAGAGTGAAGCCAACAGCTATTATAGGTAGAGTCACGGAAGCAGGAGCTCCTTCTCACTTGTCCAGTTCCTGGGGGTTTTCTTTCTTTGTTCTAGGGGCTCCTCTGTTGTCCAGTCCGACTCCCAAAGCCTCCCTGCCTGCATTTTTTCCTTTACTTCCCAGTACCGCTGTCTCTTGAGGCTGTGAAGCACAAGCTTCCTCCTTCTGTTGAACAGGGATTCCTCGGGAGCCAATCAGTGCTGCCGTAATTGGCCACAAAGTGCACTCTTGAGTTAAGGAGAGTTCTGCTGTTCCTAGGGGCTGAGCATGTACATCCCTGGGGTCCTACCGAATTCATGGTCCATTTTGGTCAATTTCATGGTCATAGGATTTAAAAATTGTAAATGTCATGGTTTCAGCTATTTAAATCTGAAATTTTATGTTGTTTTAATCGTAGAATCCTGACCCAAAAAGAAGTTGTGGCGGGGTCACAAGGTTACTGTAGGGAGCGTTGTGGTACTGCTACCCTTCATTCTGCGCTGTTGCTTGCGACGGCGATGCCATCACAGCTGGGCAGGTGGAGAGTGGCAGCACCTGGCCTGGAGCCCAGCTCTGAAGGCAGAGCCGCTGCCAGCAGCAGCGCAGAAGTAAGGATGGCATGGTGTGGTATTGCCACCCTCGCTTCTGCACTGCTGCCTTCAGAGCTGGGCCCTCAGTCAGCAGCCGCTACTCTCTTGTCGCCCAGCTCTAAAGGCAGCACAGAAGTAAGAATGGGAATATCATGACCCCTTCTCCTCCCTCCACCCCCGCAACTCCCTTGTGGGTCAGAACCCCTAGATTTGAGAAACACTGGTCTCCCCTGTGAAATCTCTGTAATATAGGGTAAAAACACTTAAAATGGGGGAGACCAGATTTCATGGTCCTTGATGCATTCATGACTGTGAATTTGGTAGGGTCCTCTATATCCCACATTGCCCAGCAGAGCAAGAGGCTGGCAGCAGTTACCAATGCCAGGTCTCCAGAAGGATAGTGCTGAGCATAGCCACAAAGCCAACCCAGACAAACACTTGGTCGGGCTGTTTGCTCATCCTGAAGGTGGTTCTGTCACGGTAAATCTGACTTGCATGGGGTCTCTGGAAAAGGGTGGTCTGCTCCCTCAGACGCGTACTGTTCAATTTACTGAGCACTAACAAGAGCTGAGGTTTAAGGAAACATGGGCCTGCTCCATTGGAAGCCACAGAGTGAATAAGGAATTAACTGTCCACTTCCTAGGTGTAGCCGCAATCGCAGGAGCTTTCACAGAGAAGATTTTGAAGGACATGGCGGCTTTCAATGCCAGGCCCATCGTATTTGCCCTAAGTAACCCCACGAGTAAAGCAGAGTGCACAGCCGAGCAGTGCTATCATCTCACAGAGGTAAATGTGCAACAGCAGCCAAAGAGACTTAACACACACAGAGCACCTCTCCATGAGCTACAGTGATCAGAAGGCTCCTTTGGGGGGTCATAGGTGAATGTAACCTCCTGGCCGAGCCCCACTGATGTACATATCATGTCTAGTAAATTGGCAGCCTGAGGGGCTCTTGCAGTTGATCGGCCCCATGGGGCAACTTCCGTTCATGAACTCTCAGGCCTGGTCTGCACCCCAGAATGAGGTCGACCCTAGCTACCCTACTCAAAGAGCTGTGAAACATGCTGCACGCTGTGCAACATAGATAGGTTGAACCCCCACCTCCCATTCGCGCTCTCTCTCTCACACACACACACACTGGATGCAGCTAGGTTGACAGAAGAATTATTCCTTCAATCTAGCGACCACCTCTGGATGTAGGAAGCAGCTACATTGGTACATCAATGGTGGTGATTTGTTGAGGGGGGGCATTCCTGATGCAAATACCCTCCTCCGATCCAGGGGCCAGCTACACAACCTAGCTGGGGCTGTATCTTTTTATTAGATGGAGAGGACGGAGGTCCCTGATCTCAGGCCGGCCCATCAGAGCTGTGCTCCTCGTTGAACTCTTTAAATGCATGAGCGCCCTAGATCAGGTATTGATGGGAGGCAACTTTGGGATTTGGATCAGGCCAGGGGAAAGAGAATGGGTAAGCACTGGACTGGAACTCAGGAGATCTGGATTCAAGTCTACCTCAGCCTTTCTGGGGGGCTTGGGTAAGTCATTTAGGCCCAGATCCTCAAAGGCATTTAGATTCCTAACTTCCATCGATTTCAGTGGAAGTTAAGCCTAAATACCTTTGAGGATCTGGGCCTAAATATCTCTGTGCATTTCCTTCCCCTCTGTAAAATGGGAATATTTTCCTGCATCACAGGACACTGTTGATAGGAGCCATTTATGTATCTAGATAAATAGGTTAGAATGAGACTTTGTCTGGTAGCAGGCCAAATGGAAACTAAATGCAACATGGCTCTTTCCCCTTGGCAAAGAAACTGTATGTCCATTTAAACAGCAGTCAGATCATAATGGTGAGGTCGGTGGTGGAGCTGTTGCTGAATGATCAGTAAATTTGTTCTCACAGTCACTGTGATCCCAGAGCCGGGGTCTAAGTTCCCCTCAATTGTAGACATTGCCTCTCCAATATCTGTGTGTGTCTTTCTCTCTCAACAGGGCCGAGGCATATTTGCAAGTGGGAGTCCATTCCCTAAAGTAACCCTGGCCACTGGCCAGACCTTCTTCCCCGGCCAAGGAAATAATGCCTACGTGTTCCCCGGAGTGGCGCTGGGAGTCATTGCCTGTGGGGTCCGGCATATCTCCGACGATATCTTCCTCACCACGGCAGAGGTTTCAGATCTATATTTAACGGGTGCTTTTAAAAAATAAGAAAGCAGCTTCAATGAGTCTTGTTGAACCCCAGGAGTCTTGTTAAGTCCTTGGCTAGGAACGGGCCCAGAGCAATGTGCATCATGTGAACTTCAACCCCCCAGCAAAAGGTTGCTGACTTTCCCAACACAGCAGGAGGCTAGAGCTTCCATTGCGCCAACAGAAGTCCCCTGCAGGAGCCAGCATCCCCTCTATGCAGGGAGCTGAGGGGAGGGCTAGGGAACGTGTCCTCTGGAGTCCTGGGTATTTTTTCTTACAGGCAAAAATAACAAATCCAAAACAAAACAAAAATCCCCCAAAGCCTTTGATCATATTTGAAACAGCTGAATTTATCCCATAGCCTTTCCCTGCTACAGGAGGTGCCTGGCTCCTGTCAGGGAGGGAAAAGCAAGCAGTCAAGGTTCCCCGAAACACCAGCAGCTCTCACAAAGACATTTTTGCCACTTTGCATTTTCCTCAGCCTTTGCTGTAGGCTGTATTCTTAGGAACCATGTGTTTTCAGATCATAACATAGAGCCAAGCGGCATGTTTGGGAGGCATAGCCAGTTTTTCTTAGAAATGGACTCACTTCTTTCAAAAATGGTATCTAGTCACGCACAGGTGTGTTTGCTGAAAGGGCTGCGTTTTCAAGCTCAGAATGAAATGGATGCACATTTGAATTTTGAGTGGTTTTGCTTTTGATTACACGGACTTCTCCCGACTCTCGTAGCAACTGAAGTCTCAGCTACCACTGCCTTGTTCAAGCCGTAAGAGGGCACATGCTGCACTTGACTGGTAACATCACCTATAACCTCCCTTCTCTTCATTCTAGTCTATTGCTGAAGAGGTCACGGAGGAGCATCTTGCTGAAGGGAGGCTGTATCCTCCCCTGAGTACCATCAGAGAAGTGTCCTTCAAAATCGCTGTTAAAGTAAGAATTCAAGTATTTGTGTGAGGTTTTTGCTTCTATAGAAGCCAAGCTCATAACGTTGGCAAGGGTTTTTCCCATGTCCTCATCTTTGATGTGGTTATGACATAACATAAATGCACTGGCTATATTAGACCCAGAAACATGGGCAGTGGGTGACGAAGCTAGCCCCCTGGCCCGCCTCTTCTGGCCAAGGCCTGCCTCTTCCAGCTGAGGCCACACCTTCGCTCGCTGCTCTCAGCCCTCACCGTGACTTTCCATGGGATAGAGGAGATTGTTCAGGTTTATCAGACTGATTCACGAGCCCTGGGCCAATCACAATTCCAGGTAGCCCCACACTGTTTAACTCCCAGTTGGCTCCCAAAGTGCTTGACATTAATTCCAAATTAGCCTCCATCACACATCAGTGAAGCCTCCTTGCCCATTTCAAATTACTGAAATTGTAAATACTGAATCGGTACCTGTCGAGGTGAAGAGTGTCTTCATAATGCTAAGAAAATGAATCCCAGGTGGTTTAAAGCTCTATGCTCTATTTCTTGTCCTAAATTGTGTGGCTTTCTTGTGTGATTTGAGCAAAGCAACGGTACTCATGAACTCCTGAGTTTCATCCCAGATTTTCCAATGGTTCTTTCTGTACTTGAGTACATGGTTGAGATCAAAGTGTTAAAAGTGGCCCAACTTCAGGTGCATGCACCTGGACTTTCAGAGTTGTAGATCATCCCCAACTGCCCTTAGTCAAGGGGAGCTGTGAGTGCTCAACACCTTTGCAAATCAGGGCCAACATTTGCAGACTTTGGGGGTCTGATCCAGTGATGCCTGAAGTAAGTTGTCACTGCAGAACTCTTGGATGTGCAAGGCCACATTCCTGGCTCTATGTGCCTCAGCCTTCCAACGCAGGGACACCGGAATGAGAGCTGCACTGAACGGGAAAAAACAGTGGCAACCGCCCTGTGGAAACTTGCAATGTCCAGGTGCCACCAATTAATGAGAAGTCATTTTGGAGTTGGAAAATCCACTGTGGGTGCCACTGTCATGCATTTAGGTCCATTTTGGCTACACACATACAGCAACCTTGGCTCGCGCAGGTCAGTGCGTGTGAAGCTGTGTTGCCCTTCCTGTCCCCTGGGGAGGAGTAGCAGAGGTAGGGGTACAGCTCCTGATGCCACGTGGAATGTTGAAGGGATTGTGTGTAGGGAGGTGCTCTAATGGAGTTCTCCATAGACAGCAAAGGGAGTGACTTGAATCTGTAGGTCTACAAGAGGCCACAGCATCTGTGTTTGCTGCCAGAGAAGCCCCATTATGCCCTGGGTGCATCTCCCTCTCTTTTTCCTGCTGGGATTCCTGGGCCTTTCTCCCGTCCACTCTTTCCTTGTCCATACAGCCTGCAGTATTCACCCTCCAAGCCCTCTCTTCACGGGCTGATGGAGCGCTGGCTTGCCAGATCTTGCTGAACATGTCACGCTGAGTCCTCTTCTTTCTCCTCCATATGCCTCCTCAGGCATCCTTCGGATATGGAGAGGGAACCCCTCAAGGCTTCAACAGTCTTCAGTGTGAGCATGGCCCACCAGGGGCAAGAGAAATGAGAAGAGAATTGCTTGATGGCATGAAACTATGAGTAGAGGACAGTGGCACTGAACACTGGCACCAATTTCCACAAGTGGCGGTGATTTTAGCTCATTTGTCACCCCTGAGGGTAACAAACGCATGGACAGCACAGCTGCTGGTGGTGTCCTAAAGTCGCCTGGGTCCATATGTCGCTAGCCTGTTGACTGCAGTGGTGCTTGCCAAAGTCATCGCCAACTGGTGTGGGAAAATGTTCTGCCGTGGAGGAAGACATAAGGCTGCCATCCCTAGAAACCTTCGGGAGAGGATTGCAGGATACCAGCATGAACGTTTCATTGAGATCCCGCAGGTGGATTCAAGGGACAAACTGCTCCACAAACCCCCCACTCCTCTGCCTAACTCTACAGGGGAATGAAGAGCAGCTAACAACTCTACCTCTCCTTGTCGTGCCACTACCTCTTCTAGGCCAAGTAAACTAATGAAAAGTCAAAAGTTGTGGCCTGTTACGTTGGGGGACATCATGGTACTAGAAAATACATTTATACACGTACCCAAGGTTCCTTCCCCTTCATTGGGCTCACCATTGCTCAGCTGCTGGCACTGCTTGACTGTTGTGTAGTCTCAAACAGGTCCTGGCTCGTGACATAGCTGGAACCCTGATTGCATGTCCCCCAACCTCCTTCACCCCCTCCTACTCCTCCTTGCTGTGAATGCCATGAGGCTGTGTCTTAGGCTCCTCAGAGGTATCCACAGGCTGTTGGTGAGGTTTTCACCAAGTACGTCATGTAGCTCTATGGAAAAGCAGATCTGTGACTTGGCATTGGATCAATTGTTGGCCACCTTTGCCTTCTGATAGGCCTGCCACATTTCCTTCACTTTTCACGGTTCTGCTGCCAATCCCTGTCATACCCCTTCTCCTGCGTCCTCTGCGTAAGCTGCTCATAGCTGTCCACATTTCTATGGCTTGTCCATAGCTCTACCTGCACAGACTCTTCTCCCCACAGGCTCAGGAGATCCTAGATATCCCATCGACATCAGGCCAGAGTGAGTCTGGAGCATGTAGCCACTCTGGTCACCTATACAAAATTGCACACAACAGAGGAGAGCTGCTAGATGTGCTTGCTAAGCCGGACAATCAGGAAACGGCATTTCAAACATTTGCAGGTTCTAAAGGTGTTGGGGGTGGGGGCTTCCAGGCTCTGTAACCTCCGGGTAGTAGAGATCACAACTGTGACTACAGCAATCAGTGTCAGGCATTGTGGGACAGCTGCTGGAGGACTGCTAGAGTCGATATAGATAATGCAGTGTCTACACTTGTGCTGTGTCGACCGCAGTACATCAACCCTGGCTCAACACCACTCATCGAGGTGGGGTTACCGTGTCTCCGTAAGGGGTGGCCCCATTGGTATGAGACAAATTGAAGTGTAGATACAGGAACAACTAGGTCAGCGCAGGGTGGCTTACGTCAACCAAACTTCATAGTGTAGACCAGGTCTTGGGGATAAATAGCAGTAAGGATTGAGTAATTCATTATTGTTTTGGGTTTTTTTCTTTGCAGATTGTTGACTACGCCTACAAACATAATCTGGCTTCCTGGTACCCAGAACCAGAAGACAAGGAAGCCTTTGTCAGAGCCCTCATCTATAGCACTGACTATGAGTCATTTGTTATCGATAACTACAGGTGGCCACAAGAAGCCATGCACATTCAAGATGTATAGTCTTCTTAAAACTCTGATCCTTAATATTCCCTGGTTGTTACCATCATTACCATAAATGCATCTTCAGGCTTGCAAAATTTTATTGTATCTGGAAACAAGCACTTTCTTACTTGCAGGTATCTGACTAGGGAAAAAGGCCAGACCCAACATGTGCCGGGACAGAGACATATATATCTAAAGGCTGATCCCCAAGAAGTCCTGCACTGCAGTTTCCACCTTCCTTTAAAGCACTCCTGTGACTGTGCATAATCAGTGTTCTCTTCTAAACAAATTGTCTCACTTCTGTATCAAAAGAATAAATTGTGAAGTAGCAAATCAAACAGGAGACATAGCTCCCAAGAAACTGGCATAGGTCCTCCCTTCTACAAAGAGGTGGTGGTAGAAGCCAAAACTGTCACTGAAGTTTCATTTCTTTGACACACAGAGTGCTGCAGTGATTTTTTTTATTTTTATTATTAATCAAAAAGAACTGCAATCAAAGGCACTGTGGCCTCACTACTGTTTTGGTGCTCTAGTCTCTGTTCTGTGACACTAGTGGAAATCAGAAGTCGCTGCCAATTGAGTTTGCTGTAAATTTAGGAAGACCTTTCAAAAACCTTCCATGTTGAATGTGTAATATCCTGGGACCAACATGGCTACAACAACACTGCATATGTCCCTTAACGATCAGTTTAAATGTATTCGTGAGGAGTATCCTTTCCCTATTGATTCCTCTAAAAGGAAATAATATCAGCCCAACCTGAAGATGTTTTTAAAAAGATGATAATTTGAAGTTCCAGATTTGTCCTTTGCAGAATTGTTGTAGCCATGTTGGTCAAAGAATATTGGAGGGACAAGGTAGAGGAGGTAATATCTTTTATTGGACCAACTTCTGGGGTGAAAGAGACAAGCTTTCGAGCTACACAGAGCTTTTCTTCAGGTTTGGAAAAGGTACTCAGTGTCACAGCTAAATACAAGATGGGGCATGTGCTTGGTTTCGTGGTGCATTTGTCCAGAAATTCTCTCTCATTTTTTGTCCTATGACTGTCAGGCATTAAGAGAGCCACTTCACCTTGAATGGTCTCTTAAAATATGTGTTAACTACTTACGTTAAGCAATCTGTTCCACTCTGTATTTAGCTGTGACACTCTGCTTTCCCATACCTGAAGAACGGCTCTATGTAGCTCAAAAGCTTGTCTCTTTCATCAGCAGATGTTGGTCCAATAAAATATGACTTCACTTAGCTTGTGTAAGTTTGTTCTGTTTATTTAAAGACTTATTTTCTTGGATCATATCATCATGTCTGTAACCACAACTACAATCAGGATCCTACACTCCACAGATTTAAAAGCATTTGATTTTCCTAACACATTTTCCTTACCTGGCTCCAATACAGCCAAGAAAGGTCTCAGGGAATAGTGATAGGGTTTTTTTACTTAACATGAAACAGCACTCAAAGCATCCTATCCAGTAAATCAGGTTTCTGTTTCTGCTGCGGGGTTAAATACAGGCTTTAACCATACAAGCCTTGTCTCATCAAATCTGACTGCCAATGCAAAGGGATGGACATCTGTTTATTTTCAAACACACTAAAAGGGAAAACAGAATCTGATCTATTTTAAAATGTTATTAAGTGATATATAAACAAAAAGTCTTAGATCATGGTTGGCTGAGATCAGACTCATCACATAATTAAATTCAGCATGACCATATCAAAAGTCAGCACTACTGACGTGCAACGCTGATGAACTAGTTAGATCACATATGCTACATCCCCACTGATATCACAGCAGTCAAATCGTTTGCTCTGAACTGCTGCAACCAGTTCAGCAAGGTAAATGTTTGTTTCCTGCTTAACTAAGACCTCCAGTTGCTTTTCCCAATTAAAATATCAGTTAAAATGAAAACCTGCAACATATCCAAAGTGTAAAGCCAAAATTGAGAGCTTTCTAGTTGCTTTCCACACAGACTTAACTTTCCACACTGCGTAATCCCATTCACATCAATTACTCACAGAGGGTGCAGTTAGGTGCAAGTGTAAGTCTTTGTAAGATCAGGGTCTAAGCCATTCAGACTGGCTGACTCTACATTGAGTCCATTGACTTCATGTTTCAGCAAGCAGTGAGATTTACTGGGCTTCTCAGGGTTTAACCTTAGCATCTCTTCAGTCAGTATTCAGCTCAATAAAAGCTTTACTCTCAGCCCCAGCGATGCAGAAATGGGCATGCAGCAGAATCTGAGCTGATCACCCCCAAATTTTGGAGGAAACCATTCAACATCCCACCTGGACGGAGGGCGAGGGCGTAGGTTTTATCCATCTCTAAACAAGAGTCGGCATCTCAACTGAAATGACTAATCAGTTTTCTCCCTTACTTCGAGCTATTTGCATACCTTGCACGAGTGCCCACACTCTGCGAGGAGCATTCTGAACACCCCACCCTCACTCGGCTCATGAGCGAACATAAACCACATTCTGCATTCAGTCAGTGACTAAAGCAGCAGCAGAAGAAAGCACTCCCAAACCAATGCACACTTCCAGTCCAAAATACCTTCTGGCTTTTGTCATGGTCTTTAGTCTCCCCTCTAGTCATCAGGTGCTATAATGACAGGTTAATCTCAATAGTATTCTGCTTTTCCGTGTACAGGTCCAATGGAAGCCATTTATTGTTGCTTTGTCTGTAAAACTGAGTTAAACAGCCTCAGTCACTCAGTGTTATTTTATGAAGACCTCAGACAAGCTGAATGTGCTGGCCATTTTTATTAGAGAGCATTAAACGGCTCCTGTAAGTGATTGTATATGCAGTGCATTTGTAACGCAATGACAGGTTTGTGTACTGTGTAGGGTTCATTTGTAAACAATTAAAGCTTACTTAAAAAGTGAAGCACCATCCCATCTTTTAAAAACCATGTATGCCAAATGGGTTCTGAAGAGTATTTCAGACTTCATTCAAAGGTCTAGTATGGTATATTCATTGAATATGCCATACTAGAACTTTGTCAGTGAGAGCCAGGCCTTCAGACAACACCTGAAAATGGTAGCTAATGCGGTGTTTCCTACCCTCTTGGGCACCAAAGCAGGTGAGAGTTCCCATTAATGTCAATGGGACTGCCCACATGTTCAAGTTCTTTGGTTAGTCAGGACTGACTCTGTGCATTAGGGGTAGTGTGCTGTTGGAGCTGCCGTCTTTCAGATTAGTCAGCAAGCCATGAGCCTCACACCTTCTAGCTGTGTAGAAAAATAAATTCCAAAACAGAACACTCCAGCCACTTGTGGAGAGCCTGAGAGAAACACATGCCAGAGGGGTAATCACAGCAGTTAATGCACTATTGGAAAGTGCTTGGTGATGAGCACAGGCTAAGAACCTGTGTAGACCAGCACAATTGTGACCATTATGTATCCCATGGCACCTTAAGGATGTTAGTCCTGCAGCCCTGCCCACCTACATGTCTAACTAGAGCTTCAGCTGGCTAGGATAATCTTCAGTGCTTGTCCTACCCTACTACGGAGCAGCTATTTGCTGTCCAAGAACCCCTGCAGCTCCAAAAGAGGCCTGCATTGGGTCTCTCTTATTTACCTCACCGGCCAGTCGGAGGCCTTAGTTAACTGATAGCACAGCTTGCTAAAGTGAGTTAGCTGAGGTAGGGACAATGTCTTCCCTACGCAGTTCTGCGGCATCTAGTTCAGTGAGGTCTTGTGTAAGATGCTGGAAACTACTGCAGTATAACTAGTCACTGATAATACAGTTCCAGTGTACAGAGACACGCTCTGTCCCTGCTCATGTTCAGGGACCGTTTATGCAGACAGGAGAGAGGTGTAGCTAGTGATGGCCTGGTTGCGGGAGGTCCTACAGTTGTCAGTAACAGACCAGTTATTGCACCCGATCAAAGGTGAGTTTTGGGAAGGGGAAGATGAGCAAGAAGTAAGGCCCCAGTGCTATAGCCCTTGCAAAAATGCCTGATGAGCTCAACAAGCTTTGCAGGAATACTGCAGGATCAGGCATTAAATCTCAAGGGCTTTAGCAAAAGTGAGAGAACACAGCTGCTCTCTAGAGTACAAGTCAGGGCAGGCATCTGACACTTTGGACAATTTGTATTCTCTTGGGTTCTGTAGAGCATTGGTTGCGCTCTCGCCTAATTAGCACATTTCTCTCCTTGCCTCCGTGGCTGGGATCCAGCTCTTGGCCAGTCTCCACTAATGCGCAGCATCTCAGCCTTTAAACCCATCTGATTCCAATTCAGCAGTTCCAGCTGGACAAGTGCCCGAAGAGCAAAGGACTCAGTTGCAGAGCTTGCATTCAAAATGAGGCTTGGAGCGCAGGATTTTCTAAAAGGCTTGCTTGAGCTAGTATTTCAGCAAAGCACCCACAGGGCTCCTCACACCCCAGCACCACACTGTAGCACACTGAAAAGGTGATGTAGTTCATCTGGAAATACTTATTCCACTTAGTACCCACAATATCTGTGGGCTAGCAGGCAGGATCTGTTACAGAACTTCCTTTCAGAATGCCTCTCACTACCAGCCTCCACAGCAGAGGGTAATGTCAACTGGCATCAACAGTCGACGTTTAGGTGAATTGAATGGCTTAAAGAGCACCAGTCTATGTATGTGACAACCCTGGTGAGTGAAACTGTCTAGACAACCAAATAGAAGACGACATGGACAGTGGCAGTGCACGCTGCCTTACCAGCAAGGCCTGCCCTCGGATCAGGAGGTACAACCACTTGGTGTGAGATTAGGTCAGTCTCCATGCCGATTCAGTTCTTCATCTTTGCTGAGATTGCGAAGAAGGGTGTTAAATAGTGGTAGCTGTCCCCTAGACAGTGGGCTGAGGACACCAACTCCTTTCCTACAGGGCACTAAATGGTGATCAGAGAAGTAGCAATTGCTGATCACTCAATGCCAACTTGACAGGGTAACCACCTCCTGCTCCCCACGTTGTCTTCTTTCTGCCCCTCCAGGTCTTACCATCAGTTCAACTAACCTACAGATCTGGTACCAAAGCAAGGAAATTACTACTTTGGAACTTTGTTTAATTCAACATAATTCTCATAAAAACCTAAGTCCGAAAGCAACAATCTTTAGAGCAATTTTCATTGAGCTGTGAGACATAGCTCACCACATTCAGGGGGGAAAAATCCTCACAAAGAAAACAAAAATAGGGTGAAAACTTGCTTCAAACCATTAACCGGGATCCTGGAACGTATCTAGACTCTGACCACACATTGGATTCCCCACAGTTGGTCGTACGCCTCTTACACTGGAAACAGCGTCGGTATCTCTCACACTGGTCAAGTAGCATGAGCTTGTCCCCAGCACTAAAATTAAAGAGAAATGTGTTAATGTTATTGACTAAGGAAAAACAGAGAAATAGGCTGCACCAATTCAGCGTCATCCTCACTGCAGTTCATGGGAATTATAACTGCTAATGCCAGTTGCAACTGATTCTGCGTCTGGGTCCCAGATCACACAGAGCCCTCCTGTACAATACAGCTGGAGGTAAAGTTTGCAGCTATTTATATGGGGGCTCAGAAAGGCAGGATCTGGGCTCTTCAATGGAAGTAAGCCAGTGCAGAAGGCATCAATGCAGTACACAGCTGACTGCTGCCAGCCTGTTTGCTTAGGAGGTGGCATGAGAGGAAGGCCGGACTTTGGAGCCACCCTTTTGGTAAATCTAGAGAGCCCTTTAGACTCACTCCACCTCTGGCTTATATTACCAATGTATAGGGTGCCCTAGAGGTGCCCCTCTGTGTGTGAGCAGTATCTGATCAGCAGTTCTGATACAAGGCTCCCAATGCACAAGGCAGAGCAGAGTGGTTCTGGCCCACAAGAGGTGGCCGCAGGAGACCCACTAACTCAAAGGCACCTCTAAGGTCATTTGTACATCATCTATGGCCAATAACAAAACACCTAATGTACTTTGTTTTTGTTGGTCTTTTTCAAATGACGATTGCTGGCTCCCGTCAGCAAGTCCTTAAAACAGACCTGGTAAACAAAGGCATCCATCCCTTTATGTACTAGCCACGCAGCAGGAGGTCTCACCCTCTCTGTACTGCGTTAGAAGGCTAGCAGTGTCCAGCCATGTCAGAGATCTGACTGGTCCCTGCCATTGTGGGGCCCTGGTGCACCTTGGCCCCTTCCTATTCTCTGCCTATGGCCACATAACAGTTTAATCTCCTGTGGGCTGTGATACTTTGGTCTGATTGTGGTGGCTGGGTTTAGTGTGCGGGTGCAGGTTGGTATTACATAAGAATGGCTGTACTGGGTCAGAACAAAGGTCCATCTAGCCTAGGATCCTGTCTGCTGACAGTGGCCAATGCCAGGTGCCCCATAGGGAATGAACAGAACAGGTAGCCATCAAGTGACCCATCCCCTGTCACCCATTCTCAGCTTCTGGTGTTGGTGGCCTGTGACAAACAGGAGGTCCAACTAGATGATTTAGTGATCCTCCTCTGGCCTCGAACTCTATGACTAGGTGCCTATTTGTATCTCTAGGTACCTGAATACCTTTAGAAATCTGGTCCTTACATCCATTAGCTTGGAAACAGTGGTGGACTTAAACTTCTTACATGGTCCAACTACTCCAGTGGGACAAAGGTCTGTACTGCATTAATATGGGTTTTCTTCTAACCCATTCTAGCATGAAGCAGGAATGAGATCATTTATGGGGTGACCACTTCCCCATGCCCTGAAAGCAAAGTACTGCAGCAGGTGTGACTGGCAAAATGATGGGCACTGTAGCAAAGTGACAAAAATGGGAAAAAAGGAAGCTGGGAAAGGGGACATCCCCTCAGCGTTTGGGAATCTTACCGTTCAAATAGCTTCTCCTCAGCTTCCCTCAGCCTTTTCATTCCAGCGCTCTTTTGCCAATCATCCTGCATTGCTAAATTCATCTGGAATATTTTCTCAAACTGCGCTCCTCTCTCTGCAATCCACCTGAAATGTTATTGAAAAAGTCTAGTCCGTGATTCACGGATGAATCTATCTCCCACTCCCCCACTCTGTCCCTCGGTTTCTTTAACCACAGCCCCAGCATGGTGATCTGTCTATCGTGACTACCTCTCCCTGCCAGCAGCACAGCTGCTGGAGGCTGTGACAAAGTGAATGACTTTCATGTGGACCGAGAGCACTACCTGAGCCAGAAACCTTGTGGTGCTTAGAAACCTCACACAGCCTTGAGCAGATCTGGCTGCTCTTGGCAGAGCCTATGAAGGCCGACAGCTCAGCTGAGGAGATGACCCACAAACTCAGGCACTTTTCTGAAATGTTCTGCCAGAAATGGGCCCAATCCACAATGTTCAGCTCTGAACTTGCACAGACTGAGTCAATCCCAGCAGAAGGCTGGGAGTCTCATAGAATCATAGAATATCAGGGTTGGAAGGGACCTCAGGAGGTCATCTAATCCAACCCCCTGCTCAAAGCAGGACCAACCCTGACTAAATCATCCCAGCCAGGGCTTTGTCAAGCCGGGCCTTAAAAACCTCTAAGGAAGGAGATTCTACCGCCTCCCTAGGTGACCCATTCTAGCACTTCACCACCCTCCTAGTGAAAAAGTTTTTCCTACTATCCAACCTAAACCTCCCCCTCTGCAACTTGAGACCATTACTCCGTGTTCTGTCCACTTAGACCTGATCCAGTAAAGCACGTAAGCAGAGGCTTAATTTTAAGCATGTGAACAGTTCCCACTGAAGACAGTAGAACTATACATATGCTTAACTTGAAGCCGGTGCCTAAGTGCTTTGCTAGACTGGGGCCTCGGAGAGGAGACAATGTACCCTCGTGCCCCGCCCCAGAGCCCTGTGAGGCAATTTTGTTTCTGCTGTTGACTTTTCCCCAGGCTTCATCGGAAATGGTGTATTGGATTGAGCTGCAGGCTTACTCTCTCTTGGCTCTCTGCAGCATGTCAGCTTCTCTCCTCTGCTCCACCAGCTGATTGAGGATAGCCGTCCTCTTCTGCTGTGCTGCAGACTGCAGCTGGTGTTTGTAGAACTCCTGAGCTCGGTGCCTTTTTTCTGCAAGCTTCTCATTGGTCATATCACTCTTCCCAAAGATGAGATCTGCTGAGTCGGGCTCACAGACCGGCAACTGTATCGGCTTCAACTTGATCTGTATTAGGTTGATATGAAGATTTTACCATGATGAACTAGCCTCGTGCATGGCTCTGAAAACTTTGAATGACAGAAGCTAGGGATGGGAAAAGACCTATTAAATCATCTAATCCACTTTCTCTAGTCTGGATTTAAATGCCACAACCAGTGAGGATTCTACCACTTCCCTTGATTATTTATAGTTCAGTGTCAGGAAGCATTGATATTCAAGTCCATATTTTTCCTTTTTAAATATCACCTTATGGAGGAGGCAGCATGATGTGTTGGATCAGGCGCTGGCCTGGGAATCAGGACACCTATGTTCTAATCCCAGGTATGCCACTGACCTGTTCTGCGGCCTTGGGCAAATCTCTTCATGACTGTTTCCCCTCCCGCCCTTTGTGTGTTTTGTCCATTTGGTCTGTAAGATCTTCAGGGCAGGGACTGAATGTTGCCTAAGCTCTTGGAATCTAGTGGCAATTTCATTCAAAATTTCTCAAAAAAATCCAAGATAACTTCGTATAGCTCTACTCAATCCAAACAGATACCTCTAGATAACTAGTTTGAGGGGGGACGGGCTATTTTCTCAGCTAGTAATAGAAATATTGTAAACTGCACCTCATTTTAGGTGTTAAATAGACTCACCATCTTAACAGCTTTAAAATACTGGCTGTAATGATCATTCTTAAAACTTTAGAGGATCATTCTTAAAACTTTATATCATTACAGAGGTTTTTAATACGTCACTTCAGATATGGTATATTTCCACCCTTCTCTACAACTTTCAGAGAAACATTCCAGTTTTTAAAGACACATAACTTAGCCACAAAATAGATATGAAAGTTATTAAACATGGATTTTTTTCCATTTTTTTCCTTTGTCACTCTCAGGTCAGTGAACCTGGCCTGGTGAGGAACACATTCTTATTAATCACAAGTTTTTACCTGTGTATCCAAGGCCCTCTTATAGCATTGCATTTCTTCCATCTTGCTCTTCAGATATTTAGCTCTTTGCAAAGCTAGCCTAGAAATAAAAATACAAAAGAGTCACAAGAGTTATACTGAGATGATATTTCCAAGAAATAAGTGTACAGGATTCATCCAGGCATGCCCTGTGAAATACAGATCTGCCAATAGTGCATTTGAGTCCATAGCATTTAGCTACCTGTTATAGCCCACGATTCTCACTCTTATCAAGATGGCTCTGCTTCCTCAAAAATTATTATAATGATAATCATTAATAATGATGACTTCCATGATAGAGTAAGACACCTTATGACACTGAGCTTGCGCTGGGTGTATCACCCTGTCTTACACACGATAATATAGCAACAAGTCATTGGCCACATCAGATTATTAGGATTGTCACTATGCTGCTGCATGTCTCGGCAGCTTGGAATTTCCTAAATTCAGCAGGAATAGAACTGAGACCTCCTCATGCTCCAAAAACACAGTCAGCCCCTATTATCTGATCCAAAGGAAGCCTCCATTGGCTATTAGCAGTATAGGGCATATGACACACAATGTAAATGACCTGATTCCATCCGGCAGAGGGCAGTGATATGCCTACCATGAACCCTAGCTAGCTAGTTTGTTAAATCACCTTGTGTTTGAAGAGGCAAAAAAAAGTTCTCAAGTGGCTGAACCTCTAGAATTTCCTACTATAAAAGTAAAGTTCATCTGTGTAGGAGACAGCGCATTCTCAGGGCCAATCTGAGACCATGGGATGAACTCCCCTAGGAACCAAGAACCATCACAAACCTTCCCCTACCTTCCACTCCAAATGCAAAGAGCACTTCTTCCACTTGCCTTCTCTAATATGAACACAGAGTAGCATGTCAGTAAATAACACATGACCCAAAGCTGAATCCAGATCAAATCAAGAAGTGACACTGCACATATAATCATATCACTTAATACACAACTGGAAGGCGCTCCGATACTATGGCGATAAGAACCTACAGAGAAGCAAACGCTATACAGCATAGGAAGGTGAGGCAATAATATTTTATTGTAGAGAACACTAACTGAAGTAATCCTATAACAGAATGAAATGGCTGCTACCCATTGTCCTGACTGGTTCAGAGTGCCTGCTTGTATTGCAGTTATGCATAAACGAAATGCAGGGCAGACACAATAAACCAGAGTTGAGTCCTCACGGTTACAATGTCCTCGTTCACCATTTCACATATTTTTCTTTTCAAATCCCATATAGTGGTTCCGCTTGAATTTTAGCTCTGGCTATAAAAATGTTTTGCTCAAATCAACATGGAAGCTAGTGCCACATTATTAGCCTCTCTCGCCACACCCTTGCACATAAATTCTGCCTAAATTGCTTGTAGGGATATTGCATTGTACTCACTGACACAAAAATTGTTAAATCTGCATCTGAGCCAGATTCTGATTTCAGTTTCATTAGTGTAAAACCAAAAGTATCTCCATTGACCTCAATAGATTTACATCAGCATAAGCAAAATCAGAATCTGGATCCTTCTGTTTATTTGTGAGCCTAATATTACTTTCTTCTACTTTAGTAATGACACTGAATACGACACATAAAAACAGTCCTTACCCCCAAGAAGCCCCTTTTCTACCATACAAGAGTAATCCAAGTCACTCTGAAGTCAACAGTCCTTATCTTTGTGCCATTTCATATAAGGCAATAGCGGCTTTCCCTTATTCCCTGTGCTAAATGTATAGGAGTGAATTTATGAATGTAGATTTTTAAGGATATTTATGGGATGGTGTGTTGTTGTATTTCAATACATATCTCTTTGACCTGTATTGTAGAACTGACCTGAAACATCAGGTGCTTAGACAGTAGGAGTGGATGGAATGATTCAATAGGTTAGACTGGATAGAGACACAATAGGAATATTTTAAAATCATATTTCTGATCACACTCTCAAGGGGGTCCCAATCCAGCATTCAAAACAGAACAGGACAAAGGCTAGGTAACATTTTTTGTGCAAACAGTTCTTTCACTGAAACATGCCTTTTTCAGCTATTCATGAAATTCAGGTCGAAATCAGTGAACAGCTTCAGCTGGGGAAAAACACGGAAAAGAAAAATCTGAAATGTTGTCACGGTCCATTTCCAAATGTCATTTCAAATCGACGGTCAAAACATTCCATTTCAGCCTGAACACAATTTTTTTTGTTTTGGCAAGAAAACATGAAAAATTCAGTTTTCATCTGACACTAAATGGTTTGGCCACAGAATCAAAAATCAAATTTTTTACTCATCTCTAAACAAGACTGGCTTTACTACCATTGCTTCTGGGTCCTAACTCAAGGGCAAGAGATGTGTAGAATGGGCCCACTGCCACCAGCACCACAACCAGCTCCTACCCTAGGCAGAGACAACAGACAGACTTACTCTTCTGCGAGCTGCACTTGTTCCAGCCGATCCATCAGCTCTTTGTCCTGCTTTAGTTTTGCTTCCTTCTCCTTCTTCTCTTCCATTTGCTTCATCAAGTCTTGTGAATACTCCTCTTGCTTGATGTAGGGGGGAGGGCTGGGCAGCCGTTTAACAAAAACAAATGATTTCTGCAAGGAAAGAAACTCGTTTCATATCTGATGGGAGAAACAAGATAGAAGACGATACCATGAAAACATGGCATCGTTTCCTTGAATACAAGCACTGAGGAACCATTTCAGGCAGAGATGCATTTGCGGTATCCAGAAAGGGGACAATCCCATCAGAACTAGGGGAATCACCGCAAAATTCCTCTTGGGGTGGTGGCAAAATGTTGGCCAAGGTCTTACTAATGCCCCCAAGTAGCCCAACCACTATCATATTGTTATTACTGTGCTCCAGTACACTGTGCTAGATAATGTTCACTTACATTGCAGGGAAAAATAATTCCTTCCATTACAGGAATTACTGGTGACATTCTGTGGCCTGTGTTAGGCAGGTCAGATGAAATGATGACGAAATCTGAACATCGCTGCTAAATGCATTAATAGTCTTCCTTGCCGAAAGTTCTCACACTGAAAGGGGTTGTCTATTAATACTTTGGGTGACCCAGTTTCTGATGTTTCTGTCCATGTTATATATGCTTTTGAAAAGTCAAGGCACAGCCTGGGCAGAAAAATTACCAGGATGGGACTATTCTTCTTAAAAAAGAAAACAAAACAAAAGGGCTCTTACATGAAATTCTGTGGATTTTTCATTCTTGTGGTTTCTCATTGCTTCGGCCACCCCCAGATTAAAGGCAGCGTTTTTTTGGTTCTGTTCTCTGTTTGCCAAGGATTTCATCTATCGTGGGAGGAAAGGAAAAGAGATGCATTTAAAATGAAGGTGTGAACAGAAGTAATGTCACTGCACAGCCAGGAAATCCTCCAGTAATGACACGTCAATTCTCTGGACATGCAGTTTAATTTCTTCCTTTTTTAATGAAATAGATTATTCCGTACATTAAAGGCCTGAGCCCCAGCCCATTGAAGTCAGTGGAAAGACTTCCATGGATATCAATGGGCTTTGGATCAAGTCCTAATAGTTTAGGGTCCTAATATTATTTACCATGCCATTAAACGATTAGATTTACATAAAATAAGAATATTACTGATAACATTTAATACTTTCTAAAACTAATATATTTATAGTGAATAGCAATAATACCACTTAGCTCTCTACAACACCTTTCATCCCATAGACCTAAAACTGCTTGACAAAGGGAGTATCATCATCTTCCCTCTACAGATAGAGAAACTGAGGCACAAAGGTTAAATGATTTACCCAGGATTACATAGCAGGTCAGTAGCAGACCTGGGAACAGAACCCAGGTCTCCTGACCACTAGGGCCCTATTTACTAGGCCACACAACCTCCCCTACAGGCACAATTCTCTTCTCCAATCCACCTACCAGATTTGTGCATTGATATTTTACTGTATATTTGCAGGGATCACTTTATGTCTCTTTGAGAGCTTAGCATTCACAACCCTTGTGATTTTATAGGCAGTCTTGTGATATTTGTTCTTTTTCTTAAGCTCCTGCTCATGAAATAATGTGATTAGGTGAGAATCTCAGCTCTCACTTTTTCTTTTTTTTAAAAAAATAGTTTTGAACCATCATGGGTGCAGTAAAAAGCTTGAAAATGTGACCCAAAAGCCAGGAGGCAAAAACAAAACGAACAAAGAAAAACAGCTAATTTTTAATTATAAAATCTTATAGTTTCTAAGCCATTCCTATGAGTTCTGAATATAGCACGGCAACACTTGGTCTGCACATGATGACTGAAATGCCTGCCAATGCTCAGGACCTAGCACAGGGCCTTTTGAACCATTTAAGCCCTCAGGCTTCTGGAACTGACGCGGTGCACAGAGTCTTGTGTGGGGCCTTTTCATTGGAGCACATTTCTCTGTCAGACCGGCGAACGTCAAGAACTGTCGTGCAGAGAGAATTCTGCTGTAAGCCTTGAGAACTCTGGGCACAAACAGAGATTTCTGCTAAGCAACAATGTGACAGTTAAATTAAGGGCCTGATCAAAAGCCTACTGATTTCAGTGGGGCTCTTTTCATTGACTTCAGCTAGCTTTGGACCAAGCCCTTGATGCAGCAGGTCTCTCTTTATTCCCTCATTTTTTATTTAGAATTTTTCTCTCAGAATAGCAAATAGACAAGCATTGACAGCAGTGATTTTCAACCCATGGGCCATTTGCAGCCCAGTCAGCACACAGCTGCGGCCCATCTGCCTGCCTCAGGGCCATACAGGTAATATATATATTGTGTAGATGCGGCCCACATAACAGAGAGAGCAGCATCTGTGGCCAACCATATCCAATAGGCTGAGAACCACTGATCTAAAGACACCTTTCCTGCCTATTTCTTTGAAACATTCAAAACTCAGCTCCCCCTGGTGGTAGGAATCCTGTTTCTCTGAGTGCTTCAAACTGCATGGAATACCTGCTGCCTATGAAGAGCCTCCTGGTCTTTCATAGTTTGGTATTGCGCCAATATTCTGTCATCATCCTGCTCTTTCCGCTGCCTCTCTTCGCTGAAGTACACTGGGATGTTCCGCTGAGCACGCTGCATACACAGGTAGCACATTTCCTGGAGGCCCAGAGAAATGTAAAAGAATGCACATTACCTTCATCTCTTTTAATTTGTCACCATCTATTCAGCCTTCACCTACAAGGAACTTCCACAAGTCTTCAAGAAAATCCAACCTTCTCACAAGTGTTTTAATTCAAATACGAGGGGGAAATTATTTCCTCCTTACTAAGGAGCTAAATGCACAGTTCCTGTGTAGTGGCAAAAAACGTATTTTGAAAGTCAATTTGCTCCTAAATCTGTAGGCACTTCTGCAAATCCCATCCCTGATAACTATTAGCACAGCTAGATCTGGAAGAGTCTGCCCGTGCAAAATATTACATGGGACCAAGGGCAGGAGATACACTTAAAATTGACACAAAAAAAACACCTACCAGCCTCTCTCTTAGAGCTTGGCAATGGCTACACTTGCAGACACGTGCAGGGTACGTGTAGCTACATGAAAGGCTCTGGCAGTGGAAAAAGGCTCTAGCACAGGCCTGCACAACATGCGGCCCGGGGGCCACACGCAGCCCGCACAGGCTCACTGTGCGGCCCGCGGAGGGTGAGTAGGGGTGGGGCAAGCCAAGTGGTGGGGTGGGGGGAAGCGGATGCGGGCGGGGCTTTTCAGCCTGCAGCTGCTTTTTTTGCAGTAATATGGCCCTCGCTACTTTCTGAGTTGTGCAGGCCTGCTCTAACACAGGGGTGGGCAAACTTTTTGGCCCGAGGGACACATTAGGTGTGCAAAATTATATGGAGGGCCAGGTAGGGAAGGCCCCACCCCCAATCCAGCCCCTCCCACTTCCCACCCCCTTACTGCCCCCTCAGAATCCCTGATCCATCCAACCCCCACACCCCCGACCTTGTCCCATGACTGCCCCTTCCAGAGACTCTGCATCGCTAACCACCCCCCAGGACCCCACCCCCTATCCAATTCCCCTGCTCCCTGTCCCCTGACTGCCCTGATCCCTATCCACCCTCCCACCCCCTAACCACCACCCCAGAACCCCAACCCCTATCCAACCCACCCTGCTCCCTCACTGCCTCCTCCAGAGCCCCCCCAAACCACCACCCCAGAACCCCCAGAACCCTCCTCCACCCCGTTACCATGGCTGCTAGGCGCAGCTCCAGGGGAAGCACGCAGCCTTGGCCCCCCAGAGTGCTGCCCCGAGGCGTGGATCTGGGGGAGGGCAGTGCGTGCAGCCCCGGCCCCTGGAGTGCTTCCCCGCGTGGCGTGGCTCCGGGGGAGGGGCTGAGCGCGGAGCCCCGTCCCCCAGAGTACTGCCCACATGGCGCGGCTCCCGAGGAGGGAGCAACGCACAGTCCCGGCCTCCAGAGTGTTTCCCCGCATGGGGCGGCTCTGGGGGAGGGGGCAGCGCGCAGCCCTGGCCCCCAGAGTGCTGCCTGCACAGCGTGGTTCCGGGAGAGGGGCTAAGCGTGGAGCCCCGGCCCCCAGACTGCTGCTCCCGCGGCGCGGCTTCTGGAGGGGGCAGCACACAGCTCCGGCCCCTGGAGTGTTTCCCTGCGCTGCGCAGCTCCTGAAATGCTGCCCCCACAGCGTGGCTCTGGGAGAGGGGCTGGGGCTGCCTCCCCAGCCGAGGGCTGAATGGGACAGGCCCGCAGGCCGGATGCGGCCCACGGGCCATAGTTTGCCCACCCCTGCTCTAGCAGCTCCCCAGTGGTGAAGCCTTTCCTCACTGCCTCCCTCTGCCAGAGCCTTTCCCTGCTGCTGGCATCTTTCACTGCAGTGGAGAAAGGCTCCAGCAGTGGGACACTACACTGCTAAAAACAGAGACATGGGAGGCGTGGCTTGGGTGTGTAGAGAGCCACGTGAGGTATATACCCTAGTGTTCTAGCATGTCTTTACTCACCTAAGCCTTACCTCACTGTCTCCACTGATGTTTATACCTGCGCTAGCTGAGTGTGCTGTGTCTATGCTCTATTCACTGCCCCAAGTGTAGACCTACCCTTATCAGCTATGTACTTTTAGACTTTATAATTTCCAACCCAGAACATGAAGTAGAATCTTTCCAGATCAGAGTGGCAATCAAACATGGATGCAACAAAATCACAGAAGAGCCTGGTTTTATGTATAGTCAGACATGCACAAACTGCACCGTATATATAAATTAGTGAGCAGGGTTCTACAGCGCACATTGCAGGTGAGAGTAACAGAAAATTTTCCCAATTGTTAGTATATTTGTTGTCTGTGTTCCATTGACTGGTTAGTTAAATACAGGACAAAATAGCTAGTGGCCAAGATTTAAAAAAAAAATATAAGCCTAAAGTTAAGCTCCTAAATTCATATTTGAACTCCTGAAGCAGTGGCCTGATTGCTGAGCAGCCATCAACTCCTATTGATCTCAGCAAGTAATATGCCAGCACTACTAGATCCTAAATATGGATTTAGGAGTCTAATTTTATGCTCCTGTTTTTTTGAAGATCTGACCCAGTCAGTGTTGCCAGCTCTCATGGTTTGAACATAAGAACAGTCACAGTGGATCAGATCTAAGGACCATCTAATCCTGTATTCTGTCTCTGACAGTGGCCAGCCCCAGAGTCATAGATTCTGTCACAAGGAACAACTGTGATCATTTAGTCTGACCTTCTGCATAACAACGACCAGTCATAGGACATCCCCAAAATAATTCCTGTCTGAACTACTGCAGATCTTGTAGATAAACATCCAGTCCTGATTTTAAAATTGCCAGTGATGGAGAATCCACCACAACCCTTGGTAAATTATTCCAATGGTTAATTACCTGCATTGTTAAAAGACACTTCAGAGGAAGGTGTAAGAGCCCCTAAGTAGGCAGATGTGGGATAATCTGTCCCACACACAGGCCTCATCCTGGTCTCTCATAGTTAGAGATTGGTTCAAACCCTGAATCACGAGGTTTAATACCCCTCCCAAACTTATAGCTGTCATTAATTATGACAACCCTGGATATTCTTGATATCCACATAAATATCTAATCCCTTTTTGAATCGAAGGACAGTGTTCCCACATTGCTTTAGTATTTCCTAGAAAACTTCCAGGTGTAAAAATAATTAACAAAATATGCAATGTTAGCACTTGTTTTGGCAAAACACTTGTGCCCAAAAGGGAAACTACATTATTTTCTACATCCCATAATCGCTAATGAATGAGGAGCCTTATGGTTAACATTTCCATAGTAACCAGGTCTCAAATAATGTATTCCTATATGTTTCTTCAAAATACAGTGCTGATCAGGATTTACTCATACATGTATAATGAAATGCATTTTTTTAAGTAAGATCCAATATGGCCTATAAAAACAGTAATTGAATGTGATAGTGAACAGCCCTTGGGACAGTTTTAAAATAGATCCCCGGGTATCCCCATTTTGCTATGATTAAAAAGTGACATAATAAGTAAATAAAATCCATATATTGTACCTGTCCAGCCCTACCATGATCTTGACAAAGAGGGGACGGAGTTCTGGGTCTGGTAGTGTGAATTAGGTTGGGACTGCAGTCTGTTTCAGGCTTTGAGAAACACGGAGGAGCAGGTGATGTTGGGCTAGGAATACACAACAGGACATGCACATCAATTTATTACAAGTACTGTGCACAGACACCAACACTCTGGGCATAAGGCAGTTTTGCAATGGAGCTTGGTGCACTGCTGAGAAACTAAACACATGTTCATGAATGCACACCAGAGGATATTGTGCCCACACATAAGAGGTGGCTTAACACATAAGCTGGACCCAAATTATCTAAATAGTTGCTACATCTTCCAGTAAAAAGAACAAACCAAAAAACTTCCAAACAGCCGGTCACAGGGCTCACAAGTGCTGCCGTCCTTTCTTCCCTTAGGTCTCATCACCCCGAACACTGGAGAGGAGTCATCCTGCAATGCTCAGGTGTGTATTACACCCCTTGTTGCTCACAACTGCAATATTAGCTCTTGCACTTCCTCAGCTACATGGCCTGGACCTTGCCTTAATCAGTCTCTGAACTCCTGGGCTTATATGGGGAGTCTTTGCATTGGCTTCAAAGCCAGAAGATCAGGACCATAGCTTCAAACTGAGCTTAACGATAGACTGTCCAGAGTATGGATATACTAGTGTAGGAGGTGTAATTCCCAGCGCAGTCGACATAGCTGTGCTAGCTCTGACCAAGGTAGCATGCTAAAATAGCAGGTAGCTGCAGCAGCACAAGCAACAGGACCAGCTATACCCCCATAAGATAGGATGAAACCCTGCTTTCAACTACCTGAAAGGGGGTTCCAAAGAGAATGGATCTAGACTGTTCTCAGTGGCACCAGATGACAGAACAAGGAGTAATGGTCTCAAGTTGCAGTGGGGGAGGTTTAGGCTGGATATTAGGAAAAACTTTTTCACTAGGAGGGTGGTGAAGCACTGGAATGGGTTACCTAGGGAGGTGGTAGAATCTCCTTCCTTAGAGGTTTTTAAGGTCAGGCTTGACAAAGCCCTAGCTGGGATGATTTAGTTGGGGATTGGTCCTGCTTTGAGCAGGGGGTTGGACTAGATGACCTCCTGAGGTCCCTTCCAACTCTGAGATTCTATGATTCTATGATACTAGGGCAGTTAACCTGTCCTGCCACATGTGCCTCCACTGCTACACTTCTATTTTCAATGTGCTACCTTGATCAGAGCTAGCGCAGGTATGTCTACCTAAGCTGGAAATTAACCTCAAGCGCCAGTGTGGTCATAACCTGTGTCACAGCCAGTAACTAATTTGCCATCAATGTGCACATTTGTCATGCACACTGTCACGGTCTGGCCCAGAAGCAATTCTAGGAGTTCATCCACTATCTCTTGTGGAAACACAGTAAAACCTCAGTTAGCCAAATGTGCCCAAGAAGGAATTCCTAAACACAGGGATAAACAAGTCTTCAGTAAACTAAATCACCCTACGGAGAAACGGAAAAGCAGTACACAGAACTCTGCAGGAATTCACTTGCATTTATAGTTGCTGAATAAAAAATGTGCTACAGATCAGTTAGGATCCAGTCGATCATCTGTTGAGGATTGTCCAGTGGTTAGTGGTCCAGTGACCCAGTTCCCAGCTCTTGCGCAGACTCCCTGCGTGACTGTAAAACAGGGATAACTGCATGCGCATGGCGAGGATAAATTCAATAGCGTCTGTGAGGTGCTCAGCTGCTGGGGTGATAGCAGCCATAGAGGCCGAGAGATGGTTCAGATGCAAAGCAGCAATGTATATCTTTAAATGACCTATAAATAAAGCAGGGAATGGACACTTGCGTTCAGTTTTCTCCTATTTCACTGACTGTATTCAAATGAACAGAGAGGGGGCAACAATGATCCTGAACAACAACACTCTCATCTTATCTGAACTTCCCTAAAGCTCAAGGTATCCCAGATCCAGCTCCCTCTCGCTATTTAACTAACAGTGTCATCTAAATGTCAGGCACTTGAGGACACAGTTACTCCGGGCACTGTACATACATTTAAATACACTACAGATTGTGAGGCACTACGGTGATGGAGACCATAAAAGTACCTAAGATCAATATAGATAGATTGCTAGTAAGCAATGTGGTAAGAGAAGCAATTCTATTTACCTATCAATCTCTGGCCATTCTATTGTGCCCCTCACAGTAATAAGCTCTAGTACAAAAGAAAAAGCCTCTAGGTTAACTGATTAAACCCCAGACAAACAATGGAGATGAGCACTGTTCTATCCCATTGGAGTATAAGAAGTTTGAATTTCACTTTGTCCTGTAAAGCAGTATCTGTCAAATTAAAACAAAGATCTCCTACATGTTTAATCACGGGTCTCAGTGACCTCCTGGAACAACCGATAGTGTCGAACAAAGCTCAGACAACTAGTGAAAACATACAGAAGCCATTAGAAGAGCTCTCTGAGTCTCTCTTCCATTCAATGTTTATAAACTCTGCAGACTGTTGTCATCAAGTAAGAGGATCAGGTTCACTCAACTCCACTGTGAATGGTAAGAGGATCCTGAACCTCTTGAATAATTGTTTGCATTTAGTTACCAAACTATCAGATACAAAATGGAGATGGGGTCAGATGAAAACGATGTTGACACCAGACACTCACAAAAGCCTGTACCATACCTCCCAGACAGCAAGAAAACGTGACAAGACCCAATGGCACTGTGAGAGGAGCCAATAGCACACCCTTATCAGTAGATTTGGAAGGGGAGGGGGCTAAAGGGCTATTGCATGATAAAAGCTTCAGTCAATGGGAATTTTTAACCTTTACTTTACTTAGGTAATTAACGTTTATCTCAAGAAAATAAACTGGTAGATTGATTCACTGATCGAGGGATAAGCTGGAACTTTGGTGTCCTAGGGACATTATATAGAAAATACCCATTTATACTATTCATCCCCAAATAGCTTAGATTTTGACATGTATTTACAACAATTCTAATAAACACACATTAAAACTACTTACTTATCCGATTTCAAAGGATTATTGCTAATGGACACAAAGATACAAAACAAAGGCCACATGATACAGCCTTTACTCAAAGCCTGAGTCTGCCACATCAAGCCGATTCGGGTAACAATTTTAAAAGCACCTTGGTGACTTGGGAGCCTATTTTCCATCTTTTCAAAAGTGACTCAGGGACTTAGGAGCCTACATCTCATTGAAAGCCAATGGAACTTAGGCTCCTCAGGGTCGGATTCACCAGTGGGACTTAGGTGTCTAACTGCCACTTTAGGCATTTAAGTAAAAAATGAAGGTCTTCAAAACCCACTCAGCTGCTGGCTAACCCTACAGGTGCCTAATATCCCTAAGCACCTAGGTTTCCACTGGTAAATCTGCCAGGTGCTTAAATTTCTGTCAGTGCACAGCCAATGTCCTGACACCACCAAGCAACTTAGCACTTGACTCACTCATAAGTCCCAATGGGATTCGCAAACTAGGCATTCCCCTGCCTGTCTCACCTGCAGGGCCTAATCCAGTAGACATTCTCAGAGTATGTCTACTAATCGGGCCCTGCGCAAAATACAGCTACTAGAAGAGCAGGAAAAGGTAGTGGTGGAAGACTTAAGCACCTAACTTGTTTGGTGCTTTTGAAAATCACACTAGGTGCTTATCTGCATCGTTTGGTGCCTAAATATCTTTGAAAATCTGTCCCCAGGTTATGTTTGAAAATGGGATTTAGGCACTTTTGAAAATTTTATCCCCCTTCCTCGTTTAATAAATAATTTTACTTTTTCCTTTTCACAATTAATACAGACATTGTAGCTGCATTTCAGTGCAAGTTCAAGACATTGAAAATCTTATAGTTATCCTTATCCACGTCTCCCAGAGAGCCTCACCTTTCAGGGGCATTCTTTTGCTTGATGTTCTTCTCCAGCTCATCAGTCAGATTGAACCCTGACACTTTGGCAGGAACAAAAGATTGTCGGGACAGAAGGCGCTTAACGGGAAAATTCTCTGGAAGTGTGAAACAAGGAAAATCCCAAGAACAGCATCTATGTGACAACTTAGACCAGAACATTAGGGAAGCTCACACAAGACACACACAACGCTGCAGCATTTCCATGTTTTAAAAATGCCTAGGAACGGGTTCTGATAATCTTAAAAGTCCCTTATTCTGTGAGTGCTCCCATTGATTCCAATGCAGTAAAACCATTCTTTTACCACTGAACTACTTTAGTTACAGAGGAGTTTCAGTTGCCTACAGGTTTTAATACCTGTCTGACATGAGATCATGATATTATGGGTCTTTCCCAGCTCTTAACTTCTATAGTGCAGCATCATTCCCCACAATATATACTATACTGAGTTCCAACAAATGGGGCTACCAATGCCTTTGGGAGACTGTTGTACAGCCTAATAGATCTCAGTATCAGGAATATTTTCCATGAGAGCGGGACATATCCTCAGCCGGTATAAAATGATGTAGCTCCAGCATCTAGCTCAGTTAGTCTAAGTTTTTCTTTGCTTAATTTCACCCCATAACCCCTGGTTATAGCCCCAAAACCATAAATATCTGAAGAAGGTTATCTCAGCCCTGTTTAATTTGGCAACGCTATACAGCAATGGACGGATTTTCAGCTGAATTCAATGAGAGCTGCAGGTGCTCACAGCCTCCAAAATACATCAATCCCTTTCAATCAGTCCCTCCAATCTAAAGCATTTTTTGCTGCTTTTCTCTGAATAACTTCTGATGTATTTGTCTCTTCTAAACTTATCCATAAATTGACCAGCTAGTCTCAGACCCCATTCCCTGCCCATCGATAAAGCACATTGCAGAATGTGGCTCGTTGGGCCGAGATTCACGACTTGTCTATACAGGAAAGTTACATAATATAAGCTAAGATGTGAATGTAAACTAATATAGTTATACTACTCCCCATGTGGAGTTACATACCAAAATAAAAGTGTCCACAGAGGAAGTTATACTCGTTTATTTTTACCAACATACTGATGAAACTTTCCTGTGGAGACAAACCCTAAGCATGGGAATTTACAGCCCTAACAGATTATTTTTGTGACGTTTATGAGCAACTTGAAAGTGAGGGTTAGAATGAAAATTGCTTCCCAGCTTTAAAGACAGAAATTTCATTATTGGCGTAGACTGGCAACCTTAAATGATCATCACAGGAAGATGCTTTCTCTCCAAATAAAAGCCAGCTGTGATTTTGTATGAGGAACACACCATATTGGAATGGTGATTGATTTTCTCAACTTTCAATGCTTGTTGCCTAGCCAAACTCATAATACTGCAGAGAGCCTTTTGCAATACAGTCCAGGTATTAGAGCTGAGTGGAAAGATCCTCTCAAATTGGAAGGATTGGACCCTTTTGTGATTCCTTTCCATGATGGTTAGCATGACTGATCATTGCCATTATGGATACTTACAACTGTTAAATGTATGCCAGATCATGTGCAAGCTGCACATTTTAAAACTGGCCCCTATTGTCTAACAAGTGAATGACAATGAACCTGTATCAACATTCAGTTGACAACCTACCTTTTTTACTGCTACTGTTACTATGACTTCTCTCTTTTTCTACTGGCTCCTTTTCTTTGTTGGACTTTTCACGTTCTTCTGTGATGGTTTCCATGGCTGCTTTGTTGTCCGTTTCCTTCAGCTCGATCCTGGAAACAAGGAAAAGACATCAGTTTGTTTTGTAGAACCTATGCCAGAATAGAAGACACAATGTTGTATTAGTAATCTGGTAACGCAAATATCTTTAGCACTACTGTAAAGACTATACTTATCAAAAGCAGAATATACAGCAGCTTTAAGGATTATGCATGTAAAATTATTTACACAGAAATGGACTCTAACAAAAATTATTCTTTATGGCAATCATGTCATGAATCAATATGTCATGAAATAAGGCAGAAAGTATTCAATTTACTCAGCTATTCTCATTTCCATTTCTATAACCCCTTTTATACCGAAAGACACCAACGCTGTAAATATTTCACTGGTGCTGTGTTTTACATTCCCTTTCCCCTTCATTTAGGGCCAGGCTCCCATACGATCCCAGCCTGGAAGGTGTGAGAGCACTGTTAAGTGCTGAGCATCTTCAGCTGTGCGGAAATTGAGCTGAGCAACTTGGTAATGGGTACTCAGTGCCTCTCAGGATCAGCTCTTCAGTTACCTAAAGTCCACTCAAATGGGATTTGGAGGGAGAGGACAAAATAGAACTAATGTATTTTAGAAACCTCTAAAAATTACCTAAAATATCATGACAGTGCTATAATTCTACAGTTCAACATATCATGAGGTACTAGGACTAGAAAGAAATAATTGATAGTATTGGAAAGTCCTTGTTTTCTAACCATGAAAATCTACCTCTGATGTTTCACAAAGTGTCATATTTTAAACCAGTCACTGTTACATGAATGGATAGTTCCTGTTCTGAACCAGTGTCATGGGGCAGGAGGGGTGAGGCAGGGTGAAACTCCTTCTCTGGGGGAAAGGAGGAAATGATTCCCTGGGAGGTTGTGTACCTCAGTTAGGTTAGGAAGGGAAGGGAATTACCATATTCCGTTATTGAAGAGGGAAGCAAGATATCCTTTTGTCTTTTTGACTTGTCTCTTTTTCCTATGGATCATCTACCCAGGAAGACTGGTAGTAGGGATTCATTCAATTGAATGCCACAAATATCAGTAAAATTACATGACCATATAACTTTTGTAAGTCCAAGGCCAGATTCATAATTTAATGGAAGCTGTTCGTGTAAAAATCAAGCAGCATACATATTTAAAGTTTTTTAAAAAAATCTTACACAAAAAAAGAAATGAGGCAGGTGAAGCATTATGAAAAACATTATCTAACCTTGTCTACACTTGGAAGTTAATTCAGTTTATGGTAAGGTGTGAAGTTAAAGTGCAACCACTATTCGTAAATAATTCCATGAGTGATTTTAAGAACTCTCTTATCCTGGGATAAAAGTGCCTTGTTCCAGTTTCGCTTAATCTTTTATTAAAGAATAAGAGTGCTCGCACATGGAATTATCCTGGAATAGTTACCGTGAATGGGTACTCTGGAGTAATAATTCCATGTGTAGACAATAGATTCAGGGCTCCCAAACGTAAAAGAGATGCTAGCCTGATCAATGAACTGGTAAAGAAGCAAAGTACTCACCTTGGAAACATGACAACACTGCAAGCCCGGGCCTGAGACATAGCAGTTTCTCTGCCTGAAATGACTGAATCGCCCGTCCCGGGCCTCTACAACGACAGACATTTGAGATAACTTGGAAGACATTGTCTAGCAGGTAACAAACAAGGCAACCCTTTCTACTTCTAAAACAATAGGCTGCTGCTCCAAAATCCTATCACAAAATTCTATTTCATTCACCTTTGCCGGTTGCTGTAACATATGGAATCTGTCCGAGCCAATCACTGATAACGAACGATAATATTGTCATGAGTGGTCAGGAATCCTTAGACTCAATAAAGGGGCTATTTACTTTCCAGTAGAGTAGCAAGTGGAGACAGGTACATGGTTAACACATGTTACGAGCATGGTTTCAAAGCACTGCTTGCTTGCTTGGTTTGTACGGTTCCTGCAGATTATGTACTTGAACAGACAGCACTTAGTTCAGTTAAGGTTTCATTCACAAAGTTGCAGCAAGTCTTTCCCACAACTAAAATGTCTGTCCTCACACCAAGGAGGGACACGAACTCTGGTCTTATTTTTCTTTGCCCAGAGCACTATTAGTCATTATTATTTGTACAACAGTAGGACGTGGAGGTGCTGATCAGGACCCTGTTGTGCTAAAGGTCGAACAAACACGTAGTCAAAAGATGGTCCCTGTCCCAGAGAGCAGGGGTCTCCAAACTTTATGAGACGAGGGCCATATTAGATTTTTAAAGGGGCTGCGTGGGCCAAAGCGACTGTGAAAAAATTCAATATATGCAAATATATGCAAAATGCCCCCCTTTACTCCTTCAGCCGCTACCGCAGGGACACTCAACCCTTCGCACATGGGGCTGCCATCAGCAGATCGCAGGGGGGGCAGCAGTGGCTTCTCCATGTGCCTGCTCGGCTGGAGGGCTGGACAAATCGAAGCCGTGGGCCAGATCCGGCCCCCGGGCAGTAGTTTGGAGACCCCTGCCAGAAAGCATTATGACAGGATGCAATACGTAGATTGGGAGATACTTGATGGGACTCAGAAGATTAGAGTTCTGTTCCAGACTCTGCCACAGCCTTTTTGTGTGCCCTTGGACAAGTCACTTAGGACATGTCTACATTACAATCAGAAGTGTGATTGCAGCACATGTAGACATACCCAAACTAGCTTTAATCTAACAAGTTCAGGTACCAACAGCAGTGATGTCAAGGCAGCACAGTCTAGCCACCTGAGTACATACTCAAACTCCCTAGCAGGCTCATACCGTGCCACCATGGCTTTACTGCAATCGGTATCTGAGCTAGCTAGAATAAAGCAAGCTTGGGTATGTCTACATGTGCTGCAATTGCACCTCCGATTACAGTGTACACATGCCCTGAGTTTGTATGTGCCTCAGTTTCCCATCTTTAAGATAAAGATAACAACATTTCCCTTGAGCTGTCCTGTCTGTTGAGATTGTAAGCACTGCTGATCAGGGACTGTCTCTTACTATGTGTATAACCAGCACCAAGCACAACAGGGCTCTGAACTTGGTAGAGGCCTCTAGGCAGTACTAGAAAACAAATAATAAATAAATTATAATCAGATGGGAGGACAAGGTAAAAATAATATAGCACAAGACTAGCTGTGTGCACAGTGTGATTCACCACCTGCCTAATAGGCATTATTGACTGATATGGACTCAAAGTAATTTAAATTCTCCTGGGAAAATGATAAACTTACATTGGAAAGAGCTTTCACCAGATTGCCACTGCCATCCATGGCTTGAAGGAAATCTTTGTAAAATTTCATTTTCACTTTGTTGTCCCGGATAACGAGAACGCCGATTCCCTTGAACATGAATTCAACATTCTGTTTGGTAGCGATGGAACGTGAGAAAAAAAGCAGGGTCTCTTTTACGCATCCTTCCACTGTCTCCCTGTTAAAGGGACCCTCCAGGGATAACATGATGAAGTTCAGCTGAATAATTGGGATATCACCTGAAATCGACAATCAGGGGAGCACAGTAATTCAAACAGCAAGCAGACTTCCGAAGGAATAGCAGCAACAAGGCTGTGAACTAATGGATCACATTTCGCTCTTACGTAGCACCTTCCTAGAAAAGGCTCAAAGCACTTTACAACCATGAATAAAGGCTCACAAAACCTTTATGGGGCTATTATCATATCCATTTTACTAACCTTCTTACAACTCCATGTAGTTCGGTATCCTGAAGGATCCCAAGCTCTTTGAAAGCAAATTGATATGCCAGCTAGACAGGGATGACTTCCTCAATATGAAAATACAAAAATGAAATATGGCATCCAGGGCCGTCCCTAGTTATTCTGGTGCCCTACACAGTCTGTCTGTCCCCCACCCCCACGGGAGCAGACCTCTGCAGCAGGCAGAGAGGACACAGGCCCCAGGCCTCCATGTAGGGGAGACTTGCTTGGGGGGTAGGGGGAACCACCCCCCAACACTCACCGGCAGTGCAGCTGGGGCTGGGTCGCTGCACTTCCCACCACCGGTGAGTGCGGGCCTGGACTGTTGCAGAGCTCAGGGGGTGGGGGCGGGGCTGAGGCAGGGTGGAGCAGGGGCCCTGGGAAAAAGCTGGAGCAGGGGCTGGCCCAGCGCACAGCTACTCAGGACACCAGGAAATTTAGTGCCTCAAATTTCCTGGTGCCCTATGCAGCTGCGTACTTTGCGTATGGGTTAGGATGGGCCTGATGGCAGCTATGCCGCACAGGATTTCAGGACAGGAAGTGAAGAATACTGTATGCAGTTGAAATTGCAGGGGGATGGAACATGAAACCAGAGTAGGAATTTAACCCTTTTTTTTTTTAACCAAATTAACTGTTCCAGTTAAGAGGGCAATCTTCTTTAAAACAGATATAGTTAAATCGTACAACCCCGAGGGTGTACACTATTTATGCAAGTATAAAGGTGCCTTATATCTGCATAGGTTATGATGGGAATAAGCATTACCTGTATAAGCACAGCTTATTCCCATAAGAAGCCATACCCATATAAAGAACAGGAGTATTTGTGTCACCTTAGTGTCTAAGGTGCCACAAGTACTCCTGTTCTTTTTGCGGATACAGACTAACATGGCTGCTACTCTGATACCCATATAAGGTACTTTGATAACAGTGTAATTGAATCCATTTGTATCAATTTAATTATACCAGTTTCAAACCAATATAGTTAAAATGATACAAAGATTGTGCTGGTCAGTTCTTAGATCTGTTACCTTCAACAGTACAGTTGTTCCCTAACAATTTGTCTGCCAATTTCTCTGCCTTCAGTACCAGTGCTCTGTCACCAGGGGGCACCAGACTGAGACTCCCACTCAAAAGGATTTTTTTTTTAAGAGTCTTATGGTGCTGCTCAAGAGACATAATCAATATACCATTGCCCTCCCATGCTGTGCAAACATGGTGGTATCGATGTGAAACTACTTTTGTTCAGAATACATACAGCTGTACATGTGCATCATAAAACCTATTGTTTGTTCAGGTCTATTTTAAGCTGTCTCCAGTTGTCTTCTCTATTAAGGTGTGTGTCACTAAAATAAAATTAAAAAACCTATTGCAGACCACTTTTGACTTGGAGTTGTGCATGTGTAAAACCTGGCACAAAGCTCTGAATTTGCAGAGCTGAAGTATTGTTCAAGACACATATGGAACTTTAGTGGTAATAAAGTTTTATTAGAATATATTGCAGCTATCATAAAAGCTCCACACAGATGTGGCATTACATAGTCAGAAGGTAAAAGAACATCTCAGACTGGGACATTCTAACCTGACATAGGATATAAATATAAAAGCAATGGTGTGTTGTAAAGAAATTTCCTCCTGGTATCTTATCGACAGAGCCTAAATTGTTATCAGTGAAGGAATTCTATACATGTATCACAATTGGTTGCTTAGCTATTAATCTTGTCAGATATTTTATAGCACAAGACAAATATGTTTCAAGGAAAGGCAAATGCCATAATCAAACTTCTTACCAGGAGTGTGTATTTTGGCAAGTTTGAGTCCATGAATCTGGGCTAGTTTCTCGGACAGAAGGAACACGGGTCTTTGAATAAGGATAAATTTATTATTGCCGACATCTAATTTTTGTCTTAAAAAAGAGAATGTTCCAAGCCCTGGTATTTGGACACCCTGAAAAATAAGCAATAATAAATATTCAGGAAAGAGGGGAAACATTTTTGCTTCTAAATAATCACAATCAATTCATGATTTGTCATTATATGCCAGAGCATTGTGATGGTGGTGATTGACTCCCATCCACACCTTATGTTTTCTGGCACAGGAGAGTTCAATGGGGCAGTTCTCAGAGCTTCCTGAAAGCACCAAATATTTCCTATTTTTCTCCTCTCCCTCCCTTTCACTATTTGAAAAAATCATTGATGTAGTAACAGCAAAATAAATATCCCTAATTGAGAGAAGCCCCAAAACAGCTCAACTCTGTAAATCCTCACCCCAGTGAGTAAGCCTCCTGCTCACACAAGTAGCACCATGGGCTATAGTTGGACTACATTTCCCTGAGTAAGGACTACTCCTACAAACAAGGATTGGCAGGAGTAGGATCTAAGTGCCAAACTTAGAAATCTAAATACCTTAGGAAGCGTATATTTCATTGTTAGATACAATGAATTGAAATAGCCAAAGATGTGCATTAGGGTACTGCTAGATTTTTCTAGAATCCCCAGAGCAACCTGTTGGCTTGGTACCAATCTTAATATATTTGCCATTTTGTGGATGGCTAATTTTTAAAATAAGGGGGTTACTTCTCCTTTAAAAACAAAAGAACTGAGCACAATGGGGTTTTTAAAATCTGTTCTTAGCATGTAAAACAGACATACAGGGGTATTGTACTAAAATTCCCACCTCTATAAAAAGTGTTAAAGCTTCCTTACATATAGATCTCAGGGGGGAGGTTAAATCTAACTTTATTATGCTACACTGTGCTGAATAACCCACACTGGGGGACTATAATGTACTTTTGGTTTGGTTTGCCTGTACAAGCCTCTTGCTTTAAGAGGAGTCATACATAATAGGTTTTAGTGGCATAGGCATGCATCAGAATCATTAGAAACATTTGGGTTCAAGAGGAGGAGTAAGATGCGAGTCCCACCTTGTTCATGGAGAGCTGCCGTTCCACAAATTCAGACACGTTGGCCCAAATACTAAAGACTTCTGAAATGCAAGTCAAACACAATATGTCATGACCTGTAGATGGCAAGCACACAAATTCACCACACTCCGAGGAAAATAGGACTCTTCTTTTCTGATTAATAAGACTGCAGCATCCCAGTCTAATCACAAGCATCCTTCATAGTTTGTACATTCACTACAGAGCAATGGTACTTGCTCCCCAGCTAAGTTTTCAACCAAGTTCCATTTTAAACCTGACTTGGACCTCAGTCCCTTCTAAAACCCTGATCCTGGAGTTGAAACAGATTTTTTCTACAAATTCTAAATGATTTCAAGCTTAGATTTTTAATTTAGAACAGCGCTAAGACCTGTCATTTCTGGCAACGTCACTACAGCACAGCACGGCACCACAGGAAGCTTAAAGCTTTTATTAAAAAAACAAATATCCCTCTTCCTTCCAAAAGCAAGCCTTAAACCCAGTCACTAGGGAAACTTGTCCATGGAATTTCCATGCAAATCCTTGTGAGAGGACTGGACTACTGAGAGGCATAACAGGATCCGACAACCCTCCTATATTTCAAGCACTATGTTATGTTTAAGCTGAATTTCCTCCTTGGATAGACACACACGCTATACTCTTCTAGAGCACCAAACACTTTAACTAAGATGAGTTCAGCTGGGCAAATCCCCCTCCCATGAGACTAGTATTTCTCCCATTTTACAAATGGGGAAACTGAGGCCCAGACTTTTGGCAAGTGACTTTTGTCCAAAGGTCACGCAGGAGGTCAGTGGCAGACTCAGGAATAGGACCCAGACACCCTGGCTGCCATGTCTGTGCCGAAGGCGCTGTACCGTAGGGCGAGAGGCAGGATGGATGGGCAGCCCCGGCACGCACCAGACACACAACGGACCTCAGGAGAACACTGTTGTAGGTAGGAAATTCAGGCTCCGGGGGGGTGTGAAGGCCTTACCGTCCGCCGTGAGCTTGGGGAGCGTTGGGAACACGCTCTTGCCGGACTCGAGGATTGCAGCATGGATGTTGTCCAGCATTTTTACATCCCCCGCCAAGGGGAAGCAGCCGAAAGCAGAGGGGCTTGCGCTGCTTTTCCTCTTCCAGGAGGCTGTCACCTTCCTGCCTTCCCCACCTCTCACCTTCTCTCTACTTGAGCCTGCTGCCCTCCTAGCCTCTCCCCCATTCCCTGCTCTGCGGCCTCCTCCCCTCAGCCCAGAAGGCAACAGAGCCAGCTGCTGGGGCCGGGGATTCAATGGGCTGCTCAGGGGGAGGGGGAGGGAGCCTGCGGGGGAGGGGGGAGCCGTATCCACGACGCGAGAGCAGCTCACTGTTGCTAGGGCTTACGTCATAATAGGGCTCTAAGGCCCCGCCCACCCGTGGGTTCCTGCCTGGAGTGCAAGGGGAAGTGACCCCAGGTGGGTGTGTCGCAGTGCGAGCGTCAGCTGCCCACTCTGCCTCCTTTTGGGTGAACTTTAATGCATGGCGTAGAGTCTGGGAAGGAAGGGTTTATTTTTATTTGCTCGTTCATTAAGACCTAACCAAGCAAATGGCCACAGCCTCTGGCTGCTTGAGGGCAAAAATTTCCCCTTTCCTTTGGTGTAGTTTACTTTCACAGTTTCTCTCCACAGCACGGTAATAAAAAGGCTAAAAGGCAAATCCACCATGAATCCTCTTTAAAATGCATCTAACCCATGCACAAAAGAGCAACCGTTTCTAATGCCTGAAACCATTTAATACAAAATACTGCTATTTAAAATATCTGTTATATATTGTGGGAGAGGTTTGGGAATTATTTTTATAGTGATCAAAATCTATTTAGAATGAAAGGTAGGACATTGTAGGGCAGGCTTATTCAAAGTGATACAAGCTATGAAAGTGAGATCTCAGAAGTGTTTTCATTTTCATAATGTAATAATTCTGTAATGATAATAATAAATAGTATGTAATAAGCATAACATAAAAACAAATTTTATATTTCCAAGATCACTGCTTTTATCATTTATACTTAGGTAAAGGAGAAAATCCCTGGAATTATTCATTTTTAGGAGGAGGTTTGTGAGACTTTACATTTTAGTGAAAGGGGTTCACAGGTTGTTAAAGTTTGGGAACCACTGCTTTAAACCAGTGGTTTCTTAGTTTTGGTTACGTAGCATTGTTCTGTACATTAGATGGAATATGGAGACCAAGGCCAGGTCTACAGTAGGATCACTTTGCCAGTGTAGCTATACCACTATACTAGCAAAGCACTCCTAGTGGGTATCATTTATTCCAGCCCCAAAGAAAGATAAGTTACACTGGCAAAAGTGTAATTTGGCTAGTATAACTCCATCTACCCAATGTAGTTCTGCTGGCACAGCTATATCTGTGGGTGGGATCCCTGCCACTCTTCATCGACAGAGCTATGCCAGGAAAAGCAGTAAGGTTGACTTGGGCAGAGCCTCCTTCTACCTCCTCTTGCAAGCTATTCTTTGTACAGGGACTGGACTAAAGCCTGATGTACACATAGTTTTTGTATTGATTTAGCTATCAGAAATATGATAGCTAAACAGCTCTATTAGTATAACCCCTCATATGGACAGTTATATTGGTATGAAAATTGCCTTGGAGTGGTGTAGCTGTTTTCCTTTCCCTTACAGGAATATACCAGTATAATTGCATCCATCTTAAAGGCAGGTGCATTGCTTTTTAACTAGACTAGTACATGTAAAGCAGTACAATGTGTGGGTCGCCAAGCCCTTAGGTTGCCACAAAGGAAATGGAGAATTATAAAGAAAGGGCATTGTCATGTTTAATAAGTATGTATGAAAAAAACACAACTAATGAGGTGGAAGAATAGCTATCCACATTTTAGGAACTAAAGGAACATTATCTGCTGAAAAAGCATGTTTCCTTACCTCTAAGAGTTTTAAAACACAAATGTAGTTTTAGAATCTAGTTTCCTTTTCATTTTTAATGCTCATAGACTAAGGTGAGAAGGGACCATCATGATCATCTAGTCTGACCTCCTGCACATGATTGCACTCCCCAGAATCTCACCCACCCACCCCTGTAATAGATTTCTAATCTCACTTCCATTTATGCCGTTTACTCTCTGCATTGGACAATAGAAATAAACTAGTCACTTCTCCTAGTAAGCTTGAAGCAGTCCCCCAGTCTTGCATTTGTAAAACTTTGATTTATTGGGATCTCTCACCCTGAACATGTCCCTTTGAGTGTATATGCTCACACAAGAATTTCATTTAGCCAACAGGAACCTAAGAAGATAAGAATGGCTGTACTGGGTCAGACCAAAGGTCCATCTAGCTCAGGATCCTGTCTACTGACAGTGGACAATGCCAGGTGCCCCAGAGTAAACGAACCTAATAAGTAATGATTAAGCGAGCTCTCTCCTGCCATCCATCACTCGCCTCTGACAAACACAGGCTAGGGACATCATTCCTTACTCAGCCTGGCTAGTAGCCATTAATGGAATTAACCTCCATTAATTTATCCAGTTCTTTTAAACCCTGTTATAGTCCTAGCCTTTAGAACCCCCTCAGGCAGGGAGTTCCACAGGTTGACTGTGCGCTGTGTGAAGAACAACTTCCTTTTATTTGTTTTAAACCTGCTGCCCATTAATTTCATTTAGTGGCCCCTAGTTCTTATATTATGGGAACAAGTAAATAACTTTTCCTTATTCACTTTCTCCACACCACTCATAATTTTATATACCTCTATCATATCCCCCCTTAAGTCTCTTTTCCAAATGGAAAAAGCCTAGCCTCTTTAATCTCTCTTCATATGGGACCTGTTCCAAACCCCTGATCATTTTAGTTGCCCTTATCTGAACCTTTTCTAATGCCAGTATATCCTTTTTGAGATGAGACCACCACATCTGTACAAGGTATTCAAGATGTGGGCATGCCATGGACTTATACAAGGGCAATAAGATAATCATTTTATTGTCTATCCCTTTTATAATGATTCCTAACAGCCTGTTTGCTTTTTTGACTATCACTACACACTGTGTGGATGGCTTTAGAGAACTACACATGATCCAAGATCTTTTTCCTGATTAGTTGTAGCTAAATTAGCCCCCATCATATTGTATGTATAGTTGGGGTTATTTTTTCCAATGTGCATTACTGTACATTTATCCACACTAAATTTCATTTGCCATGTTGTTGCCCAATCACTTTTTGAAGTTCTTCACAGTCTGCTTTGGTCTTAACTATCTTGAACAGTTTAGTATCTGCAAACTTTGCCACCTCACTGTTTACCCCTTTCGCCAGATCATTTGTGAATAAATTGAATAGGATTGGTCCTAGGAGTGACCCTTGGGGAACACCACTAGTTACCCCTCTCCATTCTGAAAATTTACCATTTTATTCCTACCCTTTGTTCCCTATCTTTTAACCAGTTCTCAATCCATGAAAGGCTCTTCTCTCTTATCCCATGACAACAATTTACTTAAGAGCCTTTGGTGAGGGACCTTGTCAAAGGCTTTCTGGAAATCCAAGTACACTATATCCACTGGATCCCCCTTGTCCACATTTGTTGACACCTTCAAAGAACTCTAATAGATTAGTAAGAAATGATTTCCCTTTACAGAAACCATGTTGAGTTTTGCCCCACAATTTATGTTCTTCTATGTACCTGACAATTTTATTCTTTACTATTGTTTCAACTAATTTCAGTAAAGCCTACAACTCATCTTTGATACAGTGCTTTACAATCAGATTGCAAGTCACTTTACAAAGGCAAATATCTTTTTATACACACAGAGAAACATAAGCAATTCAACAGCTCAGCCATGGTTTTCAGAAGTGACTAGTGATTTTTGAATGCCTTGCTTTTCCATACCCAGTCTGAGACCCTGTAAAGCAGAATGATCTTCATGAGGTGCAGAGTAGCTGTCCTCTTAAAAGCACCTGCTGATCTTTTAAGGTGTTAAAATAACACCCAGGTGAGGAAAGGAGGTACTATTAACCCCATTTTATAGATAGGGCACAGAGAGATTGTAGTGACCTTGGAAAAGTCACTTAAAGTCTACAGGAACAGGGAGTTGAGCCAGGTCTTCCAAAGCCCAGGCTAATACTCTCACCACTGGACTATCCTCCTTCCCAGTGACATTTGAGCAACTCTCTCACTTAGAAACTAAGACAAAGACTAGACTTTAAACATTTTTGTGCTTTTAGGCATGAGCAATTTACTGCAAAGTATCTTCTACCCACCATGTTATACAACTCACTGATTTCTAGCCAGTCTCTCCATCTGCAAAACAGGGATAATACTTCCCTGCTTTTCAGCTGCACTAAGAGGACTATATACTACCATGCTCCAGCAACACTACTTAAAGAGATTAAGGAAAAGTGAAATATTACTGCAAATAGTTTACGGCTCTGGCTTGCTGACTTTCTAAGCCTTGTGGCTTCCATTAAAGTCTAAAGTTTGTTGGAGGAATGGCAAAGAAACTAAAAAGTTAGAGAAATGTGAAGAAATCAAAAGAATAAAGTTCTTTCAAGTCAAACTGGATCACCTGAGACTGAATTCAATCTATAGTTTAAAATTAAAGCAAACTGGTTAACAGTGTGTGTGTGTATTCTCTTTTCAAGCACTTTCAGGATCAGAGAATATTATTTGCAGCATTCGGAACTGTACCGAGTCATTAAGCATGAAACAGATGTTAAGATTCCCTCTAACGAAAGGCTATGAAAAGGCATGATTTAATTCAGATCCCTGAGACTGGGAATACACGAGGGAAGGAAAAATTTACCAGAAACAATAGGAGGTGCCTTTGTTTTTCCTTGGAATAGAATCACAGCAAAGTACAAAGGAGACTAAAATGTCAAACAGATGTTAACTGGTTGTCAGGACAGCTTCATGTAGAGCAAGGCCAACACAAGACTGTTACTGACTGCATATGATAAGCTTATTTAAGCAAGCCTAAGAGAAACAGGACCCTTTAAACTACTGTTGTAAGATATTGCTGCAACCCTACTATCTATTACATCCTAATGAAAGAAACTCTGAATACTAAGTATTAGACTTTTTTCCCCTTCCATAATAGATTGTGCATCATAACAAACAAAAAGTAAACCCCTCAGGCTAAGTCGGAACCCCCCAAGAGCCTCCATTATAAGCCTCTGCTGCCCAAACATTCCTCTCTCTTTCACCCCACTAACAAGTCCTTTGCTTGACATTACAGAATATTAATTTGGGCCCCTGAAGTTGCCTGTGGTGGCCATTTTAAAAGACAGTTGGAAGTGGAGTGGAGAAAATGAGGCCCAAAGGCTTGCCCCTTCCATCCACTCTCACAAATAGAAGGACACACATACCTCTTGGGATCAAGCCCTACAAGGACTTGGAAGGAAGTGGGAAAATGAAGTTATGCCAGTTTACACCATTTGGGGATCTGGCCCTTAGACTGAGCGAAATGTAAGAAGTGATCGCTTCTTACATCTAGTTCCAAGACACTTGTCATGAAAAATGTAATTTAGCCTGACAGCATTTCTTAAGAATAAGATGAAAAGGGTTCAATTTGGTTTCTTTATCATTAAACAAAAAGCTGCAATACTTCATAAAATTTGTACAGATATGGTATTTTAAAATGGGACGTAATTACAAACTGATACAATTACAGGAGAACATTTATAAAGATGTAGATACAACATTGGCTTCTTGAAGTTTAATTTTTTTTAGCTAGAAAAAAACACAAAGATGAGCAGTTGTTTTCAGGTTTTTAATTTTAAATACATTTCAATGGTACTATAAAATCCATATAGTCTGCTTGGACTTTGATTACTCCACCAATTTTCTTTAGTGGGGCGATTTACTGCATCTTTAAGATATGACTATAGTCAGAGAGCACTTCTAAAGACCTGATTGAAGTTTATGTTCTCCAAAAGAAAGGATTCTGAGCCAGTCTCCTCTGGAAGTTCTCATACCTAGAAGAGGCAAAAGTTTGTCACAATTAAAATGGCTTCCCAATGATGCAACTCGAGAATTTTAGCTTTCAATTTTCCAAACCTTTACTTAAGAACTAGCCCAGATTATGTAATTGGTACAGAAGCAAGGTTTAAGTATTTCCCCCCGCAACACACAGCAAGGAAAACTGTTTAAATATATCCTTCTGGATGGTTTCCCAAACCCTGTTTTCCCAGTCATGCTTCCGGCACTTTGATACTGAGATGTATATTTCATTACCTGATTAGAACTTAACAAAACCAAAAACATTTCATGGCTTACATACTAAATTACATTAGAAGACTATTCAGATTGCAAAGTCAAGCACTCAAAAGTCAGAAAATGCCAGTTTAAGGTTGCCCATATACCCTTAATTCTGTCCCCTTTGAGTCCATCTTGTGAAATAAAAATGAGGCTCTTGATCTTGCGGAAAATATCATATCTGATTATGTAATTGAAGACTAATGCATGTGTCATGTTTCCTTATAATTCATAGGTAGTTTGCCATTTTTTTATGTATACTGAAATGACAGTAGTTTAAACCCCAACATTTATGTTTTAAGAACATAAGTACACTTCACAAAAATCCAGTGTTGAATCTAAAGAAAGAAGAAGAATGGGCTTTTAGATGCTAATATTCCCTATAATGTGCTAATGGCTTAGTTAAGTTAACTATTCACAGACCATCCCACTTTCATTATTGCTGCCATCTTGGACAAAAAGCATAAGAGAGGAAAACAATGAACTTTTATAATCAAAGTTAATAATCTAAAAGGTTCCAAAAACAGGGCAGAATGTGTGATTTACTGTGTGACCTTTTCACTAAATACACTACAGGCTTTGAACCTGCTGAAGCCAAAAACCAAGCTTCAGAATCCTCACTTCAACACAAGCTGCTCACACTTCATAGATCATATTGATGAAATAGTCAATCGCCACAGGAAAGAAATACGGTCATCTGGTACAACTTCAAATGAGAGCAGAGCGTGAAGCTCTTCAAACTCTTGCTCCAGCTGGGTCAAACTACTGGTACCCTATATAGCTATGACCAGAGGCATTTATGTCGTGAACAATGTTCCATCAGGAACCTAACTTCTTTAACCAAAGGTCAAAAGAACACTCAAGCAAATCTTCACACCAGAATCCCAGCCGGGGCACAGAGTGTAGCTCCCCAGTGAAATGGACCTCCTGCCACTCTCTGAAAAGGTCCTTTTGCTGGGAATGGACATCCCTAGGGATTTTGCCACTCAAGGGCCAACTTCCCTGTGACAGGTATCAAAATCGTATCAGGACCTGACCAGTCACTATCCCGACTATTCGTTTAACTCCTGTCCCCTACCCTTTGTTTCTCTTTCAGGGACCTTGCCTTCCTTTACTTTTGTGCAGTGCCTAGCTCATCAGAATCAAAGGATAAGAATGGACCAGCTATGTTGAGGGTAAATCTTAGGATTTCAAATGCCAAACCCAAAGGGGAACCACTAACTACAGCAGAACCTCAGGAATGGAGGTTGTTCGTAACTCTGAAATGTTGGTAACTGAACAAAATGTTATCGTGGTTTTTTTCAAAAGTTTACAACTGAACATGGACTTAATACAGTTTTGAAACTGTCCTATGCAGAAGAAAAAATGCTGCTTTTAACCATCTTAAATGAAAGACAGTGTCCTTATCTTATCAAAATCATCTTTTTTAAAACTTTCCTTTAAAAAAAAAAAGTGGTTTATGTTCAATGGGTCTCTGTTGCTGCCTGACTGCACACTTCCTGTTCCAAATTAGGTGTCTAGTTGGGGCATAATTTTTAACTCATTATGGTGAACTAATTTAACGTACTTTGCCCTACCCACACTAGATGGTTGAACCAAGTTTAGGCAGTCTGAATCATTTTTAAGTAGTGTTTTAAAACCTAGTCTAGGTCAACATTGTAGTTGACCTAGACTAGGTAGGTAGGTAGGCAGGCCTAAGTAATGTTTTAAAACCTAGTCTAGGTCAACAGTAAAACAGAATTGAACACGTGTACCATGGGACAAGAGGTGATGACTTTGTGGGGAAAGGAGTGTTCACACAATTTTGATAACTAAGCACTCCTGAAAACTTAATAGACATTGATTGTAGCCCAAGAGACGACAGCATGTTCTGCTTTCCCATGGTTAGTACTATTACAAAGAGCAAATGTAGCCTCCAGAATCAGCCACATGCTACAGGTAAGGGTTAAACTGCCTGGTAGCAAACAAGAGTGAGACAGATAGGGCATTTTAATTATTGCAGTTTAGTATTTAAAGAGGCTACAGAATGAGAGAAACTACTACAGTGTAGCAAAGTCAACAGGAGAACTTTTAGTTAAGTATTTTCAAAGTAAGATTGCTGTATAGCATAAAAGTTAATTCAATGCTAGGAAACCCACAAATCTGGTACCTAGAAATAAGCTTATTGCTTGAGATATTTTCCTTTACCATTTCAAAACCACATTTGCAGGGATGAAAGCTTCAGAGGGATTTGGTGTCATCTGGGCCTGCGTGACAGCAAACGATGAGGCAAAGTTATAGAAGCTATCCAGCATTTTCTGAGTGAACTGAAATACCAAAAACACACATTGTAAATCAAAGCCATATTTAGAACTTTGATCATGCTTTTCATATCTAAAGCGCTGTTCAAATGATTAGCTAATCCTCAAGCCTCATGCTGGGTGGATTAAATCTTTCTTTTACAAATGGGGAAAGGAAGGCCTGGCTGGGGTTCCCCCTCATGTGAAAATGTGAAAAAATGTGAAGCCCCATGTTGTGAAGCTCCCATTTATGGTCAATCGCAAAGTATGTGCAAGCATATTCTGCGTTCCCGGAAGGTAGGCTGCAGATGGCGTATCAGCTGTCAGATCACCCTACTTCCAGAGACTGACTGCTTCTGCACACAGAGAGGCAGATCTCTCTCCCCCTTGTTTGTTGACGTAGAAAACCGCTGTAGTGTTTTCTGACATTATGAGGCCATACAGGTGAGAACTGATGAAAGGAAATAGGAACTCGCATGCCTTCCATACCTCCCATAATTTTAGGGTATTAATATGCATTCTGGACTCTTGAGATGCCTACGTTCCCTGTGCCATGTGGTTGCCCATATGGGATTCCTAACTCAGTAGAGACATCTGCAATAATGGCCTTGCCCAGGAAGGAGGGAAGAAAGAGCACCCCTAAGCATACCAAGGAGGGACGATAGTATCTTAGTGGGAACTTTCAGTGTGAGGTTCATAAACTCACTGTAGCCATGCCCGAAGGCAACAAAGGTTTTGTCTTGCAACTGGAGTGACACAGGTGGGGGGATGCCAAAGCTACCACTTCATCCAGCGATGGTGATGGCAGTTTGGCTGGTTCAGGTGGAACTGCCAGAACCAGAGTGCAATACCCTGCCTCCTCTATTTGATCTGGGAATAAATTTGAAGTTCTCTCACAGGGGAGGCAGGTGATGACACTCTAGTTGATCAGACAGACTCCAAAGTGGGATACAATATTGCCAGTAGGTGGGGTGGACAGGTGGTGGCGGGGGTCCCCATGGCATTGGGTACCAGTGACACTGAATCAGGTGAGGCGATGGTTGGTCGTAGGGTCACATTGTCCTCACGGGGATGGCAAAGTGGTTCCTCCAATGGTTCCAAGTTTCCCGAGGAAGAAAAGCGTTGACCCGGGTTCTGATGGTGGCACCGTCGGTGCTGACTGAAAGGTGTACATTTTGTATAAGTGGGAGTAATATATTCTGTCCCACCAGCAGATCTCTCGGAAATGATACAAGCTCCCTAAAAATGGAGAATCCCAATGGAAGCGGGGGATTCTGGATCCAGGACAGCAAAAACATCCTATGATGCAACCATGGATCCAGAACTCCCCAATATAAGAGGGACTCCTACTGTCCGGGCCATTGGTGGCGGCAACAATGATGGTATCCGGACATAAGACATCCTCATTAGCTGAGCCGGTGGGTTTGATTCTAGGCACATCTGATATCTTTAGAATGGATTTAGATGAAGACTTAGTCCCATGTTTTCTAATCTCTCAACTACAGCTGGCTGTGAGGTCGGATCCTCCAGCACTGGAGTCTCTCTTTGCAGCAGGAGGTGCACTCTTTGCGATTTCAGGCCAAGGGACTGGTAGTTGGGAGGGGGTTCCCCAGCCTGCGTTCAATTGAGGCCAAATGGTCAATTCCATGAGGTACTTACAGAGGTAAAGTGCCTATCTTTCTCAGGTATGGCTGGTGAAGGATTGACAAATACTGTACTGAGCCGCAATGTTGGCTTCTCTGAGACAGAGGCAGCACTGGTCGTCACGGCTGATCGTGGGCAGAAGGTGCAAAGTTTGAAGCCCGGAGTACTGGGCACAAGTCTGATACTCAAATGGGATACGGGGAAGGATGAAGCAGAGGACGCTAAAGATTCTGACCCTGACCATCCAGTGGTGAGTAGGGACTAAGGAGATGGTCAGTATGCCTTGCCCTTTATCACCTCCGTCAGAAACACAAGGCAAGTCAGGGTGCATGCATAAACCACCGCACACTACCTTCAAATTCTCCAACTACAGGCACACAGAGCACATGCGTAATACAACAGGGACTATCTCTTGAAGAATAATCCAAGTTCAATGCAAGATAATTCAACTTAATTTTAGTTTGATATAAATGAAGATTAAATATAAAACAGAACCACCACCTCTTAAAAGCTGTTTCCAATCATATCACTTTAAAAAAAAAAAATGCAGGCCAGTTGCAATTGTTCCTTTTGCAAACTGGTTCTTAACTAGTACAGGCAATCCTTGACTTTGCGACATTTGACTTACACCAAATGGCACTTAACAACATTTCTGAACTGACACCCTGATTCGACTTATGACAATTGGTTTTGACTTTATGATGCTCGGTCACACAAAGGAGAGTATTACAGTTAAAAGTTACAATGTTTCGACTTACAATGCAATTTTTAGGAACCAACTATGTCATAAATCCAAAGACTGCTTGTAATGCATCCTAGTCATAATCCTTAGTGGTGGAGCAACCATATTCCTGAGAAACAGTATGAGACTGCCAGTATAGCTGTGCCAGCAGAGCCACCTAGTGGAGATATAGTGGGAGATGACAGGAGTTCTGTCTACATCAAGGGTGGGCAAACTTTTTGGCCCGAGGGCCACACTGGGGTTCAAAATTGTGCAGAGGGCCAGGTAGGGAAGGCTGTGCCTCCCCAAACAGCCTGGCCCTGCCCCCTATCCAACCCCCACCCACTTCCCACCCCCCGATTGCTCCCCTAAGAACTGCCAACCCATCCAACCCCCTCTTCCTTGTTCCCTGATCGCCCCCTCCGGAGACTCCCTGACTAACTGCCCCCCCCAGGACCCTACCCACCTATTTAGCCCCCCTGCTCCCTGTTCCCTGACTGCCCCCTCCTGAGACCTTCCCCCACCCTAACCATCACCCCCTGGACCCCACCACCTAAGCCCTCCCCCCAACTTGCTTACCTGCTCAGCCGGGCATGAGGCACCGCAGCTTGCTGCGCTTGGCCCGGCCCCCAGCTGAGGAGTGCGGGGCCACACGGCCTGCCACACTCGGCCCGGCCCCTGGCTTGGGAGCGCGGGGCCGCACGGCTTACCACGCTTGGCCTGGCACCTGACTCGGAAGTGCAGGGCCACATGGTTTACCACACTCGGCCCGGCACCCTGGGCTGGGAGTGCGGGGCCACTGGCCCTGCGCGCCTGGCCCGAGCTCATGGGCCGCATAAAAAGGGCTGGCGGGCCACACGTGGCCCGCAGGCCGTAGTTTGCCCACCCCTGGTCTACACAGTTAAAACATCTCCCTGAACAACATTAACTGAGCCAACAGAAGTACTCTGCCATCAACATAGTGGGATCTGCAAGGGGGTATTCAGCACTGCTGTGTTGGCTAGGGGGGATTTTTTCCCCTATACTCCTAGCCGACACAGCTATGCTGGTAAAACTTTGTAGCGCAGACTAAGTCTGAAGCATATTTTTACATTTTTTATAACAATATATGAATTGAACTTGGAATATACTTGTAAAAAGTAACTTGCAAATATCAGGTGCCTCTCCCTTAATTGTGCTACCAAAGAGAGACATTAGCTGCTTTGTCAATTATCCCACAAGGTACATTATCTTAGTGGCGCAACAAACAGTAATTGAAGATTTGGTGCTTCAGATAAATATTTTTCAGAAACCATTCTGTTTCTCTCCTCTACCTCCCCCTGCATGCTTAGCATATTTACATAAAAACTGTGTTTGTTTAGGTGTGCCAGTTACGCCTGTTGAATACTCCTCACTTGAAAGGCACTCTGAAGTTCATCACACCTCCATAGTTAGTTGTGATGACAAACTGGATTATACCTTCATTTGGATGAAGCAGCAGCAGACATGACAAACCCCCCCCCCACACACACACACACAAAAAACCCCCCACACCATGCAGAGACTGGGCTTGGTTTTGGCTTAACTGGCTTGTGGGTTGCCTGCTGGCTATTTTTTGGCTTGAGGCTTTTTTTTCAGACTGGCTCCCAGAAAGCAGGGGCAATGGAGGTGGGGCGGGGGGGGACAAGTGGGGAAGAAAGTCAGGGGTGCACAGCAGGCCCACAACAGTCTCAGACTGCACGCTGGGGGGGAATTTAGTCATATAGCGCATTGGGGTTCTTAGGGACTGGCTTGTTTCAGCCTTGTTTTGAAATGGGATTAGCCTGATTTTTGGTTTATTGTGGTTCTTATTTACCACTTGAAAGTTGTTCACCGCTGCTCACAGTTGCCAGTGTTATTAACACTGCTAATAAGTTAGGCTTCTCAAAGTGCTTCATTACAACTCTTCAGGAGTCATTGATCCTATCACACTACAACCATTAATTATCTGCAGTGAAGTTGATCATAAAGGCCTGAAAAGTTTCTGCAGAACTGAAGCAACAATTGTTTAGATCAAGAAGTCAAAACAGAGTCTGTCCCGAGCAGCTGCCACTGGCATAATTTCCTGGGGTTGTGCACACTCCTCCCCTTTCCCTGTTCAATTGCCGAGGTAAACATCAAAAACCCATTTACTTCCCTCTTTGTCGGGGGACATTGCTTAAGTCTCTTTGAGGTGGGACATTGCTTAAATCTAAGCCCAAAATATAGCAGTCATCAGCGTGCAAGGCAGTTTCCCTAGAGAAGAGGGGGGCTTTCAAAGGTACCTTTTCACTGGTCAGGAGACTGGGAGGAGAGAATGGGCTAGAGGCACTGCTCAGAGGTGCTGGAGCAGGAACAAAGGGGATCATGGTAAAGGGAATATGTATCCAGTTGAGCATGGAGTAGATCAGAGTCCCTGCACCAGCAGCAAAGCTGTGCATCAACATATCACAACAGCAAGAAGCAGGAGGATCCAGCTAGCTAAGGCAGCAGCACAAGCCTGCTGATGGATATCACAATATCTGCCTCAAGCCCAGTCCAACTGCACTGGCCATTCCCATTGTTCCCCAAGCAACTGCCCTGAGCTTCAATGTGCAGCATAGTCTTGGATCAAGAGTAAGTTTCTTCAGAGTATGTTGGAGACAGATTTGGAGCTGCTCTGTAATAATTATAAATTTTGTATGTTGGCCTGGTTATTGGAATATTTATTATAGGACTACATTGATTTAGACCAACAAGAAGTGTCTGGAAAAACAGGCAGGAAAGAAAATGGCTCAAGATAAGCCATTCCTCAGCAAACACTTGAGCTGTTAAAGGACAATGCCAGAATCACTGGCTCATTTTTGTCCTGCAGTACCCACAGGATTGGTTTTAAACAGGAGAGTCAAACCTTGGGAACACAGAAGAAAACACACACACAAAACCCCTACCCATAGCAGTGTTTAAAAGGGACCTTTTTCTCAGAAGAGAAGCAGTAGGTGTTCAGAGGAACCAGACTGAGGCTTGATTTACAATGAAACATACTATCAGCATAGCTACTTTAGTCAGGAGTGTGAAAAAAATACCCCCCTGAACATAATTTTGCCAGAAAAACTCCCATGCAAACATGGTGATGTTAATGGAAGAGTGAGTCTGTCAACAGAGCGTATTGTTTGGGGAGGTGGTGTGCCTATGACGACACAAAAACTCCTTCTGTTGGTGTAGGCTACTGCAGGGGACTATGGCATCATAGTCTTTCTAGTGGAGAAACAGCCTGGGACCTAGTGGGGGTGCCTGAAGATGTTAAATCAGGGATTGGCAGCCTTGGCACGTGGCCCCCCAGGGTAAGCACCCTTGGTGGGCCTGGATGGTTTGTTTACCTGCTGCGTCCGCAGGTTCGGCCGATCGCGGCTCCCACTGGCCTCAGTTCACTGCTCTGGTCCAATGGGGGCTGTGGGAAGTGGCGCCGAACCTGCGGACATGGCAGGTAAACAAACCAGCCGGGCCCGCCAAGGGTGCTTACGCTGTGGGGCCGCGTGTCAAGGCTGCCAATCCCTGTGTTAGATCTACCTAGGTTACATCAGGGGAGAGTAACCGGAGGTCTACACTTAAAATGCTGCATCAGTGCAGCTTCACCAATGCAGCTGCAGCATTGTAGTGCATAAGTGAAGATGCTCCTATACTGAGATGGGAGAACTTCTCCAGTTGTCGTAGTTAATCCACCTCCCTGAGAGATGGTAGCTATGTTGACTGCAGAACCTCTCCCATCAACATAGCACTGACAACGCAGTGGGATTAGGTCACTATGTCACTCTGGTGTGGTTTTTCAGTTATACTAATACAGGTCCTGTAGCGTAGACCTGCCCTAAGACACACATGCATGTATTGTTAAAATCTTTTTTTCCCCTCTAGTGCTTTGTGCTTACTACTAACCAAAATAATACTTTTGTTTTAAGAAAACTGTCTGATCACTGTACACAATTGGTCACAGACTCTCAAGGGAAGAACCGCAGGTGCTCATACTCTGTCAGATCTGCAGGGTAAGCATAGGTGACACACACAGTACTGTAACTCGGTGCCTGGTGTAAGGATGGGGGAATTGCAAACTTTTGACCTGAAATTGGTAAAGGCACGAGGCCTAAGGCAAGTGAAGTTGGAGACACCAGGAAGGGGACAGAGGTGCACCTGGCCCTGTTACACTGTGCGAGAAAAAAACTTACCTTACTATTTGAGCTAGTATTCCACCCCTAGTGTTTCCCATCCTCCAAGTCTAGGCATTGTATTTAAGTTCCCGCAACAGTTAGGAGCCTAGAGAGTCTATTTTAGCTATCTTCCTAATGCACCAAAGCCTCAGTTTCAGCTCCTGTAATGGAAAGGCTCAAAATATTCTTTTAAAGAAATTTTACTTGAATTATAAATCATGTACATAGAACTACTTGACTGCAGAGGGAAATACTCTTCCATAAAATGCTGGTATAAGTATTTCTATATTTCCCTAATGAAAAACCTCATCTGAAGTATTCTGCTGAATGAATAGACTACCAGATCATGGCTAGCTTGATAACATACAACTGGGGGCTGGAGCTTTGGAACCACTTGTGCCAATTTCTCACACCTGCTTTAACAGAGAGCTTGATTCTTAACTGGCTCTTATACTAATGAGCAAAAGACTCCAAGAAACAAGGTTTTTAAATTACCTGAGTGAATGAGTCTACTGATGATACAGCAGCACTTGCTACAGGAGTCTGCTGGGCCAAAAGTTCCAGCAATTCTACTGAGATCCCAATCTGGGCTACAGATGGTGTCTGAGGGATGCTCATTGCTCCAAAGGGGTGTTGGCTGCCTTTCCCTGAAAAAAATAGCACAAGCAGCAGAAATATCAAACTTGGCATCATCACAAGTGTATTAAGTTTAAGTCACCAAGATTTCTTGTGAGAGGTGTCTTGTTACTTGCCAAGTAGAGGTCTGTCTACATACAGAATTATGAAAAAATTGTGTGCAGCTCATATACTAAGTGTGTGAAAAATGCAATGGATAATTTTAAAATACAAAAATATCTTTAATTTTGCTAATAACTGAGGGAGAGAGACAATCCCTAACAGAACTTTACAGGGAAGGAGGAGTTTTGTAAGAAAGAGTTAATCAGTTTTTAAAATCTCCTAAGAAGTAAACTAACCTTCCCATTGAACCAGTTGGACCATATATTTGTATGCAAGATTCAGAAGTGTTTGAACCTCTTGCTATTATTCTTCTGTACTGCAAAAGTCAGTATGATCATTTTTTTAGAAGCTCAGGAGTATGACTTTACAGTATTACTCCATCCTTTAATATTCACAGAAAAGTTTACAGAAAAATCCAGAACCAAAAGTACTGATGCAATCCTTTGATTCATTCTTCCAAAGTAAAAATATAACAATATTTATGCCTTGGATCACACAATTATTACACAGCATTTATTTTTAGACAGCCCCCATCATGGTCTCTGGATGCTGAATGAATTTTTAAATGGATGTAAATAAACCACCACACTGAACAGCACCTACTAGCAAAAAAATTATAAAAAAAAGTGAATGCTTGTGAGGGTTGGTACAATACTCTGGTGGTTCACACGGCACTAAGCAAGTAGGCAGCTGTTTCTGAGGTCTGAATGATCTTCAAGGCTATCCCATGTACCATGCACTATAGTAATCCAGTCTCAGCATTATAAAGCCACCAAAGATGTAGCAAGGTCTACATCAGAAAGAAATGGCTGCAAAAGAAAGAGACCCTGTTGGTCACAAAAGCCATTGGAGAATCCACCAATGATCCAGCTGAGAAGCACTACTAAATAGCAAACCTTCTGTGCAGGCATCATCCCAAACCTCCAGCATCACTTCTTCTAAACTGAGCTTTAATCAGCTCTAAACACAAGTCACAGGGGCTCACCAAGAATAAAGACAGTCATCTAGATTCACTGAAATCTGTCACTCCCTCCTGTTCAACATGTATGGGAAGCCACGGAGAATGCCTGCACTGCCATTAGATGTGAGTGACACATACAGCTGTACACAAGTACTAGTGAATGTTGTAGGAGAACATCCTTCCAACAGAGAAGGAAGGATCATCTTAGCAGGGAAGAGCACAGCCATTCTAGAGCTATGCCCTAGTCCACATGCCAGTAAGCGGTATCACAAGCTGCTGACTGGGCTAAATGAAAACTACACCACTATGAGCCTTGCTCGATTCCTAAAATCTCAGCCAGTGAGACTAGCATAAATCTCTGCCCTACCCCACCTCAAAGGAATCAAGCAAATCTGAAGACTCCAGAAGAGAGAATTAATTCTTCAGCAAAGGCCTAAATCATTAGCAAGTAGGAAGCAGGTGCCCTGTCCTTCCTTAGGGATGCACATCCAAAACTCTTCATTAACACCTACTTCTGAAAAAGCAGGAGAAAGCACAGCCTGTGTAGACAATCAAAGAAGAGTCTGTTAATTTTCCATGAAGCACTGCAATCTGCAAAAAAGTAAGTCTAGCAGTTACATTATCTGCCACTTGTGAGGATAAAATAAAGCTATCCTCTTCTGCATATGGATTATATTCTGCCATCAAAATCCCTATAAAATAACACGTGTTTTGAATGCCTCGCTCTTCTATTCACAACATATAAATCATTAATTTCAAGGAACGTGCAGCATTTCAAAATATTTCTCAAGATACTAAATATTTTTGCATTCACAATTTTGCCCTCCTCAGCAATGCTGCAAAAGATCCCAGCATTTCAGGAAAGAACAAGCAGGAATAGGCTCTTCAAACTGATCGCCCACTTCTCTCCCTTTATCCAACTTTTAGCCACAGTACTCAGCCATTTCAGTGTGTTTTCAGGCTTTGAAATTAGTTTAGGTAAAACAGAAATAGTGTATTTATTCTCTAGCCATTTCCTTTCATCAAATGAAGGCATGGTTTTACACTACCAGTTTTGAGAGAGGGAGACTAAAGATTGATGCAAACCATCACAGCACTGGATAACACAAAATTAGAGTAAGCAAAATGGCGACCTAAACCTCTAAATATTATCCCCACTTGTCATCTCATGTCTACAATGAGACTGTTGGCTCTTTGGTATCTAGCACTTTTAGGCACAGTAAAAAAATAAAAGTAAGCTTCCCCACTTCATGAGGGAAGCATCATCTTTACACTCTCTTTCCTGGTGAGAGTCAAATGTAATTGGTCTAATCTAGTCACTGCTTAAAGGGAGATTTAGAAGCTGGCACACAAAGTGAGCACACAGCTACAAGCAGTTGCACTTGCCGTGTTGTTACCAGCTGTTTCTGCTCTCAAGATCTGGTGGTTGGCTACAACTTCTGTGACAGGTATCATCTTCCATGAGTGCAATTTAGTTCTCATTTAAGTTTATTGCTCTTGGTCTGCACTTTTTCCTTTTGGCATTCCTACCTGATTAAAAAAAGGTCACCGAAACAGCATGGCAAACACAATCTTGAAGGATTGCTAGACACATTCCTGTCCTCTAGACAAATGCCTAGCAGGAAAGGAAGTATTCAGACTTCAGCATTTCTGTGCCAAGAAGAATCATTTCAAAGATTCTAAACTTAGTTAGGAACGTAGTCAAAATTGATCTGAACCCACTTTTGCTACTGGAGGATAAGCAAATCCTAAAAGAGGATCACAGTATCAAGCAGAAACCATCAAATACTACAGTGTGCTTGAAGGCAGAGGACGCCTTCTGAAGACTTAATGATAAAACCGAGCATCAGTCTGATTAGGCATTACAAGGATATTTAAGTGCCTGATGCAAAGCTAAGGGTACTTAACTCTTAGTTAGGTACTACAACTGCTTATTGTACCAGAAAAAACAGGTACCCGGAGCCTTTGTTAATAAAAGCACTTATAAATAGTAGCTTTGATCAGAAAAAAAGTAAATTTGCATCTTACACTAAAAAGATCAGCTCCCTGTGTATTTCTGTCCCATCTGCTCACTTTTCTCATAAATGTACATTTATTTTCTTTTTACTCCTGTTTATGTTGCAGAGGCAATAAAGCTTTGGGAATCTGATGAAGTTTTCTAGTCTATCAGTTAAATAACTTCCCCCTACAGAATCCTTACCACTGATGAAGATGCAGGATTCAAAAAGAGCAACAGATTGACTGTCAAATCCCTGGATGAGCTTACAGGGTTGATAGCAACCAAAACTTTTATATGAACTGAGCTGATGAAACACAAAGAACCCCTAAGATGACATTGTTTTTACTTTGTTCAGAGTATACCACCATTTTCTCTAACTTTTGGGACCAATGCATATGTTACATCAGTCACGGTCAGAGCACCATGGTTGATCTTTCACCACCTTTATTTGGCAGCAGGAAAGGGATCTGGAGCAGTGGATGACCCTGCTTTACTTCTGAGATCCAGAGAAACCCGCTCTTTCAGCCCACTACCCCCTGCTCCAGATTAAACAGCTGCCAGAAGCTCACTCCCATATCCATTTGTTAAGTGGATATATATACGTTTAGTACTGCAAGTGGACTGTAGAAATATGAAACATTCCCTTCATGTTATTGAAAAGGACTAAGACCCTTTGATAGAGAGATCAAAAGGGGAAAAAAATACAAATCTATCATTAAACAGAGAGACCTTTGGATTCCCTGTTAAAAATTCTTGCCAGAAATATTCCCGATTAGTGTCTTTGGTAACATTGGGATAAAATTTGATCACAAAAATCTCAGAAAAGTAGGGGACTCATTACCCTGGTCACTGTGTTCATGTTTTTCCAGACATTGCTAGAGCCACTTAGGCCTACAGAAGATGGACAATTTCTTTATTGAGGGACTTCTGATTTGAAGCAAGATATGGTTGCCTTATTTCCAGCCAAAGTGAAGAGAAAAATATTTAGATTTTATCACTACTATGCTCATCAGCATTCATGTTAACTAAACCTCAAAAAAAGGAGGGAAAAAAGGGTAAAAACGTAGGAAGTCTAGGTTATTAAGAGCTATTATATATCTATAACTAAGTTCTTCTCTTTTTTTAAGTCCTTCTAATTGACAAAGATACTTTCTGTAATTAAATCTACCAGTAACTTATTTTGCAGCTTGTGGTCTGGACTTCACAATCACTTGGTAGTAAGAGAGTATTTAAAGGTTCTGTGAGGACTTCAAATTCTAACATCACATTCTCATACCTTTCTGAAATGCCTTTCCTGGCATGATTCATTTCAATCAAAGTGACTTTTTTAAGAAACAGAAAAATTCTTTCACCTGCTTGAATTGTAAAAACAGATACTGTCCACATCGAGACTTAACTCATCAATAATACAAACTGTACAAAGATTCTCAAATTTTCATGCAACTAGTTTATAGTAGTCCCAATGAAAGTAGATTTCTGGGAAGTTTAGAAATTAGAACATTAAACAACGGAAAAAAATAATGTAATTTTTGAGCGGACTCAGTAAACCATTTAAGATTCTAAGCAGACATTAAAATGTACACTTTCCCTGCATGGCCTGAGGGGGATGCTGCTGGACCAGTCAGCAAGATTGTAAGTGTCTCATTGAAACACAGCTGCATCATCCAAGAGGTTCAAATTAGATGTTTGTTCCTGCAATCTTACTCAGACAAGATTCCCATTAGTTTAATTGGGAACTGTAACCAACTACAGTTGAGACTGCAGGTTCAAGTACTAATTTCCTCTCTTCCTATTGCTGTTCTCATTACTTTCTCTGATGTGCTGTTACCATTTTTAAACATGTAAAAGGGTATTTCTGATAAATGTCATCCTGCCCTCACCTCAGTGAGGTGTGAACTTTAAAGACTAATTGGAAGGAAAATACTCACATGCATAGGCAGTTTTCTCTTTCTTCTTGGAAACTAAAGAGAAATCTTTGTCAATGCAATTTTAGTATACATCCAAAGAGTCAAAATATGCATTAGTGAAGTTCCCATAATAGTAATACAATTTTTAGTTAACTCATGGACAGGTCACAGGTAACAAACAAAAATTCATGGCCTGCAATCTGTCCATGACTTACTATAAATACCCAATACTAAATCTCTGCTCCTGGGCTCTGCTGCTCTGCGGGAGGGGGGCCTGTTTGAGAGGTGAGGGCTTACTGCTCACTGCAGTAGCCCCCTGCTCCGAGGCCCCCAAGGACCGCTCTCCCAGTGGCCTCCAGAGCCAGCCACATTGGCACCCATTGCTGCTCGGGCACTCCCCGAGGGCCGCTGCTCCAACGGATGAGGGCGGACAGCTCTGGGGCAACCCGTGACCACTGCTGGGGTGCTCCCCAGTACCAGCCATTGATGGGGCACTCCCCGGGGTCAGCTGCATCCCCAGCTGCAGTTGCAGGAGACAGAATCACATTCTTATGCATTAAAGGCTGGAATGCACATGGAAAAAGCTATTTAACTGGAACAGGCCACCTACTCGGACATCCCACTGAAGTGAATTCTACTATAAGCACTGAAGTGTTAACTAAGAATGCTCAAAAATCTGGAAAGTATTTTTGAAAGATGATCTTTGCAGAAATAAAATACATACAGTACACACATCTTTAGATTTCAACGGGACAGTTTTATGAAGCTACTAAATACAGCTACTAGAAGCAGCTATTGACAAAAAAAAATAATCTTTGAATGTTAATATAAATATTCACTGGCATTTCTACCTAAGTGCCTAACAAATGCTTCTAATTAATATATAGGGTAACTCTTTTACTCTAAATGAACATAAGTATATATAATCTACTGAAATGTGCAAATTCATAGATTCCAAGGCCAGAAGGGACCATTATGATTATTTAGTCTGATCTCCTGTACAACACAGGCCATAGAACTTCTCCAAAATAATTCCTAGAGCAGCTTGTTTAGAACATTATCCAGTCTTCATTTAAAAGTTGACAATGATGGAGAATCCACTATGATCCTTGATAAGTTTCCCAGGCACCTGACTGTTGGGTCTTGCCCATATGCTCAGGGTCTAACTCAGGGGTAGGCAACCTATGGCACGCATGCCAAAGGCGGCACACAAGCTGATTTTCAGTGGCACTCCCGGTGCCTAGGTCTTAGCCCCCAGTCAGGGGGGCTCTGCATTTTAATTTAATTTTAAATGAAGCGTCTTAAACATTTTAAAAACCTTATTTACTTTACATACAACAATAGTTTAATTATATATTACAGAATTATAGAAAGAGATCTTCTAAAAACGTTAAAATGTATTACTGGCACACAAAACATGAAATTAGAGTGAATGAATGAAGATTTGGCACACCACTTCTGAAAGATTGCTGACCCCTGGTCTAACTGATCACCATATTTGGGGATGGGAAGGAATTTTCACCTGGGTCATATTGGCAGAGACCCTGGAGGGTTTTCACCTTCCTCTGCAACATGGGGCACGGGTCACTCGCAGGTTTAAACTAGTGTAAATGGTAGATTGTCTGTAACTTGATGCTTTTAAATCACGATTTGAGGACTTCAGTAACTCAGCCAGAGGTCACAGGTCTATTACAGGAATGGGTGGGTGAGGTTCTGTAGCCTGCAACGTGCAAGAGGTCAAACTACATAATCATGATGGTACACTTTGAGGCAAGAGGGGAGAAGTATATGTTTTTCCAATGATTAGTTGCCCTCAATGTTATAAATTTACACCTTATTTCCAGTCTGAATTTGTCTAGCTTCAACCTCCAGCTATTGGATCATGTTTATCTTTCTCTGCTAGACTGAAATCTCATTACCAAATATTTGTTCCCTATGCAGGTACTTCTAGACCAAGGGTGGGCAAACGTTTTGGCCTGAGGGCCGCATTGGGTTTCCGAAACTGTATGGAGGGCCAGTTAAGGGAGGCTGTGCCTCCCCAAAGAGCCAGATGTGGCATAGCCCCAGCCCCCTATCCAACTCCCCCACTTCTCACCCCCGACTGTCCCCCTCCCGCCGCAGACTCCTGCCCCATCCAAACCCCCCTCTCATTCCTGACTGCCCCCCGGAATCCCTGCCCCCATTCAACTCCCCTGTTTCCCTCTGACCGTCCCGAACTCCTCTGCCCTCTATCCAATCCCACCTGCTCCCTGTCCCCTTACTGCGCTGCATGGAATACCGGTGGCTGGCAGAGCTACAACTGTGCCTTCCAGAATACCAGGACAAGCAGCCACACACCGTGCAGCACAAAGCACTAGGTCAGGCTACAGGTCTGCAGCTGCGCTGCCCCAGGAGTTTGCAGTCCCACCACCCAGAGCTGCACCGGTGGCACAGTGAGCTGAGGCTACGGGGGAGAGGGAACAGCAGGGGAGGGGTCGGGGGCTAGCCTCTCAGGCCAGGAGTTCAGGGGCCAGGCAGGAGGGTTCCATGGGCCGGATGTGGGCTGTAGTTTGCCCACCTCTGTTCTACACGGCAATCAAGTCACCCCCTTAACCTTCTCTTCGTCAAGCTAAATAGATTGAGCTCCTTGAGACACCCACTATAAGGCAGGTTTTCTAATCCTTTAATCATTCTGGTTCCTCTTCTCTGCACCTTCTCTAATTTATCAACATCTTTCTCGAATTGTGGACAGAAGAACTGGACACGGTATCCCAGCAGCAATCAAAATATTACCAAATATAGAGGTACAATAACCTCTTTACTTCTACTCAAGATTTCCATTTATGCATCCCAGGATCACATTACCCCATTTAGCCACAGAATCACACCAGGAAATTGTGTCCACCCCAAGATCTTTTTCAGAATGTTTGCTTCCCAGGATAGAGTCCCCTATCCTTTAAGTATGAAGGACATGTTTTGCTTCTGGATTAATATATTTGCATTTAGCTGGATTAAAACAGTTGGTTTAAACTCATTTTATTAAGTGACCTAAAGCTCTCTGTATCAGCTGCCTATCCTCTTCATTATTTACCACTCGCCCAATTTTTGGATCATCTGTAAACTTTGTCAGTAAGTATTTTGGTTTTCTCACAGGTCACTGATAAACGTCAAATAGCGTAAGGATTGCTTCTTGGCCTTGTGGGTGCCTTTTGAAACACACCTGCTCAATGATTCACCATTTACACTTTGAAACCTATCAAGTTGCTATTTTTAATCCATTTAACATGTGCCATGTTAATCTTCTACACTGCTAATTTTCAAAGATTCCATGTAAAAACTGCCTGCAAACTCTGGAGGATAAGAAACACACTGCCACAAGAATTTATTTACAATTAGATACTAAAACTGCCAGTTTTGATTAACTGTTTAGAACATAAGTGCTAGGTCTACTAAAAACCACTTGAAAAGACATGTACATTTGGCTTTTCAAGTAGAATTGCAGTGTATATAGCATGTCACACAATGGGATCCTGGTTTATAAATAAGATGTAACAATGGGCATATTAGTTCAGACCAATGGCCCATCTAACCCAGAATTCTGTCTTCCAACAGTTCAGATCCTTCAAAGAGAAAGAACAGGGCAATTATCCAATGATCCATTCTCTGTTGATTAGTCCAGTCTGGCAGTCACATGCTTAGGGACACTTGGCGCACGGGGCTACATCCTTGATCATCTTGGCTAACAGCTAGTGATGGACCTATCCTTCATGAATGTATTTAATTATTTTGTTGAACCTAGTTATAATTTTGTCCTTCACAACATCCCCTGGCAACGAGTTCCACAAGTTGACTGTGCATGGTGTGAAATACTAACAGGGTTCCTAGGTGCTACATAATACAAATTTTTAAAAAAAAAAACATGTAACACAATACGTTCCAATATCTTATTACATTTATTCATTAGAAACTAAACATCCATTTCATTGTCTAACTGCTTTGTTGTTAACTGCTGTATTTTACTGCTCTTACCAGATTTCAAACCAGAAATTTTGAAGATGGCACTTGGCTTCTCATTGGTGACAAACCCCAGGAGTTGCCACACTGCCATCCCACTCTGGTCAGGAAAGCAGAAGTAGACAGATCCTCCCATGCCCTCTGGAAATGGGATAGTTCCCAGCATAAAGACCACCACATGGTTGATGTTTTCATAGTCAGGCAAGTCAAATACAAACTTATCCTGGGCCACCTGTTGTGCCACTGCTTGCACCTAGAATATAAAATCAACTTTTAGTTTAGAAATCTTAATTTTGACAACCTGTGAGCCCTCTTTTTGGAAATCCCTCTAGTGTTTGAAAGAAGGGGAAGTGAGGCACATGCCAGTTTTAGTTTATAAACAGAGGGGCAAACATAACCGCATGGGACCTGTGCTATAGGCTGCTAACAAGGATTCACAGTCCTTGTTTAGCTACATAGGCTTTATATCACACCCACGGCTGTAGTATCAGAGTACCTTGGCTCCCCACGTGGACAGTGGTAAAATACGGTGCAAAGGAAGTTGTCATGCCTATAAAGTAGTGGCCGTCGATCACATGGCTAGCAGAACCCTAATCATGGAAACCTCTTTAAGTAAGAAATAAGAAAAAATATATGACTTTATACATTTAGTTCACAGATGGCTCAAGGTCAGGGCACAGAGCCACTTTTTATTATGGAGTCCATGTACATGACACATCAGTGCATGTATCCTGATACAGGTAGCTCCTACTCAGAACAAGCCACATCACAAAATGCTTGGGCCTATTTATCTCCTCCCACATACCCAAAAATCTGCATTACCAAACATGGCTGCAGTCTGCTTCAACTTGGGGCAATCTACTGGCAAGATGACATTACCCACCACTTAGTCAATAAAATTTGGGTGCTACCATGTATGAGGGGAAGGATACACTGGGATGGGGTCTGTACAGAACTTGAACATCTGAAGAGGGAGAAAGATACAGTGACATATTTCATTTATGCCAGAGCTGCCCCCAAAAAGCAACAACAGGTGACAAAAATCAGAGCCGCCCCAGCTTGGAAACTGGCCCCCACAGTATGGCCCTTCCCAAAATTCCTCACAAACAATGCTATCACCAGGCCTAGCCCACACCCTTCCCTAAGCTGAACCCCACACATGCCTCAGAATCCTCCCCAAGATGCTCCTCGCACTCCAGAGATTAAATCCCCCCACTCCTCCAGATCCTCACCCAGAAATACCCTCCACAGGCTGCGCCCAAAGACTTTCTG
>ML677344.1:13405385-13509899 GCA_007922305.1 Dermatemys mawii | reverse complement strand
CCGCGGCCGGAGCCTGCTCCCTCAGGGCTCCTCCAGGCCAGGCTGCCCCAGAACGGGACGAGAGCTCCCGCACAGCCTATCCCGCCACCTCCCACGGGCCCCTCGCCGTGAGCCCCTCCCCCACACTAGTCTCTGCAGAGGCTCCACCCAACCCGCCTAGGCCCCGCCCCTCCGGAAGCACCGTCCTGCCAAGCCCTGGGGAACCGCTCACCAGCCTACCCGCCACCAAACAGCCGAACATGGCGGAAGCCGCGGAGCCCTGCAACCGCAGAAACTTCGCGAAACAGCCGAGCACTCCGCAGCCTACATAATGCCCCGTCCACCCGGAAACAGCGCCTGCCTGTGACCCCTAGTTACGGAGCTACTTCCGGGTAAGGGGCGAGGGCTTCTCCGTCGCTGTCATGTGGCCTACACATCCCAGTATGCACCGCGCTACGGGAGCTGCATCCCGGGACCTGTAGTCCCAGGCTGCGCCGCGGGCGGAGAGGGCAGTTTATGCTGGGACATGGAGTCCGTCACCTAATGCCGCTTCGCCCATAGCGATGGCACACTGCATGCTGGGATACTTGTCAAACTGGCCCCTAGTGGGTTATAAAATAGAGCGTGCTGGGGCCTCTAATTTTACGGGGGTGGCCATAATCTCTGTTATCAGAGCTGAGAGCGGGTGGTGCCTGCTGCATTCTGGACTTGTATCCAGTTAGCAAGAAGGTGTTTCAGGTAAAATTTTAGGTAGCCCTGACCTAAGGGTTTCTCTACAGTGGACGACTGGTAGCGTGAGGTACCAGAGCAAAGCACCATACCACCTTGTGAGCATGGAGGCAGGTTGCGAGGACACAAATTTGTATTGCCTCTATTCCACAGGGTGATGCAACAGTTTCTGGGGGCCTTATACAGTTGTACTACCCTTAACGTACATCTTAGAAGCCATTAAATTTGCTGACAAGAGCCACATGGCATAACAAGAACATCCCTAAAAAACAAGAAAAACATAGTTTATAGTTTTGTTCTAATACACATATAACCTAGAGCATGTGAAACACAGTTCTCCAGTAGTTTATCTTCATCTCTTCAATTTGGTGTCAGGAGAGAGCTTATTCAAGGAAAACTTGAGCAGCAACGAATAATGAACGTATATCATACCACACAGGCCTGATTTCTTCTCAACCATCTGTCCTAAACACCAGTGGAGATTTTAAATTACCCTTTTGGCCACAGGTTCCATACCTAGAAACTGAATTTAACATTGCAGGCCTTATCTCCATGGTGATAGTGGATCAGAGGAATTAGAATCCCTTAGTTTCAAGGAGCAAGGAAAAACTACCTGAGAAATATAAGACACTGGAACTTAAGGAAAAGACCTGAACAGATAAATATATTTGCACAGTAGCTGGCTCAAAAACATGGCATTAAATGTCAGAAATAAAGCTTATTGCATATAATAATAGATTTATGTTACTAAGACATTTAGTTACTCTTTATGAATATGATTAAAACGACAGGTAATTTTTAAACTTGGAATGAAACTTTCTATTCAAAAAGTATACTACTGTACATCATGTGCGCTTCCACTGACTGTATTAACAGCAGATCTTAAGAGTCAACCATGCAACAGCCCCAAACACATTGCCATAAAGATACAGGGTTGTGTGTAACCGAGATAGAAAATTAGGCCCAGCTGATGCCCATAAATATAATTACACACAAAAACCTACATTTAAGGAACATTGTTAAGGTTACAAAGCCAAGCCCTCAAAACTCAGGAAATGCTAGAATTTCCACAGCAGCCAGGTATTAATCCAGCTCCACCCAACTGAAAGGCCTGATTTTAGCCATAAAATGACTTGCCTGTCATGTGACTTTGCTTATTTTCTCCACCTGAGGATTTGAGTTAAGTGTCTCAAGTAGGGCTGGACCCATCATCCCTTAAACAGCCAATGACCTTATAATAGGGATATTATCTCTATTTTACAGAATCATAAATAAGACTAGAAGGGGCCATAGTAATACTCTAAACTGACCTCCTATATAACACAGGCTATAGGACTTCCCTGAACTAATTCCTGTTTGAATTAAAACATCTTTTAGAAAAACATCCACTCTTGATTTAAAAATTGCCAGAGGTGGAGAATCCGCCATGACCCTTCGTAAATTGTTCCAGTTGTTAATTACCCTCACTGTTAAAAATTTGCAATTCCAGAATTTCTCTAGCTTCAACTTCCAGCCATTTAATCTTATTCTACATTTGTCTGATGGATTAACAGCCCATTATCTTTTTTGTTTGTTTGTTTGCTCACTATGGTAATTATAGACTAATCAAATCACCCCATAATCTTCACTTTGTTATCCTAAGAGAGGGGCAGAAGCAGATATTAAAATCAAAATTGTCCATTAATTTGGGGTGCCCATTACAAGATGCCTAGGACCTGATTTTTCAGAGTGCTATCTCACCAGGTCCTTTATCCAATTTGTTCTACTCCTTTGCTTCCCCAGTCCAGCTCTTGTTCATTCTGCTTGAGCTAGGCAGCTTCTTCCTCTCCAGTGTTTGGATGCCAAAAAGGGTGGAGAGTATCACTGAGAGCACAGGTTCCCTGCTTTTAGTAGGTGCCCAGCTCGGACCACTAATGACAGGGAAAGTTCATCTTCACCCCTGTAATCCTTGGCTGGAATATGTTCAGTTCGGATAGTATATGTGTACTCTGGGCAGCACTACCAGCTAAAAGTGATGGCTGGAGAGAATCTTTGGAGATTATAGCTAGGGCCCTACCAAATTTATGGCTATGAAAAACACCTCACGCACCAACTGTGAAATCTGGTCTTTTGTGTACTTTTATCTTATACTATACTTTTATACCATAGGGTAAACATATATACAAGTACACAGCATTTCTCAAACTGGGGGTCCAAACCCAAAAGGGGGGTCTCAAGCTTATTGGAAAAGGGTAGCAGTGTTGCCACCCATACTTCTGTGCTGCCTTCAGAGTTGGATGGCCGGAAAGTGGCAGCTGCTAGACAGCCGCCCAGGTCTGAATGCAGTGCTGCTAGCAGCAGCAGCCCAGAAATAAGTGTGCGATAGTATGGCATTGCCACCTTTACTTCTGCAGTGCTGCTGGGGTAACACTGCCTTCGGAGCTGGGTGGCTGGAGAGCAGTGGCTGCTAGCTGGGAATTCAGCTCTGAAGTCTGCGCTGCTCCTGGTGGCAGCGCTGACTGCAGAGCTCGGCACCCATCAGCAGCCACCATGCTCCAGCTACCTAGTTCCGAAGATAACACAGAAGTAATGGTGGCAATGCTATGACACGCCCCCCCCACACACACACACTAGCTTTGCAACCCTCTTTTGAGCCGAGACCCCCCCGTTTGAGAAATGCTGACTTAAGGGCTTTGATGATTGTATTTTGCCATTTTTCAATAAATATTCATGCTTTGTTACAGCTCTGAAACTTAAATAGATTTAAATATCTGAAATCATGAAATTCAAGATTTTTAAAATGCTATGACCATGAAATTTACAAAAATGGACTGTGAATTTGGTAGTGCCCCAATTATAGCTAGTGAAATCTAAGCTTTTAGCGAGCAAGTATGAACTGAGATTTTTCAAAGGCTTGCAAATCGGGGCAGATTTTGGGGGAGGTGGTGGAGTGCCAAGAAGAGGCTCTTCCCTGATACATGAAAATTTCAAGTTCCTGTTCCAAAGCATGGGGGTTAGAGCCATTCAAAGTAAAGGTCACTAGAATTTGACATGGACAAAATGTATATTTCCATAGCCTCATTCCTGGAAGTTCCTTAACAGTTTTGGTTGAAATTTTTTTTAAAAAAATTCAGCCTGGGGAAAGCACCCAACATGGAAAATTTCATCTCAAACATTTTAAGTTCAAGCAAATGAAAAAAGTCTTATAATGGGAAGTGTTGGGCTACCTTAATTGTAGGCGCTTCTACCAACCATACATATAATCAAGGCTGTGGAATCTGTGGCTTCCAGAACCTCCATGACATTTTCTGCTTCTGACCCAGGGCTGGAGGTATCAGCCAGTTCTGGTGTCCCTGCTGTCAGCTACAGGAGCCTCACAGCTGCCAACCCTGGACCTGAGCTGTAGCAGCCCCCCATTCCCCCCCACCCAGCTCCCAGCCCCCACAGGCAGTGGGGAGCCTGCCAGGTGCCTGCCTGGAGCTCCAAGCCGCCAGAACTCTGAGACACAGCAGTGGCCCCTGCAGGTCCAAGAGACCATGGGTGGTCCCCAGAGCTCCCAGTCATTGCAGGTAGCAGGTTGCCTCTGGAGCTCCCAGCCACAGATGGCAGGAGGATCCCAGAAAGCCAAGCAATGTGGGGGGGGATGCCAAGGCTCCGAGGCTCCATCAAGTCCCAGCCATGAGTCCTGGAGCTCCAAGCCTTCCTAGGCAGCTGCCAGCCACTGTGAGCAGCAGAAACAGTGGGTGCTGGACCTCTCCCCTCCCCCATCCTCCCCATTTTGTCAGGGTTATTTTTAGTAAAAGTCACAGAGGGCTCATGAACTTCCGTAAATTTTTGTTTATTGCCCATGAGCTGTCTGTGACTTTTACTAAAAATTACCATGATAAACTGGAATTGATAAAAAGAAAAAGTAGAGATTATATCCTACTATCCCCTTTTTAAGTAGAACTCGATTCAAGGAGCTCTCAATAAAAGTGGATGACGTACTATGAATTTATACCTGTAATAAGGAGAAACATGATAGGCACTTTCCACTGGTTTCCTATGGAATATTTAAAGAATATTACATTGAGTAAACAAGGAAACTGAGTGTGGCCAACCCTTGAGTGCAGAAAGTGTGGGTGCAGTGGAGCAAAGGCTACAAGAACTTCCACAGTTTACAGCTACTTTGAATGGGGCACATTTGTAAAACTTGCAGCCTCCTGAAACAACTTCCTCCTTGGCCCACAAACCATGCTATGAGGGGCAGAGAAAGGTAGGGGGGGAAGAGGGGCCTACCTATCCTGCTTCCACTGAACGCATAGACAAGAAGAGAGATGGTGATTTATGTATGCACTTTGGCAACACACTTTGGAACACAATTAAAGGTGGCTTGCAAAACATTGGGAGGGGGGGCATTTATGCCCTTTTTGATTCTTTATAATGTATATAAAAGCAGTGTGTGTGTCTTTTGTCTGGTGAAAAAAAATTCACTGGAACTTAACTCCCTCCTTTACATTAATTCCTATGGGGAAAGTGGATTTGCTTAACGTTATTTCGCTTAACGTCCCATTTTTCAGAAACATTACAGTGGAACTCTGCAATACCATGCCCCACGTTTATCGTGCTCGATATTTTTGGACCCATGTCACGGTATTTCACCTTGCGGGGTTCCACTGTACAGTAAGGAGTTACTGTACCATCTCCCAGGATTGGTTAAGAAATAGCTGACATGGCTTTTTGACAGAAAGAACCAGACATGCCTCAAATTGGTGCTGTGGAAGACAGCCTTTGAGCAAGCTCTACAGACTAAAAAAAAAAAAAAAAGAGCTCCTGATGCATTATTAGGGATAGTGTATTTGCTTTAATAACACTGCTCTACAGCCAAAATGCTTCTGAAATAAATGCAGTCAAACTTTACTAATCACTAAGAACGAAAATGATGCTTAAAATTGTTGATTGGCTCTAGTTTTCAAGATATGCTATTGGGTCAGTATATACGACCCTTGACATGGGAATGGCGGAGGATAAGTGAGTTATAAAGAGAAGGGATCTCAATTTAAACCAGAAATGACTAAAATACATCTTTGACTGGATCTATGAATAAATCTATGACTGCGTTTGGACAGTACTTGCTATTTAGGCAAAACAACGAATGATGCAATCTGAAGCTGGTATTGCATCATACATGATATGAATTGCATCATGTTATTCCTAGATGTCATGGATGATGCAATCATAACGAAGCTTACATCACTCTGCTGAACAAATTGCCCTATATCAGCTCTAAAAATCATACAGTGTCGTGCTCTTTTATTTGTCAGTGTTTGATTTTGCAAAGGGACACATTTCTGTTTAGCCAAAGTAAGCAGAGATGCCTCGTACTTGTGTGAACAGTGCAGATAACTTCTGCTATGTTTGTGGTGAAGTGACTTTTGCATCACAAAAGCGCAGTATAACCACTATGGTCAAGAAAGACTATCACCTTTATTTTGGCTGCAAAACTGGAGATCAGGACAAGAGATGGGCCCCACACATATGCTGCAACACTTGTGCAACAAATCTTCGCCAGTGGTTGAACAGGAAAAGGAAATCTATGCCTTTTGCAGTGCCAATGATTTGGAGAGTGCCAACAGATCATACCAGCAATTGTTACTTCTGCATGGTGCCTCCAGTTAGGAAAGGTGTGTCAAAGAAGAAAAAGTGGACTGTGCATTATCCAAACATTCCATCAGCTATACGCCCAGTACCCCACGGAGAAAGACTGCTGGTTCCTGATGCACCAGAATCACTCTCACTTGAGTCAGACGAGGAAGAGGAAGAGGATGAAACTGCTGGTCCTGAACCATCAATGTCACAGGACCCACATTTTCTCCCATCCTCCTCCTCTGAACCACACCTCATAACACAAGCTGAACTGAATGACCTTGTCAGGGATTTGGAACTACCCAAGAGTAAGGCAGAGCTGTTGGGCTCCAGAATACAGCAGTGGAATCTCCTGGCAGGTGATGTTAGGGTTTCCATGTTCCATGACCATCAAAAGGATCTTGTCCCATTCTTCTTCATGGAAGGTGATCTTGTAGCCTGCAACAACATCGATGGTGTGATGGCAGCCCTCAACATCGTTCACAATCCAGATGAGTAGAGACTCTTCATTGATTCATCAAAGACGAGTCTTAAAGCTGTTTTGTTGCATAATGGCAATGTTTTGCCATCAATTCCAGTTGGTCATGCAGTCCATATGAAGGAAACCTATGACAACATGAAACAACTTTTGAGGTGCATAAACTATGACCAACATCAGTGGCAGCTTTGTGGTGATTTGAAGGTTGTTGCTCTCTTGCTTGGTCTGCAGACTGGATACACAAAGTACTGCTGTTTTCTCTGCGAATGGGATAGTCGTGCAAGAGATTCCCACTCCGACAGTCATTGGAGCCTGGGAGGAAAAGTGTTCAGCATCCACCACTTGTTGAATCAAGGAAGATTTTGTTACCACCCTTACACATCAAGCTGGGTCTGATGAAGAACTTTGTCAAGGCCATTGACAAAACACAAGCAGCTTTCAAGTACCTCCGTGGAAAATTTCCAAGGTTAAGTGACGCTAAGATAAAGGAAGGTGTCTTTGTTGGTCCTCAGATTCGTGAACTTCTTCGAGATGATGCATTTGACCATGCACTGCGTGTCAGGGAAAAGACGGCATGGAAAGCCTTCCAGTCAGTGGCAATACATTTTCTCAGAAACAACAAGGCAGATAACTACAGGTTGTTGGTGGAAAACCTCCTCAAGGCAAACAAAAGCCTTGGTTGCAACTTGTCACTAAAGATACATTTTTTGCACTCTCATCTAGATTTTTTTCCACCGAACTGCGGAGCAGTGAGCGACGAGCACGGAGAGTGATTTCACCAGGACATTGCAACAATGGAGAAACGCTATCAGGGCAAATGGAGCCCATCAATGCTTGCAGACTATTGCTGGACAGTGACAAGAGATGCTCCATTTAATGAATACAAGAGACAAGCCAAGAAGCGCCGAGTAGACATTGAATAGGACTAAACTATGTACATAATAGATTTTTGCTTTTTGTTTCATAATACATTTTATTTATATAACCCTTTTGCTGATTTTAAAGTGTTACATAAACAGGACAGGTGAAATATTATCATGTAAAGCAACCATAAACAGATGAAAAGACCTAGGTTTACAATTTATGATTAAAACTCTACTATCTACACAATATACATAGACATAAAATGTAAAAACTTAAATATCTTAGAAACAGTAGCCAATCAGTTGTTTTAATTGTCATATTTGAATTCAGCACATCAAAATACATAATAAATATCACATTTTATCTCTGAAGCATACGACTTCTAAAAAATTATAGACCAATGTAATACATTCTTCCTCGGCTGTGCATGTGTAGAGTCAGAAGAGGGCAAGGGAAAAGAATGGAGAGACTGGTTCTGGACAGCAAATTCTGATTTATACATTTATTTAAAATAGTCTGATGACTATTTTGCATTGTCTTAGGTCACCTGCACACTATTGGATTGGAACTATACAGTGACAAAAACAGAACACACAAATGTGTTTTGACAAAAGGTTAGACACTTCATTAGCAGTAATATTTTATTCTAGTTTCTCTCCTCATTCTTGGTTAACTGTATACATTTTAAGTTCTAATAAAAAACAGTAACAAGAATCATTATATAGGTTATTTGCTCTTACAACTAAACCTTTGATGAGATAACATAGGAGACCCAAAATTTAGGTTGTACAGTAGAACCCTGCAATACCGCACCCCATGATAGCGCGAATTCACTTATGACGCGGGGGGCGTGACTCCCAACGGTGGCAGCGGGCGCTGCTTTGATGCGGTGGAACCCCGCAATACTGCGACCCCGCGTTTACTGCGGTCAATTTTTTTGGACCCCAGTCGTCACAGCATTGTGGGGTTCTACTGTATTTGGGAAAAGGAATGCTTTATAAAACCTAAATACCCTATTTTAAAGTGTCAGTAACAATAACTAGGATTAAAGTATTCCCTTACAGCAGTCAAAAACTGAACATTACAGCACTGAGCTAGAAAATAAGAATCAGGAAGTCAGAATGGCTTACCTTGTTTTTCCACTATCCAACCTTAAAATGCAAAAAGTAAACAAACATACTATTTTGCCATTTATGCTAAGGGGTGAAAAGCACATTTGGATTTTAAAATTCCTTCAATTTTAATAATGATCTACAATGATAGTAATATAGGAAAAAAGCAGGTGCAAAATATTTTTAGCACAGCCACATGTGCTAAGAATATTTTGTGCCTGTTCCTTTTCCTATGTTACTGTCTCTTAGATTATACTTTAAAGAACTTGTTAAAGGTGAATGTAACTGAAATTATTGTGAATCCTAAGAAATACTTCTGTAGCTACATTATGCTCCTTTGTTTTTTTAAATCATAAAACACACTTTTATTTAAAAAAAACACACATGCAAGACCGCAATCTCATGTATACTCAATTCCTACCACATGGCTAACATGCATGTGATATGTACCAACAACATACAATGTAAAAACATTACAGGTCGCAGTTATATGGTGAAATTCATTTTGGGTAAATAATTGAAGTGGACAATGCATAAAGCTTTACAAAAATATTTTTTATTAATGAAAGCAGCAGAGTCTGAACAGGACAACAGTACAAAGAATGTAAACATCACTAAGTTCAGCTCCGGCCAACTGAACAGTGGAAAAAACTATTCTAAATGCAACTACAGTAGAAGCTAGTTAACAGGTTCTCCTGTAAACCAATAATGTATTTTCTACTTTTAATTAAAAAAGTAATTTATCGTTGTCGGTCCCAGCGCCAGATACTGGCATCATCACAAACAGCTATAAGGATACTGCTATCCCTGCTAAAACTGGTTTGTCGAATGGCAGCAGCACATTTAGGATGGGTAAGTGTCGTACATCTACAAATAAAGAAATAATTTAGTTGCAATGTTAAGTCTGCATTTGTTATTACACTTGTGAGTAAGGGCTTTGCTGAATCAGAACTTTAACATGTTCTCTGACTGACGCCAGTGGAACCCCACTCAAAAAGGAAAGGTTGGCAAGGCTGGGCCATTAGTGTATTCTGTACTCCTCATTTAGCTGTTGGAACCCACAGGAAATTAATTTTCTCTCGTTGCAATTTCTTCCTCCACCCAAGGTCAATTTTAACAAAGCTCTACTGAATGTGTATAATCTTAGGTAGGTTATTGTAATAAACGACATATTAATTTTTACTTAGGAATACAGTATTGTAATTGGGTGATGAAATACAGGAAGATTTCCAGGAAGATCTTATACATGACTTTTCAGTAGGTCACCTGGCCAGGCAGAGGTGGTCTACTGGAAAGTCATATTACAAGCCCCGCCAAATTATGTACGTAGTTAGCTTAGGTAACTGTATTTCTACTACTATTACCCTAGTCCTTTCCCCTCCCACTTCCATTGTGCGCCACACCCACCTGGCAAGTCTCCTCTCAATTACTTTGTAAACTTTCCTCCTAATTACTCTGTAAGCTCTTCGAGGCATGGACTTTCTGTTACTGTATCTACGTACAGTGCCCAGCACAATGCGGCCCCAACCCGACTGGGGCCTCTGGGCGCTACTGTAATACAAATAATAATGTTAACTTTACAAGGGTCAAAATGCTTTTTTACTGTACAAGTTAGAATTGAAGGTGTAGCTACCGCCACTCAAGAGTTTGTGTTATGGGTAAAGTAAGAAGGAAAGTGCCCTACCACCAGTCAAGAATATGAGTCGTGTAAAAAAGGAAAGTGCCCCAATGCCGTGTCTCAGTATCAAGAGAATCTAGGGGAGTTTAGAAACTTATATGTACTCACTTAGCCTTATGAGGATCTTCTATTTCCAAATCCCAAACATAAAGTTTGCCAACCTGATTGCCCAATGCAAGCATCTTTGAAACAAGAAAGAATATACATACTTTAAAATATGATATCAAAGAATGGAAGCCAGATTTCATAAAACCTTTAGGACTGATTTTATATATAATTATATACACACACACACACACACACATATACAAAGATGTTAAATATTTACAGATAGCACTTCACATACTCAGATCACTATAAAACCAATGATCCGCACTACACCTATGGGTCTTATGTACTTGCCTCAGTTTCCTCATCAGTAAAACGGAGAAAAAAGATTGGTGGCTATGGGGAAAAATTACTCAACGGAGAATCAGGATTAAAGTCTAGTGTTCCTGACTGCCAATACCAAGCTTCTTGCTCCAAACCACGTTGCCTCCCATCACATCTGCTCATGTGAGCTGAAAACTTTTCCTCATATACCGTTAAGGCATCTAAATATTTAACTGGGGAGGAGGTACAGTTTCCAGAAGTGGGATCTTCCTCAAATACAGCAAAAAGTTCAAAGCTCACTCTTACCTTTTGCCAGAAGTCCATTGAAAACCTCATATACCAAATATCGCATTGACTGTAATCAAATCGCCCTAATATAGTCACATTTGACTCACTGGGCTTGATTTTGTCTATATCATCCTCCATTTTGCCAGGTTTCCAACACACAATAGCATTTTCACAAGACTGTAGGAAGAGTAAGAAAAATCACTTACTGAAAGAAAAAAAAATACCCATAACCACCACCCATGCTTTTTTCAACTATAATTTTATCCAAACTTCTCATACAACTACCCTTGAGTAGAAAGAAGAAAAAAAAAATCAAGGATGTCACTTGGAATTTTAGTTGTCTATCCATAGATCTTATTCCATGCAGTCCAAACACAGCCAGCTCACTTGCCAATGACCTTTAATTGCCAAAGGAGTGAGAGCAAAGTGCACTTGAACAATTCAAACACAAAAGGGAGGTTTAGTTCTGTCTCTATGCAAATTTGAAGAATTTTAGTAATGTTCCAAACATGTTTTTTTTCTCTAGAAATGAGCTAAGTTGTTTTCAAATCTCAGAGTAGACAGGGTCTCAGCCCAACATTTTCAGAGCAAACATTACATTACCAATGTTGCAACATAAATCAAAGTCATTCCATGATGTAGACTTTCCAATTTAAGTGCACTGATTTCATTTCTCCTTTTTGTTGCAAGATGTATGTGAACGCCCAGAAATGAAGTCTTGCTTTTTCCCCCAATGAACATTCTACCCAAATTCTGGCTTTTCAGTTCTGATATACTTTTACTGGAGCTTTGATTGCTAAAAGATTTTTAATATCAGATGCTTATATACCCAAACCCAATTAGTTAAACTCACAATCTACTTAGAAAAATCACCCTGCATGGCACAATAAGTTGTTTTTCCAGCCAATAAATCAAAGCAGCAGTAAGACACCCCATTCTACTCCACTCTCACCCCAAAATGATTAAGGCCCTGAATGTAGGCAAATAACCTTGAACAATATGGCTAAACATCAGACACTTTACCTTGGAAAGTATTAGATCTCCTAACCATCGTACACAGTCAACATAGTTCCTATGTATATCTCTGGTAGAAAAGTCAGGAAAGTGAATTTTCTGAGAAATAAAAGGCCTGTGAGGAAAAACCAATCAGTCACATCAAGAAGGACAAAAGGAGACACTTAAAAAAACACATATTTTAAACATTAAAATATTATAACTGTCAGTAGAATCTTTTTCTACTGTCTAATAATTTGAGGTATACATTTCAGAAACTTATCTGGAAGATAAATACTATAAGACTATCATCAGTGAATTAATTGAGGTCCCAACATGTGTGGGTAGGAGATAGAGGAGAGGAAGGGCTGGAGGCACTGGAAAGACAGTATGTTAGCCTCTGAGGAATTCAGCAATCCCTTTGTCAAAACACTGCAAGTTGTGTTAGAACAGAAGCAACTTCTGGGATTCCTTCAGCCACCAACACTTCAAGCAAAATCTACAATGTTTCGACAAGGTATGCATAAGAACACTAAGATCTTGTTTTGTCTCAAGTGCCATTTAAGATTTGGTTACATTAAGAAGTAGGCACACTTCTAGTATTAGTCCCATTGTAAAATGTGTTTAGTATGTTTTAGATCAGGGGTCGGCAACCTTTCAGAAGTGATGTGCCGAGTCTTCATTTATTCACTGTAATTTAAGGTTCCACGTGCCAGTAATACATTTTAACGTTTTTAGAAGGTCACTTTCTATAAGTCTATGATAGAGAACTAAACTATTGTTGTACGTGAAGTAAATAAGGTTTTAAAATTGTTTAAGAAGCTTCATTTAAAATTAAATTAAAATGCAGAGCCCCTCAGATCGGTGGCCAGGACCAGGCAGTGTGAGTGCCACTGAAAATCAGCTCGCGTGCTGCCTTCGGCACCTGTGCCATAGGTTGCCTACCCCGTTTTAGATCCTTCACGTTTTATTTCACAAACTGGAGACTACTCAACGCTAGCATTGGTACAAACAGGTAATTACATGAGTTAGTTTCCCTTAATATTGAGGACAAATTTTGCTAGTAGTGTAACTGAAAAGTAACTATCTTTTTCAAATCAACATATTTCTGAGAAATTGCATCACAGGAGGATTGAAAATTTCAAGTGTCATTCTAACTGTGTGAGCATTTTTGCCCTATATCCCTCAAATTACTGATTACAATAACTTGTATTATTTTCACTTTTAGAATTTAAGCAACTATTTATTACAATCTAGTCTAGGGGTAGACAATCTATGGCACGCATGCCAAAGGCAGCATGCAAGCTGATTTTCAGTGGCACTCACACTGCCCAGGTCATGGCCACCGGTCCAGGGGGCTCTTCATTTTAATTTAATTTTAAATGACGCTTCTTAAACATTTAAAAACCTTTTATTTACTTCACATACAACAGCTAAGTTATATATTAAAGACGTATAGAAAGAGACCTTCTAAAAACATTAAAATGTATTACTGGCACACAAAACCTTAGAGTGAAAAATGAAGACTCTGCACACCACTTCTGAAAGGTTGCCAACCCCTGATTTAGTCAATTATTCTAATGTGTATTTGTTACTTTCCTATAAACCTTTGAGGTGACAGGAAAGGCTGCTGCTATGTATTTATATAGATGCTTTGGAAATTAGAACTGTATTAAAATACCAATTCCAAAACCTTATAGTTGCAGATAAATGGAAGAAGTCAGACTATTTAAATAAATGTCAGGATCTGTAATTAAACAGAACACTATTGCCACCACATAAGAGTAAGAGAAGCCTTCTTCCAGAGCAATTTAGGGACCCACAACTCCCAAGTCAATGGAAAAACTCCCTCATTACGGCGGAAGCTGATATGGGCCCTTGGTGAGAAGATTCATATTCAAGATTGTGTTTACCTGTTGGTTTTATTTGGATTGTACTCATAAGACTCTTTAATGGCATTCATCATTCTCTTTGAATTGATTCTCCAGAGTTTCAGAGAGTGATCCATACCACAGGACATTATTTTCTCACCAAGAAGGTCATAATCCTGCATAGAAAGAGTCAGCTTTAAACCCTTTGTGTTAAGTTTCAGCATACTAACTTACTGATTCTATTTTCTTTTTTATTTAATCTAGGTGCATAATACGTTCAAGTCATATTTTCAGTCTAGAGAGCAAGCTAAATAACCATATTTCAAGATAGAAAAGTATTAATTATAACGTAAGCCTGCTTCCTCTAAAAGATAACATATCTTGGCACACCTCTTGTTTCTGCATTCAAGAGAGTAAAATAGATCATTCAATGAAGCTGAAACTCAATGACGCATGATTTAAAGGAGGCAAAGATTACAGTAGAATTTAGAAAAGGATTGGACACAAACGAGGACCATCCACCATCACAATATACAGAACAAAAACAATTTTAAGAGGCTATAAACCTTATACTTCAGAGTGTAAGCCAGCAAATGGCAAGGGTTAAGACTTCTTTTTTATTTTTCCTATGAGCAGGTTATTCCTTAATTGTCCACCATGTGGTTTCTTGCATCTTCTTCTGAAGTATCTGGCCAATATCAGCAACATTTCTGGGCTACAATAACCACATATCTGATTCATTACGGCAATACAGTTGTTTCTATGTGAAGAAAGACCAAAGCCAAATGATTGTTTCTAGCACAAATATTCTATCCAGGTATTTGTTATATACCAATAAAATGTGAATATCTGTACATAAGCAGAGCCATAAGTAAGCAGGCATAACAAACTTAAGTCACTGTTTTCCTTATTAATGTAATCCTTCTCCTTTCTTATCCATTCCTCTCCATTCATATTTTTTGTTGCTTTCCTTTGTGTTATGCATACAATTTGACTAAGATATATGAGGCCAGGGCAGTACTGAAAGCTCATCTTAGATGTAAACCATGTTGAATGTGAAATTTGCGTCAAGTCCTTAATTACTAAAGTAGTAGTACTTCCACCAGTTCAGCACTATGACTTTCTTTAAAACTGCAGCCGCAAACACATATTGCTTAATATTAATCCTTTTTTAATATATTATAGTAAATTTAGGCCTTAAAACACATTGTTACAATTTAAAATAAGCCTATTTAAAATTTTAAACAGATTTTTAGAAATTAACTACATTTTTATACAATCAATTTTATCTACTTAAAATATAAGATGGTGGGAAGTCTATTCTATATATTTACAGAAAAATTATAAATATTTAATTGGCACTATGGCTTGTTTGTTTGTCTTCCATTTTCGGCCTACTTAAGATATTTATATCATGGCTACCACCAGAAGTCAAAAGGAATCACTCACATGTATAAAATTAAGCACAGATAGGATAAAGGCCTTGGACTGCAAGCTCTTCAGGGTAGAGATTGAGTCTTTATTCCATGAGAAGCTATGCAATCTTTCGCAATTTAAGCTATATGCTATAAATGCAAAAACTGAAGGATGAAGCTATTTTAAACTTTGATTGTTTCATCTATCCCTACTGAAACTAAACCTTTTAAATATCAGTGTAGCAATTGGCCAGTTTCTTTTACGTGTGATGAGTTCTCTCAGCGGAAGTCAACTGGGATACTTACAGTCCCTAGAGCAGGGTTTCTCAAACCGGGGGTCACCAAGCACTCCCAGGGGGGTTGCATGCTCCCGGTGCCACTTAAAAGCCGCCGAATGACTTCCTTCCAAATTCAGCGGCTTCTCGGCGGACATGCCAAGCTATTTCAGGAGCGCTCGGCATGTCCGCCGAAAATAGCTGCTGAATGCGGAAGTAATTCATTCGGCAGCTTTTCGGCAGACGTACACGGGTCCGCCGCAGCAACCAACAAATGAAAAAGGGGTCGCGGTTCTCAGAAGTTTGAGAACTGCTGCCCTTGAGGCATTCATTAGAATAAGGTGTTCCTAGTGAAGGGCTTTGAAAAGTTCCTTCCCATTTCCCTCCAGCATCACTCTTTAATCCCACAGAGTCCTAGTTTGTTTACCTTCATGACATGTTGCAAAATATCCAATTTCTCTAGAGTTTAAGTGATTCAGTGTGCAGTTTTTATGAGTTGTCAACTACTTTAGTGCTAACATTGTGTAATCTTAGAATAATATTAGCCTAAATGTGTTTTGGAAGTGTTCAATTCATGTACTTTGTGTTTGCTAGGCACAATATTTAAGCCTAAACGTGATTCAAAGAAAGAGAGATTGGGAATCCTGTACACAGGGCTGAAGGCACCGCCCTATAGTTTTCCACTTACTGCACTTAAGACCTCATCCCTGTGCCCTTCTACTCCACCAAATATTGCAACCAACGTGTCTGTTTGGATGTTCCACAGTCTCAGTGCATGATCTAGAATAAAAACACAGAAGTTGACAGGTTAACCTTTATCATCCATTTGTACCTGAATAAAGTTAAATTTAGCCACTACTTTCAAGAACAGGAAGCTGATGGCAGCACTTATAATGCACGAATCATAGAATATCAGGGTTGGAAGGGACCTCAGGAGATCATCTAGTCCAATCCCCTGCTCAAAGCATTTTCTTCCATTACTACAAGAAAAAATTGTTTTCAGTTGAATATTAGTATCATTTTAACACCACTCTAGGTATGGTCAAGAAAGTTTCATTCTAATGATGAATTCCTACCTAGCCTATTTTCAGGCCTTAAGTCATTTTCCGGAGGGAGGAGAAGGAAAAATACATTTCAGCCAAAAGTTAATGTCTCATTCATTTTCAGCTCAATTATGATTTTATATTTTGGAAAGTGTGCTAAAAATCCCTTAAGTCATTTGAGTTATCTAAGTTTGCAGGGAAAAAGGGTGCTTTTCACTCTTTATCAAGTATTCAGCTACTATGTTGTGCTCTGATAAGCCAAGAAAAGGCTTTTAATACACTGTAGACTGAGAGCAAGTTTGGGCCATAAATTATATACATGCACTTTCACTGAAGTCAGTGAAAATTGTCTAGCTGTTTCATAAGACAGAATTTGGTGCCAATTTTCAACAAAGAGCCACTGACATTTAAGAAAATCAGGTTTAGAAAGAACTGAAAAAAGATTTTATGGTTCCACTACACTAAAGTACAGTACAATATAAGATGGTAGTGTCAGACTAGTTGTACTTTGCTTTCCCTTCCTTCCCCCACTCTCTCCTTTTCTATATTGCAAGTGGCCAGGCAATTCTTGGACCTCCACCGCTAACACTGTCAAAGCGTTGACTCGGAGGCAAAATTTGATTCAACGATCATACAACAGTGCAACTGCATGATTTTCGCTTCTTTAAGTTTCAAACTATTTAATTACAAATACAGTAAGCTCAAAAAATTATGGTTTGCACAGCTACACCACACTATACACACAGCTGCAGGAATCACTTTGTTTCTCAACTCTTGTTCCTGTGAAGTCTCATCCACAACACTGCACTATTGTAGGATGTTCTGCATTTAGAATAGAATAAGTTTTTAACTCTAGCACTTGCAAAACTTGACCCTTGTGAACACACAGTCTTGTTTTAAGTTAGTATAGTTTAAGAGGTTATGACTGGTTGGATAGTCTAATCAAGACCATACGAAACAGTTGTCCTTTCACTTCCTCCTAATTTATACTTGTGTATAGGGAGACCAGACAACAAATGTCAAAAACTGGGCCAGGAGGTGGGGGATAATAGGAGCCTATATAAGAAAAAGACCCAAAAAAATCGGGACATCTGATCACCCTACTTGTGTAAGTAACAGGAGAATCACATTAAGAATTTTTTTCCATACTAACAAGTAGTGTGCACTATGTAACCAATAACACTAGATGGCAGGACAACTCAGCATATAAAACAAGTTTAAATGATAATCATAAAGCTCCATCAATGCCCAATGGTTTGCACAACTGTCACACCTAGCCATGGATGCTCTCTTTCTATCTACAGAGACATTGTTTGCAGTCCCTTGGCACCAATGGATGCAGTTACGTCTAATACAGGCAGTGGGTTTCATCAAGTACTGGTAAATCCAAATGGACAGAGTAAATTTGTTCTAGAGTTTCAATGTATAAAGTCGGTTTCAAGATATGAGAGAGGTGGTGGTGGGTGAGGTAACATCTTTTATTGAACCAACTTCTGTTGGTGGAAAAGACAAGCTTTCGAGCTTCACAGTACTCTTCTTCAGGTCTGGAAAAAGAGCTGACACACTCTGGTTATCTCTTCCAGCTCTGAGGAGGAGCTTTGTGAAGCTCAAAAGCTTGTCGCTTCCACCAACAGAAGTTGATCCCATAAGAGATATTACCTCAGCCACCTTGTCCACCACAATTCTTAAAGTATCACACATGAATCTTTGTATTCTGATGGAGTTTAGCTAGTCTCATTCACACCCAAGAACACCTGCACGATATTAAAAAAAAAAATCTAAGTAGATATTTCCTAAACAAAATATAAACTTTCATACCTTTGCTTACAGACAAGAGGAGATTTGGATCCCTTGGATGAAATTTCAATTCATTGATTGCATTTCCATGGCCCACATAGTGCTAGAACAGATTTCAAACATAAAATTATTTCCCCCCTCACAGTGAGATATTTAGAATAGATTATGTTGTAAATTATCTCAGAGAAATGCAATCTGCAGTTTGACACGGTAATCGCTCACCTTTATGCACTGCATTGTAATGGGATTTATTATCCTAATAATACCCCTTGACCCAGCCACAGCCAGAAGAGGGTGACTTGTATTGCTATCATAGGTCCACGCACAAGTATAAAAGTTCTCATCTGCCTAATAGATGCCATGTTAAGGACTACAGAAGCAGCTGCAGAGTTTCCTTCAAGAGAATAAGGTATTCATACATTTGTTTAGAAGCAGTTGCTGTTTTGTAAAAGAGATCACTAGTGTATGACCAAAGATAAGCAAATTAATATTTATTCTGATTTCTAAACCCTTGACAACTCTACTCACTCCCCTGTGCTTGTTTCTCATCTTGCTGCTCTTTTTGCTTTCTCCTGCTGCACCATACACCTGAAATGCTCTTTGATCTATCAGCTCTTTCTTCTTCAAAAGGACTCAGGTGGTGGGACTAAATGATTAAACTGAAGGTGAGAAAATAATTTATTAGCCATGTAAGTAGTCTAAGCTCAGAACTGGGAGCCAGGAATTCCAATTTCCACTCCTGGCCCCAGCAGTAAAATAAGAATGCTCCCTACTACATAGGGGTCCTAGAAGCTACAAATGTGAAACATGTTATACAAGTATTAGCGCTGGGAAGCATAAGATTATGTAGAATCGTTTTAACAATGTTTTATATAATATGTTTCATTATTCTGCATTTGTAATATTAGAAAAGTAAAGCTGAAATTTGTGGGATACAGGCAGAAGTTTAGTATCAGAGGGGTAGGAGTTTGGATCTGAAGTGAAGAATGTTCCTTATCAACAGGTGTTTACAGTATTTTATCACAGACAGTAATTCAATTGTTACACATCAAGAGGGAGTAAACAAAGGTTTCTCATGTTAGTCCTACTAAAAAAGCATTTTATGACCAGCTGCTTTAGAAGGATACATCAGCATCCACGTAAGACTGCAATAACCGGATTTCTCCTTGGGAATGACACTCATATAATGTAACCTGGAAAAAAGGTTTAATGGATTATTAGTTTCATGCAATATGGCATGTGATTTTCTGATTCATCTGTGCAAATTGAAAGGTGTCTTGTTCTTTTACTACACAAGTCCCAATTTACTATCTGTTCCTTAGCTGAATGTGCAAGTGGTTCAATGCAAAAGCATTGATGTGTCTTATCAAACTAATGACTTTGGCACTTCCCAGGGATGAAGGCTGCTGATAGGTATACCTTACCCCGAAATTAATACAATTGGCTCTAACCTAACTTGCCACTTCTAATTCAATATTGACAAGCCATTCCATTGTCTGCTTTAATTTCTTTGCACAGAACCATGGCCCTTGTTACTTATTTCTCTACATTAGTTAGTGATTGTAATAACTGCTGCACTGACAAACTTGGAAAAATGAAATTCTTTTATTTACTCATAAAACAGATACAAAACACCACCACAGTATTTTAAACATTGAACACTGATAACTGGACTGGAGAGGGAAGAAACTGGCATACAGATACAGAACCACATATAGGGGCAACATGATTAGACAGAAACGGAACATATTACTCACTCTGTTGCTGCCTACAGTGGCAAACACTAATGGATCTCCTTCCTTACTGTGCCAATTAAACTGGACTCCAAACAATGGCTGACTGTGGTCCTCCTGTAAAGGAAAAAATAAGGTCAAGGAAACACATGAGAGAATGAAGACCAGACATTATTTCTCAGAAACTCATGATTTGTGGCAAAAGGAGCCTACTGTTGTACAAAAGCTATCAAATGTTGCGGATGTAGAGCTCTTGGAGTTAAACCAGCCCTCTGAGACAGCAGCAGGGAAAGCGCTGTCATGTGTTTACACCATCAGCTGCAAGCAGTGGCATGGCCACATTAGCAGCTGTTGCAATGTCACAGAGAGCAGTGCATTGTGGTAGCTATCCCAGTGTGCAAATGGCTGCAGCATGCTTTTCAAATGGAAGGGGGAATGTGTGGAGTGTGACATGAAGTGTGTTGTGTGTATGTGAAGGGAGAGACTGTGTTTTGGGGAGCAGAAAGTGTGTATAATTACAGGCCTCTTCTTGTGACAAACATAGGAGTGTTCTTTAATAAAGAGCACTGTATTTTGGCCTGCCACTGCCATGGTGTTAAGAGACTATCTGGAACAGCCCAGGCAGGCAAGAGATGTGTCATAATGGTCATCTAATGACCATCAAATGAAATGTATTAAGAGACAATACCAGAACAATTAGCACTGAAAACTCTAGTTCAGCCCCTGAACTGGTTTAACCAACCTAGAGGAAGGGGAGAAGCCAAAGGCCACCAACGCTTGAAATAGCTTCCCCAAGAACAAAGAAAGCTGACACCCTTTTGTTGTTTGCAGCTTTGTCCTACCAGTGTTGGTCCCTAGGTGAGGCAATATCTTTTACTGAACCAACTTCTGTTGGTGAAAGAGACAAGCTTTCATGCTACACAAAGCTCTTCCTTGGGTCCTGAAGAGATTTTGTAGTTCAAAAGCTTGTCCCTTTCACCAACAGAAGATGATACAATAAAAGGGCTAATGGACACTCTCTTGGGGGACGGGGGGGGGGGCAAAAGGAAACAAAGAAACAGCCAAAGACCTCCACAGGAACACACCTCTGAAGTTGTTAATCCTGCCTAGGGGTATCTTTTGGCGAGCGATTTATCGTGTCTCATTAAGACGCGATAAATCGATTGCGAAAGGCGCCCCCGTCAACTCCGGAACTCAAGCTCGCCAAGAGGCACAAGCTGGAGTCGATGGGGGAGCCTGCTGCCGACTGTTGCTGCTGTGAGGACGGCAGACAAGTTGGCCAAAGATGTGCCAACTGCAGCTACGTTATTCACGTAGCTGAAGTTGCGTATCTTCAGTCGATCCCTCCCCCTACTGTAGACCAGCCCTCAGTCACCATTATGGGATACAGCATAAAAGTTGGTTGTTTTAAATCGGTTTTTTTCTTTGTAAGTCTTTGCTCCAACTGCTATAGAAAATATTGTCTTTGTAAGAAGGCTACTGGTCAATATCATCAGTCATAGATTACGATGGAGAGAAAATAAGTGCCCAGATCTCAGCATGGTGAGAAATGAATGGTATATACACAAGGCAGTTTGGTACTGGTCCTACTGGAAGAGTGGGAGAGTTGCACAATACAACTCTAAAGCAGGTAAGAGCTAAAGGCACAAGACCAGAGGACTCTGGTCATTCGGACACCAGGAAGAGGACAGAGGGTATAGCTAGTCCTGTAATCATGACAATATATTTAAGCAAAAATTTTAAAATTTTTACCACCTATCTGTCCAAATCTGAATCTGAGTTCAGGAAACACAAACATGTATCTGCAATGATATTATTTCTTACAAGGAAAATCATACAATGCTCAGCTGAGGTCTTGGAAGGTAAATACACACACTATTTTGTTTTTAAAGAATGTGTCAAAACAGCTCAAACAAACTTACATCAAGAAACTACTGTTTTCTCAGGAAAACCTACTGCCTCATAGACTATCTATATAGTGTAAATCATCCCAGCACACACACTTATCTACTGCTTAACCTTTTTGTCTATACATATTGTTACTGATTTGAGCTCTCAAATAGTTATCCCCCAAAAAAGAATTTACTTCATTTTTTAAGAGACCTTGACAACTATATCTCTCACAAAAACAGGAAATAAAGGTTATAGCTTTCCAAATAAAGCAACTTTTGTTTTCTTGGCATTTGAACTACACCTAAGGGAGCTCCTACACAAGTGTTTAAAAAGTATTTTTAGAATGTTTTTTCAGACTCAGTCATAACAGTGTTTAAAATTTACAGCGGTGAGTAATAGACACACTTCATGGTTTCCTTGAGGGCAAATGTGTAAAAACAGTAAAAGTAATGGAAAGCAAGTCTAGGAAGGTAGAAATATCTTGCTCCACACATATCAACAGGATAATGTGAAATTCCATTCCTTTACGCTGTTTTGGTGATTTTTCACTCGTTAAGTGTTATACTTTTGTATAAGTAAAATTAATTTCATACCACATGGCATAAGCTGTTTCCCAATGAATCATGAATGATATCTCCACTCCATATACAGCATTTAATGATGGCTATTTCTGTGGTGTTCATCACTATAGTATCTGCCCAATATTGCATAAATTAGCTTGGAAGGACAGAAAAAGGGAGAAAGAGTATCACCTTCTTCTGAAGCATGAGCAAAGGTGAGACATCAGACTGGACAGTGTTTCTAAATCAAAGTGGTCACTACAATCACTGTCCAGTTTCCAACCTCATCTATTTGAGCCTTACCTTCAGACTATTTACACATTTAAAAGAGTATTTGCACTTCTTGGATTTCCATTTTCCTTTTCCCCAGCTTTTTCTTCCTGGTGCATTGGGAGTATTTGTTGGAGTGTCAGGGCGTTCAGTGTTAGTACCACTTTCTATACTAACAGCATCATCCTGAAAATATACAAAATAGGTAGATATCAGTACGTAACTTAAGAAATGCAAATAATGGAAATCTGTCAGGAATGTAACTTTCCTAGGAGTGCTGTCTTCTGTATGGTGTCAATAAATATTCAGGAATAAAAGTGAATACAAAACAGTAACGGAGTAAGCTACTTCAAAGGTGGTGTGGGGCTAAACGGAAAAAAAAGACAGACGGTAATGGCCAGATTTTCCAAAGGTACTGACCAGCTACAGCTCCCACTGAAGAGCTACAGCAGCTCAATACCTCTGAAAATCAGGTCATAAGGGAATCACCCCCTCCATGTTCCCCCCATGGAATGGGGCAGTTTCAGGGTAACTGCACCTTTACCTCCCTGATCCCGTGGTCTTCTCAAAGAAGGCCCACTTATACTAGAGGCCTGAGATTTTCATCTCTCTCTGCACAGGGACCTGTGAATGGGAGTTTACACAACTATAGCAGGGTTGGGGGCCACCCTTGAATCAAAGATCAAGTCCATTTGTTGAATTGGAAAGAAGCCTCCCTTCCCTCTCCTATCCATATTACGTTAAACTCTGCCTTTTATACCAGAAACCCTTTCTTTGGTTCCTTGGGTTTCTGATACCCATTTAAACCAACCCAGGAAGTGGTACCCCTCTGGAATTCTTTACAATCCCTGGGACTGCAGTAATCACCCCCCACAGTTTGTACTTCCTGGAGGAGTTATGGGAACCCCCTCCTCCCTCATGGAGCTGAATACAGTCCCTGGCCCAGCAGATATACAGAACATTAACAAATTCAATATGGTACCCAAAAATACTGCATGTGCTTGCAATCAGTCACTGAAGAACAGCTTCCAAAGGGAAGGCTGACTGCCCTCACAGGCTCTGAACCATAGGAAGTTTGTGGTCTTTAATTCCGTGTCTCTTCCTACCCCCACTAAACTTAAGGAAATTCTAGTTTCAGTAGATTTGTCAAAAACAGGCTCTCTCTGCATTAGGAGGATTTTGTCAGTATGGTGTGGATGTAGTTATATCGGTATAAAAATGCTTATTCCAGGAGAGTTTATGCAACATTACATGATCACAATCCACTTGGCAACACTATGTCAGTACAATTAAGTGTAGGTCCCCCAAAAAGCCTCTTTTGTGATTCTTAGTCTCCTCTCTCCTCCCTCGTGAGCCTATTCTTCAGTAAGCCAGAGCACCCAAGTCTTCAGGTTATTCCTTATCCTCAAGCTGACACCACAGCACTCTTCTAAACTAACCACTAAAAGTATGTATTCTATGCAACACACACTTGCTAGTTCCCTGGAATGGCCAACTGAAAAAAACCCACATTCTAACTGGAGGGTTTTTCACCTCCCACATCTATACCTCGCAGACAAGTGTTAACATTTTAATTTATAAGCCATAAAGCATATATTTTACAGATACAGAAAACATCATTTTGTAGTAATACGCAATAATCCTGGAAACATCTGAAAGCAAGCAGGCAAAGCTGACACACAGGTGCACTCAGAGCCAATAGTATAGCTGAGTTAAGACAACATAGATAGTTTTATGTGCAGCTTTCACTAGTATTCTCATTGGATTTATGTAGTGTACGTGGTTCTTTACAACAACAGAAGACAAAGTCCTCCTGCACATACACTGAATTTACACTAAAAAGACCAAACCCCACAATCTTTACTCAGACAAGACTCCCTGGGAAGTAGTTAGATACAATACCATCTTCACTTGCTGTAATACATAGGCTCTAAGCACACCTTTACAGGTCAGCAAAAGCAACAAAGAGTCTTGTAGCACCTTATAGACTAACAGATTTTAGGGAGCATGAGCTTTCGTGGGCTAAGACCCACTATCTGATGAAGTGGGTCTTAGCCCATGAAAGCTCACGATCCCTAAAATCTGTTAGTCTACAAGGTGCTACAAGACTTTTTGTCGCTTTTGCAGATCCAGACTAACACGGCTACCTCTCTGATACTTCACAGGTCAGCTTCTTCTGCCTGCTTTTTGATGCTAGAAAGCACTCTGCAACCACACAGATTTTTATCTGGAATCAGTGAGAGTTGTCTTAACAGGTACAGCAAGATTTGACTCTATAAATAAAAAAAAATCATTAAAACATTAAGTCATACTAAGAACATGTGTGGGCAAATGGGCTTGGAAAAAGCAACACTACCTGAATAAAGTGGGTTTGGGACAGAAAGGGAGAAAGCTGTGGCCACATCTATGCTATAACAACATAATTACGGCCTATGTTGGTGTAACCCCATAGATAAGTTGCAGACCAGTGACAGAAGGGGGTTTTCCATTGCTGTAGGGACTGCACCTCAAGTGATTCTTCCACTGATCTTCCAGACAGCACAGCTACAGTACAGAGAAGGGCAACAAAAATCATTAGGGGTATAGAACAACTTCCATTTAAGAAGAGATTAAAAAGACTGGGACTTTTCAGCGTGGAAAAGAGACGACTAAGGGGGGGATATGATACAAGTCTATAAAACCTTGACTGGTGTGAAGAAAGGGAGTAAATAACATTTCCTTATTCATTCACATAACACAAGAACTAGGTGTCATCCAATGAAATGAATAGCCAGCAGGTTTAAAACAAAAGGAAGTTCTTCTTCACACAGCACACAGTCAACCTGTGAATCTCCTCACCAGAGGATGATGTTAAGGCCAAAACTATAACAGGGTTAAAAAAAGAACTAGATAAGTTCCTGAAGGATAGGTCTATCAATGGCTATTAGCCAGGATGGGCAGGGATGCAACACCATGTTCTGAGTGTCCCAAGCCACTGTTTCCAGAAGCTGGGAGTGGACAACAGAGGATGGATCACTTGATGATTACCTGTTCTGTTCATTCCCTTTGAAATACCTGGCATTGCCCACTATTGGAAGAAGGATACTCAGCTAGATGGACTTATTGGTCTGACCCAGTATGGTAATTCTTAAGTGCAATGCCAGAAGTGTGGATTTTTCATACCTTTGAATGCCAGAGTTCCGTCAACCTAAGGCTTTGTCTACATTAGCACTTTTGGCAATCAGGGGTGTGAAAAAGCACACCTCTGCCTGACATAAGTTTCACCAACAAAAGGGCCACTATGACACAGGAGATGCTATCCCACTGACATAACTACTGCTGCTCATGTGCAGGATTGCGGGAGGAGACGAGGACAGTTAATTATGCCAGCAGGATAGCTCTCTCCTGCTGGCATAATTAAGCTGCACAGGCAATCTTACAGCAGTACAACTGTAGTGGTACAGTTGTGCCACTGTAAGGTCCGTAGTTTAGACACAGCTTAAGTTTTAAGTGTAAACTGGAGCTGGCCTACACTACAGATAGGTTGACCTTCCTACTCCAATCAGGGGTGTGAAAAATTCACTCCTCTGAGACATAAATAAGCCAGCCTAAGGCGCAATGTCTACAACACCGGGTCAATAGAAAAATTCTTCCATCAACCCAGCTACTGCCTCACGAAAAGGTGGATTTATTACAACAGTGGAAAAATCCTTTGTCACTTTAGGAAGTGTTTTTACTGTGCTACAGTCAGCTGCAACCTTTCAAGCACAGACATACCTAAGCCTATTTAAGCTGTGTCTACACTGCCACTTTCAGCCTAAAACTTTAATCATTCAGGGGTGTGAAAAACCACTCCCCTGAGCAACAAACGTTTTAGGGCTGAAAAGCGCCAGTATAGACAGCGCTGTGAGCATGGGGTGGGGGGTTTCAACACCAGGAGACCACTCCCATATCAATAAAACATGTCTATGTTGCCCACCTCACAGTGCTGCCACAAGGTGGGCAGTGTAGACATACCCTTAAAGAACTGGTTTGGCAGCTAAAGAAAAGGTAGGCAAAGGTGGAAGGAAAAAAGACAAAGGGAGCAGATGGGAGAGAGGACTGGGTGGAGCACTGGAGGCAACAAGAATGTGAAGACAAAAGCAGGAACAGAGCTACTCAGACCCCAGAAAGTGAAGATAAGGTGCTTTAAATCTGAATGGATGAAAAGAAGAAGCAGTGAAGTTTGTGGGGGATGGGGGATTGATGCTCAGGTTTCAAACTCTTTATCTTTAGCTTCAGGGGTCTGAATAGCTCTGCTCCTGCTTGTTTCAACATTCTTGTTGCCTCCCATGCTCCACCCAATCCTCTCTCCCAACTGCTCCCTTTGTTTTTTTCCTCCCACAAAATTTTTCCTTCCCCTTACTTTGCTTCTACCTCATGGAATGGATTCCTCTCCTTTTCTGCCCCCAAGCCCTCTTTCATTTAAGTCTTTCACTGCTACTTCCTCCAAGGCCATCTGCCCATATATTCTTAGTGTGTCTTATTTTAACTTCTGTTTTGACATGGCAGGAGCCTGTATGAAGAGAGAAAAATGAGTAAGTCTGAAGTGACCAACGAGGGTTACACAGAGGATGTTTTAGTATTGTACCCTATCATTTCTTGTTTTTACTACATAAACTACATAAATATGACCACAGATTTTAATGGTTGATACTTAAATCACTGTATAAATATTGTATATGCATTACAATAAAAAGGGATTTCACCTTTATAGAAAACTATCATGAAGCCTCCATCCTGCAATAGATTACACATAGGTTTGGAAATCTAACAACTCGGTTCATTGCAGAATTGGGACCTCAGAATTTAATTTTAACCTAACAGAAAAGCCTTGCAAACTGTATTGTGTGAATGAATGACCAGAATGTAACTTACAGTACAAAAGCAAAAGAAAGAAAAATTTCTAACAAGTTAGGTATGAATCTCATGGGCTTGTATAATTCAATAATTTTAAGTACATTCTTTTGTTATTATACAGCACTTCTGTTATAGCCAATCATTTGCTTTTGTTTTGTTCTTATATTAGGATGGTCTTTAAAAGCACATGTTTAGTGATAATATTTTGCCACAAAGGTGGAGTTTTCTTCCATTGTAATATCTTTAATTTGAAAACATTTCTCAGGTAGTCTTCTTTCACTAAACACTACATGTATGTAGGGATATTGCAAAACATATTGTACCACAGTACAAGATTTAAAAACAGCCAGCACATACACATGCACAGCAGGGTTTTTTCACTTTAAGATGTCTTACTAGAAACTTTACAATTTAGACTGTAAAAGTATAAGTTTTCTACCTCTACCCCTCCCACACCTTATCTTAGAGGTGCCTACCAATCTGCCAGCACTATCCTACTTAAATATTTAGAAATGCAGTATTTCCTGAGCCGTCTCACACCTAAAATACCCTCTCCCTATTTTATAGGGCAGGGAGCATCAGACAGAAATTTCCCCCTCACTGTTTTGAGGTGAAGGAGGGATCTGGTCCTACAGTCCTGTAAGACTGTCTCCTTCCCCCAACACCATCGTGGATGCTGCCTAAAACACAAATCCCAGAACCTCCTCACTGCTGGACGGTCCCCCACCTCCCCACTCCCATATATTATGGCAGGAACCTTCCGTTAAGGGAAAGATTCCAAGCTACTTGAGATTTCCAAGTTAAGGGGGTACTCTCAGCCCAGCCTGCTGTGAGGGGTGTGTGCACCCCCCTTGGGAAGGGGAAGGCTCCAAGATACAGGCTATTTGGGGAGATTCCCTGGTAATGGGGTGACTCCAGCCCACTTGCTGGAAGGGATGTGGGGATCCCCCATAGGAAGGGGAGGGCTCCAGGATAAGAAACATTGGGACAACTCCCCGACAATGGGGTGACCCCCAGCCCCGCCTGCTGGGAGGGATGGGGGATCCCCCGGAGAGGGGAAGGCCCTGGGGTAGGGGGCTTCCCCGAGTTAAGGGTGGGGAACCCCCCCGGTAACGGGCTGCCCCCCGTCCCTCCCATCTCCTGCCCCCACCCCGGATTCCCTGGGGCCCCGCTCCCGACTCACGTTCTCGTCCCCGGACAGGTCCCCGGGGTTGCTGTTCTCGTCGCTACTCAGCTTCTGCTTCTTGGCCGGCATCTCGCTCCCCGCTCCCGCCGCCGGGGGCTCAGCCCGCTCAGACATCTTCCCCGCCCCCCGCCACTGAGCCGTAAAGCGCGCCCGGACCAGGACCGACCCGCCGCCGTAATGCGTCCTCCTCGCGCCGCAAAGCAGATTGACAGCGCGGCACAGGGAGCTGCCACACTGCTGAAAACTCCAACCTAGCCACAGCGAACCCGCAACGGCTACAGCTGGCTGGGAGCAGGGGGCGGGTGGAGAGAGAGAGAGGTGGATGCTGTAGGGAGGCTCAGGTGATCTCAGGGGTCTTTTTTAGTCTCATGTCTTCTATTGATTTCAATGAACGGCAGGAGCCTAAATACCTTTTAGGGTTTGGGCTTTAGGGGCAAAGCTTTTTTATCTTCCTTTTCTCATTTTTATGGCAAAGCAGTCTTTGCTCAATGGTCTATAACAGCCAGAAACTGTCATTCCTCTCTCCTTGGTGGTGTCTGCTAGGGTGACCAGACAGCAAGTGTGAAAAATCAGGATGGGGTGGCAGGGTAATGAGCACCTATATAAGACAAAGCCCCAAATACCAGGACTGTCCCTATAAAATCGTGACATCTGGTCATCCTATCTATGCTTTCACACTGCCCTGTGTCTTTCAGATAACGTATCAGTACCTTATTCATAATACACCCCCCCCCACACACACACACACACACATTTTTACTAAATCACATCATGTATTTTTTCTTTAAGATATTTCCTCAAAAAGCTTTTCCATTTTTTTAAATCAAAGCCTTTATATAGCCAGAAAAGGTGATCAATTGTTTATTCCACCTGACAGAGTGCACATAGCCTATCTTTGCGTCCTTTTTATTCAGAAAAATAATTTTGTTTAAGTGAAAATGGGCAATTGGTACTCTAAACAAAAGCACTTCATTAGTCCTATGCAGGCCCTGAAATGCATCATAATAATCCACTCTAGGGCATAATTCAAAACATGTTCTTCCTCTTTTTTCATTAATCTAATTTTTTTTGGCATTCCTCTTTTAAATTTGTCCGTATTGGGCATTTGAATTCCTGTTTACTTAAGGGTATTTCTACATCAATCCTTCCATTTCTTACAGCATTTTTAGCTGCTTTGTCCACCATTTTGTTCCCTGTTTTCTCAATATGTGCCAGACTCCAAGCTATTGCTACATGTATCCCCATCAGTACTAACTCTGATATTAGAAATATAACTGCATTGAATAAATGACTTCTGCATACTGAGACACTCTTTTTGATTGCCATATGGTCTGAGATTGAATCCGGAAAAATGACCACTGCTGCTGGGCTTACATCCCAGATCCAGTTTAACACTAGCATTACTGCCACTAGTTTGGCTGTCATGATAGCTACATAATTAGATATTCTTTAGATGTATTAATTCCCAATTTTGCCATCCCTATTCTTCCTGAGAGTTTTCTTTTTTGAACCCATCTGTATATATTTGACAACACTGACTATACTTTTCATCTATATACTGGAATGCTTCATTTTTAATAACTACTGCCTCTTTTTTACCCATAAGTTTGTGAAATAAATCTAAATCAATGTTTGGACATGTGACTTTCCATCCATAGCTAATTTTTCCGTGACTGAAAGTTTTGGCTTCATTCTGCTTTTCCTTGTCTTTCATCTCCTACATCTGCACTTTAACTCAAATAGCATGTGGAGTTCTAACATACTATAGTTCACCTACTGAATTTCCAACAAATCCTCATGGATTTGTTTGGTTCTTTGATCATTGCAGTTCCCATTACCTTCTAGTGAAATACCAGTTACACTATGAAACTATATAGCTTCTAGTGAAATACTAGTTACACTATCTGTAGCACACATATAAGTGTTGTAATAAATGTACCACACATAATTCATAGTGCCTGGGCTTGTATTACATCTAATTGTTTAAGTTCTGATTTTGATTCTGATCCAAAAGCTTGGCAGTCATAGTCAGTAACTCATTTAATGGAGGGTCAGTATACTATCAGCAGTGTTTCTGTATCCACCCCCATTTAGTCCCAGCAAGAGGTAAGCAGGTTAATCATGGAATCATAGAAGATTAGGTTTGGAAGGGACCTCAGGAGGTCATCTAGTCAAACCCTCCGTTCAAAGCAGGACCAACCCCTAGTAAATCATCCCAGCCAGAGTGAGGTCCCCATACTTGTTTCATCATTAACTTCATGCAGAATTGCATGAATAAAAGGCCCACTGACATTGCTAATGTATAAGTATTTTTCCACTGCCCTTGCTATAGTTTTCATTTTTCTGATTTTTTTCCCAGTTTGTGATGTACAATTTATCACTTCTGTCATAAGTGCAATAAAGCTTTCATTTTTCATTACTAGTCTATTGCCCTATTCTTCTCGTGTTTCTCTTCTTTATAGAATAAGGCTGCGTCTGCAGTTCCCCTTTTCTTGTGCTGATTGTTTCTTCCTTCTTCGCCTGGTTCTTTGAAAGTCTCCTTACAGTCTCCACATAAGATATGGTATTAACAATTTATTCTCTTTTGTATCTCTTTAGCAAGCTTGCCTTGCAGCAATATACCCTCTGGATGCTAGACTGTGATTATTACTGCAGTTACTACATGCCCTCTATCCCTTCTATACAATTTTCATAAGAATGCTCTCCCCTACATTTACCACATCTTGTTTTCCCTTTACAAACAGCTGCTACATGCCCATACCATTGGCACTTATAAGGACCTGAAGGGGGTGGGATGCAGGATATATGATTTGGTTCTGAGTATCTGAAAATCTAGTGTTACTTTCTCAAGCAGACTCCCTCCTTTAAACATAATCAGTACAGCTGTTGATGGCTTGCTTTCTCCTTCTTTTTACTAAGTAGTTGCTTATCTCATCATTGGTCAGCTCTAATAGCATTCCATATATTACCCTTTGATTTCAGTCAAGTACTTTGGTAGCTGGCAACTTATTTTAACTTTTTCTAGCCAGGGCTGGCTCCAGGCACCAGCAAAGGAAGCAGGTGCTTGGTGTGGCCAAAACTGGGGGGCAGCATTCCGTCCGTTATTGGGGCGGCGCTCCACTTGCTTCGGTGGCATTTCAGTGGTGGGTCCCTCCCTCGCTCTTCATCCTTCGGTGGCAGGTCCCTCCTCCGTCTCTCTTCATCCTTTGGTGGCATTTCAGTGGCAGGTCCCTCTCTCACTCTTCTTTCTTCGGCGGCATTTTGGCAGCAGCTCTCACAGCACTTGTGTGGTTTCTTTTTTTTGTTTTTCTTTCTTTGACACTTGGGGCGGCAAAAAGGCTGGAGCGGGCCTTGTTTCTCGCATTTGACTTTTTATCAGTTGATCAGCTTGCACTTTGTTTTTACATTCAACTAAAAGATCACTATCTCCCAGCCCTTCCCATATCCTCTCTCTTTTTTTAATCCAATCTGCTACTTTCATAGAGTTAACATCACGTAATCATATTTCATTGGCTAGGGATCTCACAATTATAACCACTGCAATCAGAGATTATCAGGGTTGGAAGGGACCTCAGGAGATCATCTAGTGCACGGGTTCCCCAACTTGTTCCGTGGCTTGGCCAGGGTAAGCCCCTGGCTACCCGCAAAATATTTTGTTTACCCAAGTGACCATAGGTTCAGCTGCTCACAGCTCCCACTGACTGTGGTTCACCATTCCCAGCCAATGGGAACTGTAGGAAGGGTTTGGGAACCCCTGATCTAGTCCAACCCACTGCTCAAAGCAGGACTAATCCCCCATTAAATCATCCAGCAGATTTTTGTCCAATACCCCTAAATGACCCCCACAAGGATTGAGCTCACAGTGCTGGGTTTAGCAGGCCAATGCACAAACCACTGAGTTAGCCTCTTTCCTTCTTCAGCTTTACTTTGTCGTTGAGATCATCATCTGCTTCTATTCTTCCCACTCCCTCCTTTTTGTAACTGATTCTCCCTCTCCCGTAGACTCTTCTCCAGTTTCCACAGTGACTTCATTTGGGGTCAGAGAATCCTCCATCAGCCAGCCCAGCCCAGCCCAGCCCAGCCACTAGCCTAGTGGCAAAGCTGCCTCATTTAAATGCAAGATTTAAGATTTCAAGATGGTCCCTTGTCTGTATGTCACCCTGAAGCCTAGACTATCTATTGAGTCAGTGTGAAGGGATGGAAATAGTTACAAGCATGGCAGAAAATCTTTTATATTCAGAATATCATCAGGTTCAATCATCTTTGGGTTTTATGGTCTGTTACCATCCAATTTTTAAGTTCTCAGCCATTTTGACTTTACCAGTCGCACCTGACCTGTCTCTATACCCTGCCAAGGGTGCTAGCCCGTTGTGATATCAGAGGTACTCAACTAATCACCACAATTACTCTACAGTTAATTTGCATGCAATGATTTTATTTGTTGCCTGAAGGAGACTGCATAGATGGTGAATTACTTAGCCCAACAGCAACATTTCTTCAGCCAACAACACAACCAGCACACATAATAACCCCAAGAACACATAGCCGCTCACTTGGCACTCACACAAAATCTCCCAGCATAATCCCACCCCCAGCCACAAATCAACACGGGCACCCACACAACACACATAGCCTTTCACTCCAGCAAAAACCTCCCTTTCACCCCATGCACAAATCAACAAATATCTATCAACAACCTACCTCCTCACTTATACTTACCATAAAGTCTTAAAATTAACTGGCAAAGCCATGGGCCATCACTTGTATTATATACAAATACAGCAATATAGAAATAAATACTTGTATATAAAGATATATCATGGTAAATATAAAACCACTGTTGATGAAATCTGACAGATTGGAGGACTGGTAAATAATGATAAGGACAGGGCAATCACACAAAGCGATTAGTTTGCTTGGTAAGCTTGACTCATTCATACAAAATGTACTTTGATACAGCCAAATGCAAAAAGTTATACATCTAGGAATAAAGAATGCAGACTGGGGAACTGTATCCTAAAAAGCAGCACTGTGAAAGGATTTAGAGGTCATAGTAGACATGCAATTCAACATGTGCTCTAATGCCTGGTCTCAATAGAAATTTCAGTCAACCCAACTACATCACTCAGGTTTGTGAAAAGTCCACTGAGACACACAGATAAGCCAACCTAAGACCAAATGTTGACTGCACGAGGTCAACAGAAGAATTCAACTACCACCTCTCAGGGAGATTAGATGAATTTACACTTATAGAAGATCCCCTCTGTCCCTGTAATAAGGGTCTTCATAGTAGTGCTACAGCAATCCTTGGATGTATAAACAAGGAAGGAGGAGTAATAAGTTATTTTTACCTCTGCATATGGCACTGGTGAGACCAACACTAGAATATTGTATATAGTTGTGGTGTCCACATTTTTAAAAGGATGTTGAAAAAATGGGAGAGGGAGCAAGAAAAGAGAGACAAAAATCCATTGGCATGCTGGAGAAAATGCATAACAAGGAGAGAATTAAAGATCTCAATCTGTTTAATTTATTCAAAAAAGATTGAGAGGTGACTCAGTGGGGAGGGAAATGCACAACAAGAACCAATGGCTGGAAACTGAAGCCAGACAAATTCAAATTAGAAACAAGCCACAATTTTTTAACAGTAAAGGGGTTTAAGCACTAGAACTACCAAGGGAAGTGGTGGATTCTCTAGCTCTTAATATCTTCAAATTCAGACCAGACGTTTTTCTGGGAGATGTGCTTTAGCCAAACACAGGTTATTGGGCTCAGCAGAGGGTTAACTGGGTAAAATGTAATGGCCTGTGATATATAGAGGGTCCATCTAGACTGGATCTAATGTAGTGTCTAGCCTTTGAATCTATGAATCTCAGCACCCTGTGTGCCCTTCTGCATCTGGGTTCACACACTTAAAAGGCTCTCATCTATTCATGCTTATTTTAAGATGAATTAAATGTAGTGTAAACTAGGTGTAGGGGAGATAAGTCAATTTACTTACCAATTCTGTGCTACAGAATTACTCTGACTTAAAGTATTTACACAGACTAAGAATTCCCACCCTTGCAAGAGCCTACAGCTGGAGTTTCTATAGGAACCTTTCCAAATACTAAAAGTGGATATTATAATAGGATTCACTTTCTTTCTCTTCTTAGGAACCCACTATTAGTTTTTCCATAATACAGTTACACACACACACTTAATAATTTCAAATTTCTTTTTATAACCTATACTACAAAGATAAACCATAACAGCACAGCAGTTACAATGCACCCAGATAGACTATCACTAAATATCAGAGGGGTAGCCATGTTAGTCTGGATCTGCAAAAGCAACAAAGAGTCTTGTAGCACCCTATAGACTAACAGATCTTAGGGATCATAAGTTTTCATGGGCTAACACCCACTTCATCAGATGAATGTTGTGGAAATCTCCAGAGGCAGGTATAAATATGCAGGTAAGATAGCAAGGTAAATTTAATCAGGGAATTAAAATTACAAAAGCAGTTTCTCCTCTCTGGGTGTTCACACCTCTAGATCACCTGCTGGAAATGGGCGTCATCCTCCCTGATAGCAAGGTAAATTCAATCTTGCCTGCATATTTATACCTGCCTCTGGAGATTTCCACAACATTCATCTGATGAAGTGGGTCTTAGTCCATGAAAGCCTATCATCCCTAAGATCTGTTAGTCTATAAAGTTCTACAAGACTCTTTGTCGCTATCACTAAATAGAGATTTGTAATTTTTTTTAAAAATGAAGAATATAACACAGGGACTAACCCTAAAAATCTAATTTAAAATACCTTATGAAATAAATACAGGGACTGGGACATCTGACAACCAAAGATCTTCTGCTTTCATATAGGCTCACCATGGGTATTATATATTGACAATTAAATAAAAAACATAGGTGTACTCCATCACCAATTGTTTCAACATCTGCACTATTAAGCATTTACACAACTTTAAATATGAAAGAAAAAGAAAACTTGACAATTACAGGAGCTGTTGAGCACAAACACTGTCTTAGGTTCAGTGCTATTGTACACCTCCCGAAGACATTTGGCCTCCAGTCTGCATTTCCTCCCTTATGGTAGTTCCCCCACCCCCAGTCTCATTCTCACTGATTTCTGTAAAATTACAGGAAACTGTATTATGCCCCAACCCACACATTCAGTCTAGAGCTACCAGGGGTAACCTATCTTCTCCCTACAGGGCTGGGCTAGATCTGACCAGTACTCTACAAGTCAGGACAACAGTGCTATGCCTTGTGTCTCAACAGTATATATATTCACATATACTCAACTTATTTAACTCTAAGCTTGCTTCTTTACTCTTACAATTCTAAGGCAGCAGCCTTTTAGGCAAGTAGCAAACTTCCCTATCCCCTTAATTATAACCCACTGCTAAATAAAATACATTCATTTCCCTTCTCAGGACTAAGGACTTTACATATACCTTAACATATAACTGCTACAGACCAACAGTGTCCTCCTAACCTATAAATTTACAGGAAACTGTCTTGAGACCCAACCCACAGATTCAGTTGGGTTACCACTGGCTGTTCTATCTTCTCCTTGCAGGGCTGGGCTGGATGGATCTCACTAGTGCTCTGACCAGTTTATTAGTGGTCGCAGTACAAACAGCAGGTGTCATTGATTTAAAAAAAAAAACCAATTGGCGCAGTTCCCAGTGAACTTGTCCACTAGGTCTTGTGGACAGTAGGTGTGAGAATCAGAGCCCCTGTAGCCACCACCTGGGCTTGCACGTGGGCCTGGAGAGAAGCATTCGTATGCTGTAATACAACTGCCTAAGCGTGCATTTTGAGGGACTTCAAGACTGCAATCTGCTCCCAAAGCATGGCAACTTGAGCCTGCAGTTCCTGTAATGCCCCTACCAAAAGGGTGAGCAGGGTTCCCACTGTGGTCATTTCTGTTGTAGGAGCAGCAGTAATCTGTGTTCTATGTATACCTGTATGCTCAAGGGTCTGTTACACTTCCCTTCCCACCCCACCCCTCCTCTCCCTCTTTGAATACCTGTGAAATGGCTTTTCTCCAGCCCTCCCTCCCGGAGTGCTTGTGAGATGAATGGGCTGTTTTAACAGCTAGAATACAGAAGAACTCCAATGGTAGAAGGTGTCTGGGACTCTAACTGGGCAGCAATCACATACCCAAAGCATGGACACTGCGTGGACTCTGCCTGAGCTGGGGTGTGACCAACCAGATGCAGCGAAGTCATCTCTAGTCACAGGCCTGGAGCTGGTCCTTAAAAGGGGAAGGTTTACCCTCATCACACGATCCATTGCTGTGCTGTTAGACACTTACCCTGAAAGATCCTGACACCTCCAGTGCTGTGCCTGTCCGGGGAGTGTGAGTATGAGAGTGTGACCTGATCCCCCTTCCTGTCTCCCACTTCTTTGAAACTTAGATGTCAGTGTAATAAATGTGCTGCTTTCTGCCAAACTCTGGTGGGTCATTAATCCTCCCTAAGTTTAGTAGCTGGCCCAAATTTTGGGTAACAATTTCAAAAGGGATTTCCATGTCTTTAAGCCAGAGGTGGGCAAACTTTTTGGCTCAAGGGCCACATCAGGGTTAAAAATTGTGCGGAGGGCTGGGTAGGGAAGGCGGTGTCTCCCCAAACAGCCTGACCCCGTCCCTTATCCAACCCCCACCCACTTCCTGCCCCCTGACTGCCCCACTCAGAACCCCTGACCCATCCAACCCTCCCTGATCCTTGTCCCCTGATTGCCCCCTCCAGAGACCCCTTATTCTAACTGCTGTCCCAGAACCCTACCCCCTATCTAAGCCCCCTTGTTCTTTGTTCCCTGACTGCCCCCTCCCGAGATCCCCCAACTCTAACCACCACCACCCTGGATCCCACAACCTAACTCCCCCTTTCCCTTAGTCAGATGGGCTCTCCTTGACTGGCTGGCTAGGGAGCGCGGGCCCCCACGGCTCCCCGCACTTTATCCAGCCGCCAGGCCAGGGAATGTGGGCCCCCTGGCTCCCCTCGCTCCACCCAGCTGCCGGGCCAGAGAGCACAGGCCCCCCCCGGCTCCCTTTGCTCCACCAGGGAGCGCGGGGTCCCCAGCTCTCCTCGCTCCACCCGGCCAGGGAGGGCAGGGCCCCACGGCTCTCTGCTCGACCCGGCCCCGGCCAGGGAGCGCGGGGCCCTGCGGCTCTCTGCGCACCACCGGCCGCCAGGCCAGAGAGCACAGGGCCCCGCGGCTCCCCACTCTCCACCCGGTTGCCTCTTTGTGACTCAGTTTCCATATCTGTATACTGGGCATAGAAACATGTACAAACATCATGAGAGTTCTCTCCATGTCATTCCCACAGTCACCCCAGGGGTCATCCACAAACTCTGCAGATCCTCCTTGGCCCCTGCATGAATCCTGGGACATAAGCCCGAGGCCAGGGTCATCCACTCAAAAGCCTCTATTATCTCTCTGGGTTTCTGGCAGCCCACTCACTCCCTGGTCTCTCCCTGACTATAAGTAATCCCCTTAAATAGGTATTTCCATCATATAGGGCAGGCCTGCACAACTCGGAAAGCAGCGAGGGCCATATTACTGCAAAAAAACCAGCTGCGGGCCGAAAAGCCCCGCCCTCGCCCTGCACCCATCCGCTTCCCCCTCACCCCACCGCTTGGCTTGCCCCACCCCTACTTACCCTCCACAGGCCGCACAGTGAGCCCGCGTGGGCCGCATGTTGTGCAGGCCTGATATAGGGCACTTCCTGGAAAAGATAATACAGACGCAGCTTTAACTATTTTCCTTTGAAACCACCACTCAACACTTAGTCCTAAATATTTTCCATTGAAACAGTGACTGATGATGATTTTGGCATCATCAGAAACTACTTGCAATGCCAAAATTTCAGGTACAGTGCTTAGATACCACAGCAACTGATGATTTAGAAAAGCGTTGATAGGTAGAGATTTGTTAATTCTGTTACACCTTTAATTTCTTCAGGTGTGTGGTGCTGGAATCAAACAACTGAAAAATCATACACCCCAAGCTGATCAACTGTATAAAATAATTGGATTTTTCACTCCGAGCATATTTCAATTTATTAGTAAGTAGTTACTGGAGAAGTCTCTTTAAATTGAATGTGAAACCTTTTATGTAATGTGATGAACTGCATCTAGCTTTTCCGGGGCTGGAGCACCCCCAGAGAAAAATTAGTGAGTGCTCTGCACCCACTGGCAGCCAAGCTCCCCTCCCCCATCACTTCCTCCTTCACCTCCTCCCCTGAGCACACCCTGTCCCCCATTCCTCCACCTACCTCCCAGTGTTTCCTGCCCAGCCACCGCCAAACAGCTGTTTGGCTGCTCTGGGAGAGGGGGAGGAGTGGGAATGTGGTGCACTCAGGGGAGGAGGTGGGGAAGAGGCGGGGCCTGGGCAGGGATTTGGGGAAGAAGTTGGAATAGGGGCAGGGAAAGGGTGAAGTTGGGGTGGGGACTTTGGGGAAAGGGTTTGAATGGGGCCGGGCAGGGGTGGGAGGAGCTAGGGGAGGAGTGGGGCCTCATGGAAGGTGGTGGAGTCGGGGCAGGGCCAGGGGCAGAAGGGGGTCAAGCACCCACCTGTGGGAGCAGAAGTCAGCGCCTATGTTATACAGCACTTCTATCAACTTTCTTGCTGCAGAAATTGTGGCTTGGTCATCATTCTGCCCCACTTTGGCAAGATCTCTGAAGCAGTAAGATCCGTTTGTTTTGACAACATTAAACACAGATTTTCTTTCCCCAATACCATATAGGGATGACTCAGAGCCATAGCCTGTTAATGTGAGCGCACAGCAGAGAGTATGTTGCAGAAGTCAGGAGTGACTGTATCACAGATTGTATACAAAGGTATGAAATGCTATTTGTCAGTTGTGCTGGTAATGCTAACTGTTTCAATCCACATGTTATCTATGCATTTTATTTTGGAAAGTAGTGAACATCAAAACATCTGTACCAGGTGACTTTATTACTATGGTTCCTTTGACACAAACCATATTGGTACATACAGCATGCAGAAGCATCCTTGTGTCCAGTTTTCTTGAGTACTAAGTCTTAGGCTTCTTCAACACCTCTACTGGTAATGAACTTTGCTACTTCATCACTGGAAGAGCCTCCAGCAAGGAGAAATGTTTGTGTTGGGTTTGTTACTACATTCTCAGCTGCATTTTGAACCATATATTCACAGAGGAATTTTACAAGTGATTGCTTGTTGGATGCTACATTTAGAAGCTTTTCCCCTGGAGACACAGGGAACCCACCAATAATTTGGATGCAAGAAATACCAATCTTAAATCCTGTCCGGAATTCTGTTTCTGTAGTTTTCACAGAGTTACTGTTGTCATATCTGTCAGAGTCTTTGATTACAGAATTAGCTTTGTCAAATCCTTCTAAGACTTGTCTCAAGAACTCAGCAGCCAATTTATCAAATGTGTGGAACTGCCTTATCCTTGCTGTGCATGGAATGAAATGTAGAATGATAATGTTTTTCTAATTTTGCCTGTAATTTGCTACCGAAATACCTTGCAGTTTCTACATCCAAAGGAAGTCAGGATGTATATTTTTTTAGCAGCTTGGATAGGAAATGACCCTTGTATGTAAGATCATTGACTATCTCTTGGGTCAGCTGATAAAATGTAATGTCATAAGGTAACTCTATTGTTGCAATGTAACTAGATGGCTTTGCTTTAAAATTGATTTTACTCAGATAGGAAGAGAGGCACAGTGAATGAGACTTGGCAATCAAGTCTTTCACAGATACTCTATGCAACATGTCACCAACCCCTTTTTGAAAGCTGCCTCCCTTAGATTGGTTTCTCTCTCAGATGTTTCTATTTTGTGAAATTTCTTGTCTCCCCTGCATTTTTCTCAAGCAAACAATGCAGCAGGACCAATCACTGGAGGACGTGCTATTGTGCTTTCTCTGGCGGCTATGATGTTCTCTGATCAGACTCAGAGTCTGTTTTCTTTCCTGGATTCAATATGACTTGGACATGTGCCAAATTCAACTTGCTTGTGTATTCTGAAAGCAACCCCTGTGACAGAGTATTAGTGGAACATCGTCTAAACTAGAAAACTCGTCCAGTAGCTGCCAGTACAATTCATGTCTCCTAGCATCTGCTGCCAGCGTCACAGAATTCTGTCCAGCACTGGTTGCTTTTAATAGTTTTGCACTCTTGATTATTTTAAACAAATAACAGATTTTTCAGAGTTTGTGGAGAGTCCTTGTCTCTTTGATGTAAGCTGTAAGGGGCTTGTATCCTCCATGTCTCCATATAATATAACTTCCTTGTAAAGTTAAAATTCCCCAAGTATATTGTTAGCTTTATCATCATCCCCATTTTTCATTTTGTACAGATAGACAGGCTGGTGCTAAATTAGATATAAATTAGAGCTGCACATTGGTATCAAAATCACCATTTTTGTTTAATGAGTATTTTGACTGAAGCCCAATATGAAACTGTGTATTGTAATCTCTAATACCAATACTGACCTGTGCAAACATGTCACTGAATTTAAAAGCTAGTTTCTAGAATATTTCTAGTGCTGAGTACCTAGACAATTACAAATTAAACTCTTCTGCATGCAGACTAGATGCTACATTGTATGTACAAAAGCATACAAATGGAGAAGTATTACATTAGGACTTCACATGCATTTATAGCTACCCACTGACTATGCAATACAAACTAGAGGTATGCAATCTACTGCTACTGATGCACAATTAGTGTGAGTCTGATTTGGTCATCAAATTTCAATTCAAAATATACAAAATGATTATAATCACTAATGAGATATTTTGATAATTAAGAATATGCAATATGAAAATATTTCATGTTAGTATACTGCAAAATATTAGTATTAGTCATTTTTGCTACATCCTAAACAGCTTAATCACATCTGGAAAAAAATACTTGCCTATGCACAGCAAATAAAAATATTTTAGTACATTGTTGTTTGGTAGATTTGACCAATAAACTTCACATTAAGGTGTTGAAATTTAACTTAAACAGTAAAAACTGTAGTCATAGTCATGTTGCAGTGTTTCTAGAACCGTGCAAAAAATGACACTTTCTCATTTCAGGGACCTTTAATGCACCTTGCCTACAGCCATGCACTGTACTTTGTATCTCTTCCATGATTTAGAATATTGCAACTTTCCTGCATTACTGCAGAAGAATTGGATCCCATTTTCTTGTATTCTTGATCGATGCTGCAAGGAAAATTTTGTGAATTTAAGACCTCTTAGTTTTCTATATAAATACCTCCTTTCACTCCTTTGCAGATCCAAATAGTAAGATCTATTATTTCTTGGACCTTACATATTACACATAATCCATCTTTGTGCATGTTAATTAGAAATAAATTACTATTTTATACAAAATACCCTGTTAGAATTCTAAATAGAAACACTTCACTCTTCCACTCAGAGCCTTGGATTATACACTATCAACATAGTCAATGGCATATTTCTCTGAATATTTTCTCCTTCCTTTCATCTGCCTACAGTTCTTGTCATTCTTTCTTTAGCTCATTTTTGATTAGTTGTTTAAATTCAGCTTTGCTTAAGGGGACACCTAGGTCACCCTATTCCTGATTAATAGCACTTGTTGCCTGTTGGTCTGTCTGATGTCACTCACACCTCATGAGTGCCTCTGTCCAGTGTGTGTGGGCCCGCACTCACTCTCTCTGTTTGCATTGCTCCTTGTCAGCAGTTAATCTTGTCAGGCAGGTCTTCAGGGGCTCAGCTCTCTGGTTAAGTCATACATTGTCTATATATCTGAACACACAAATGTACCAACCTCTTCTGGAGTGAAAGGTCCAACAGGGCCTGTCACAGTGCCCTTGGTAATGTCTTTAGCCTTGTCTCTGGGCTCAGTTTTCAGTCCCTTCTGGGCTAGCTTCCAATCTGTTCCTGCCCTTTTATAGGGCAGTGCCCCCAGGGCCTTCTCCCTGGAGACTCTGCATCCTGCCCTTCATTTGGGCCTCTAAACAGCACTTGTCCCCTTCTCAGGGCTTAGGCCACTCTGCCAGTGGATGGTGTGGGGAGATCTGGGCCCACCCACTACTCTGAGTCCTGACCCAGGGACTCTATAAATAGCAACCACTTGCTGCTTTCTGTAATAGTTGCTGCTGCTATTCCCTGGGCCACTTCCCACAGAGAGACTCTGCTTTTCCAGGGCGGTAGATCTCACTTGAGTGCTAGCAGCCAGCAAGGATCCCTTTCCTTGGTCCTCTGGTCCTAGCCAGCAACCAATCTGTTCAGCTCCTTTTAACTGGGCCTGCTGTGCGCTGATTGGCCACTTTGCTGCAGCCTCTCTAGGCAGGCCTGGAAGATAAGAACATAAGAAAGGCTGTACTGGGTCAGACCAAAGGTCCATCTAGCCCAGTATCCTGTCTACCGACAGTGGCCAATGCCAGGAGCCCTGGAGTGAGTGAACCTAACAGGTAATGATCAAGTGATCTCTCTCCTGCCATCCATCACCCCCCTCTGACAAACAGAGGCTAGGGACACTATTCCTTACCCAGCCTGGCTAATAGCTATCAATGGACTTAACCTCCATGAATTTATCCAGTTCTCTTTTAGTTCCAGCTTCACTGCTCCTTTTCTGGGGTGAGGTGTGGTAGGACCGCAAGGCCTCCAATAGAGGGCCTCATACACTCCATCACAGTCCACCAGTTTGTTGCCTGCAATCCCTACATGCATCAGGGTCCATTATATTACTATGGGTATATCCATTTGTGCCTGTTTGGTTGTTAGCAGTAACATTTCATGAGTAATACACTTTCTGATATCAGATTTACCGGTTGTAGATCCTGATTCTTGACAATATCCCATCCTTTAGGGGGAAAGTGAACATTGTGTCCTTGCATAGGACTTGTGATTCCCTGATGAGCTCCACCCTGAAGCTGAGATCCCATTTGGTTGGCTATATGCCCTCTCCAAACCAAATCTTTAGGCCTTCCACATGTACTTTCAGGAGAATCTTCAGAAGGGCTTCATCTACCCATCCACGTCCCTGGTGGGGACTTCAATATTTTTTGTCAAGAAGGACAGTTCTGTGCAGCTGTTCAAGTGATCCCTCAGGAGCTACTGAAAATAGCTATTTGGAAGTTCCTTCATCATAGCCTTCAGTGTTCAGGCTGAGTCCCAGAGTCTTATGATCAGCTGTTATGCCCCACAAGAGGGAGGAGAACCTTGCTCTGGCCCAGGAGTACTGGGGATTGTGTTACAAGGGATTAGAGAAGCCAGCTTCGCTATCAAGGTGTCAAAGTGCAAGATAAAAGCTGCAGTGGTGTCTTATCTGGACTCAGGATAGGCAGTGGGTTTGTTTGCTCTGAGCCTTTAAAAGTAGAAGCTATTCAGAGTTGGCCTGTCCCACAAGCTAAGAAGCAGGTCCAGTCTTTCATTGGTCTTGCCAACTATTACAGGGGGTCATAAAGGGGTTTAGCAAAACTGCTCAAATAACAGACCTTACAAAAAAGCCCTGATTTCAGCAAGCCCTTTGTGCTGTGCACTGGTGCTTCTAAAACCAGGTGAGGGGTGGGAAACAAGAGTCACTCCACTGCCTGCTTGAATAAAAAACTGATCCCCACTGAACAGAACTATGTCGTCATCGAGCTGGAATGCTCTGCCATCGTTTGGCTTGTTAAGGTACTTAAGCCTAAGTTGTATAATAAAAAAGTTAAGACTTTGATAGATCATTCTCCTCTAATGTAGTTACAGTGAACAAAGGGGGCCAGTTCTGGATTATTACATTGGAGCCTATTTAACATGGAAATATTCCATATCAAGAGGAAGCAAAGGTAGAAGCAGATCCCTTATCCAGAATAAGGGGACTCTGAGGCATATTCAGGAGCATCAGTGACACCCCTTCCTCCATATGTTTTGCATTGGGGGTGTGAAGCTGGCAAACCCAGCTCTTGCCAAGGCTGTAGGTCTCAGCCAAACACTGACAAATTCAGTGGTGGACACCACTCTGTTTCACCTGTATGTTAGTATGGTTAAGACAGACATTGAACTTTTAACGATATGTTTAGACTTTACAAAATGCTTGTAAGCTGCTGCATACATTTCTCTGATTTATAATATCTTTATTACATTGTGTGGAAGGCAATATTTAAGTTTTTGCTTTATGACTGTAAGAAATGTTTGTTCTGAACCTGTTAATCCAGTCAGGAGCGCTCATCTAACCATCAAAAAGGCTATCGAAACTGAATGGGGCATTGTGGGACATCACAATACAAAGATTTTGCTAATTGCTCTTGCACACCCACGAAGCGGCTATGTGCAAAAGTGCTCATCCTATCAGCATGAATTCTGGAAGAAGGAAATCAAGACAGCCGACAAGAAAATTTTCATCTCTTTGGCTGTTTGGAGTCTCATGGGGCTGGAGCTACAAAACAGAAGCAGAGATTCCCCAGCATCACCCTGGGTTAGCCCTAAAAGACATTCAGTGCTGACAGATTGCTACAATTCTGTCACCTTTTGGTGTCAGAGTTATAGCAGTCTGTCAGCACTGAATGTACAGTCTGTCAGCACCGATTGTAACTCATTTGTGTGTGTGTATATATATATATATATATAATATATATGTTTGCTTGCTTTAACCTGTAAATAACTCTCCCATTTCTTTTTCCTTGTTTCTTTAGTTAGTTTGCTATAGGACTGGCTACAAGCATTGTCTTTAGTGTATGATCCAAGGTACCAATTGACTTGGGGTAAGTGACTCGTCTCTTGGGACTGGGATTGGCCTGAATATTTTGTGATCTTTGGGGTATAGCAACCAACTATCAGTCAGTTCAACTTTTCTGGCAAGATAGATTGGAATGCCAAGGGAACTGGTAAGACTGTTTTAGGAGTTCATACTTGTTACTGAATTGGTAAAATCTAATTATAGGGCTGTCATGTTACTGAAATAATCTGGGATCATATAGATCATTAGTGCAACCAAGGTCCTGTAGTGGCACCAAATCTTGTGTAAAGGGGGTCATATGAGGTGTCTAAGACCGGGTTATGGTTGGCTGATTATAATTATGCTATCGGTATGTGTGTATCATTTTTGTAGTTAAAGTTATGAATCTTGGCTATATAATGTCTGTATCTCAAATTTGTGCTTTGCTTCTGGGTGACATCCCAGACAAGCTGCTGTTAGCTCTGCCTGGCCTGCTTGATGGCCCATTAAGAACCATCAGCTACACAATGAACTCATTAAGGAAAGGCAGACACATCCTATGTCTTAGCAAGGGGACAGGGATTGCCCATGTAACTCAAAACTCCATTTTGCTGTAAGTTTCCACAGCAAAGGACAAAGACAATTCCTACACCTGAAGAAACTATAAAAAGCTGCTGCATCTCCTCCATTTTGTCTTCAGTCTCCAGTCTTCAATTGTCATTCTTACTCTGGAGAAACTTTTGCTACACACAGAAGCTTGAAACAAAGGACTGTTAACCCATCCCTGCTGTGAGTGTTTATACTCCAAAGACTTGATTTGAATCTGCAGTTTATTCTACCACTGATGCAAGCATAAACCCAGAACTTTGCCGTTACTACATGGAATTAATTTCTTGTAACCATTTCTAACCCTCAGCTATTTCTTTTTCCTTTTATAATAAACCTTTAGATTTTAGATTCTAAATGATGGCAACAGCGTGATTTGTGGGTAAGATCTAATTTGTATATTGACCTGGGTCTGAGGCCTGATTCTTTAAAATTGGGAAGAACTGTTTTCTTTTATTGAGGTATTGGTTTTCATAACCATTTGTCCCCAAAGCAAGTGGCTGCTGGTGGTAATACTGGGAAACTGGAGTGTCTAAGGAAATTGCTTGTGTAATTTGTGGCTAGCCAGTGGGGCAAAAACAAAGTCTTTTCTGTTTGACTGGTCTGGTTTGCCTTAGAGGTGGAAAAACCCCAGCTTTGGGCTGTAATTGCCCTGTCAGAAGCAATTTGTCCTAAATTGGCACTCTCAGTTGGGTCCCACCAGGAACAGCACTGTCACAAGGGCCCACAACCAGTTGTGGCAGAAGCTGCCCTGCTTCTTAACAGTCTTCCCTATGGTTAGCGAGACAAGGTAGATGAGGTAGTATTTTTTTATTGGATCAGCTTCTGTTGTTGAGAAAGACAAGCTTTTGAACTTACACAGAGCTCTGCTTCAGGTCTGGGAAACTTACTCAAGGCAGGTCTACACTACAAAATTAAGTTGACTTAAGTTACGTCGATATATATCTGCCGCAGTAATTAAATCATTTTTACATATCCACACTACACTCCTTGTCTCAGTGGTGCACCTCCTCACTTCCAGCACTTCTATAATGCACAGAGCAGTGCACCATGGGTAGCTATCTGACTGTGCAACTTGCCACCCTCTAGCACAGGGTGTTTTGCAATGCCTTATGGGGGCAAACAAGTGATGCAAGAGTGACTGGAAACATGCTTTCAATGTCCCATGATGAAGTTTTCTCCATTCCATAATTGTATCTGCATCTCATAATATTTTGTGCCTCTTTTCCAAAGCTCTGCAAACCCACAAATCTGCCATCCCTGTGAAAAGCATGGATGCTGCACAGCTTTGCACTGTTGTGATGAGCATCACAAGCATGTCATCCCACATCCTCTTGCTTCTCCTTATCTGGCTGAGTCACTTTGCTGGTGTGGCTGGAGAGACCCTCTAGGCCACATTTCCAGCTGCAATAGATATAATGCACAGAGGTACTATGTGTATTCACCAGATAAATGGAAACTTGGAATTCTGAACTCACTCCCCTTGATCCACACAAGTTACAAGCACTACATTCCCACTTCTCCTTGGGATTCATAGAACACTGCAACACTCCCAACCATGGTGAGTCCAGCCTGGGGAGAAGGGGAAAGTTGGGACAATGGCCCTCACTTTCATCTGTTTTCTCATTTGATGCCCCCCAGATTTACTTAGAAATATTTTTTCCATCACTTGAGTTACAGGACTTAACTATATTAGCAGCAGTAGAATGTTGTTATCCCAGAGCAGGGATGAGCCACTGGTGCCATGTCCTGGGTCACATGATGTCTCTCACTTATTCTCAAAAGACCGAACACAACATTCAGGACTTCGGGATATTTAGGTCTTCTAATCTTAAAGAATTAAATCTACATTTAATCTTAAAGAAAGCATTAGTGTAAAGGGCTGCAAAATAATGCAAGTCTGAGTTATTAATTTCTTATGGTTAAAAAATAAGCGGACTAAACTAAGGGCTTGATGCTGCAATCTTTATTCTGGCTATTTTTGTGCCAAATTCAGCCTTGGTATGAGTGAGCAATTCCATGACTTCAGGATCAGGTCCTTTAAGTATAGCAATGTAGAAGTACTTGCTCTTTGGACTAGTGCTTTATGTCCTTGTGCTGTTATATAAAAGTGATTAATTTCAAGGAGCTGCACAGACATTGCATCAGATCAAAACGTTAATAATGAGAGGGAAAGTTACATTGGTTGGAACTGTAACAGAGAAAATATTGTCCAGATGTCACCAGAGTGCCAGTATCAACAGATTCTGAACAGCAGTGACCACTGCAATCAATAACTAACGGGACGAGTTCACTGCCTCTCTTACATGCTGCTTTTGAGGATGACTCTACCCGAAAATACCCTACTCCAAAAGAGTAATAGATACAACACTGTAGACAGCATCAGAGAATTGGAAAACTATTACATTTACAGATCTTGCCTCTTCTGCAAAAGGAATTACTCCAGTTACAGCACGTAGTTGACATGAAAAAACCTTCTGCAGCTTCCAGATTTTTTAGCCAGACAACTTTCAATAATGGATCTTGGAACCTTTCCTTGTACAAAGCTAAAGCCCTTCCCTGCCCACACAAAATCCTACTGTCTTCATTCAGGGTGTAGTGCAGCATTTCCCAAGCCTGTCGGAGACTGAAAGACTAGCCTGGGATCAGATAGCACAGAAGATGTGTCAATTAAGATGGATAGGCCTTTAACAATACTTGGCAGAACTGAAGGAGGGAGGATTGGTTTCATTTTACTGGAAGTGGGGAGTCAGCTTTCATATATTTGGGAAAAGGTGGCTTTTAGTGGATTGATAATGGTATGGGTGCCTCTTACCTCTAGAACAGTGAAGACTACCTTATAATTAATTAAGAAGTAGTTCAGTTCCACCTTGTAGCGGAATGACACCTCACCGGTGTGGCGCTTCCTACTGCCTGTCTAGTAATTAGCTCGTTTCCAGCTCCACAGTGCCCTCTGCAGGCCAGTGTCTTACCTCTCGCTGGCCCGTAGTCTCTTCCAGACCTTGGTGCCCCTCTATTTGGGGTGCTGCCCCCTGGCAGTGCCCCCACTCTCTCTGAGTCTCCCCTCCCCAGGGAACCCCCAACCCTCTATCCTCACCTTGCCTCAGTCTATGGCTACTGCCAGTCATCATCAAGTCCAGGGATGGGCAACCTATGGCACGTGTGCCAAAGGCGGCACGCAAATGGATTTTTAGTGGCACTCGCACTGCCTGGGTCCTGGCCACCGTTCTGGAGGACTCTGCATTTAATTTAAGCCCCAGCACCTCTGGATTTGGCAGGTCATAGCCCTGGCACCTCCTGGACAGTGCTGACGTTGTGCTAGGGCTTGGCGGGCTGAGCCCTGGCACCTCTGGGCTAGCCGTGTCAGTTACCGGTCCTGGCACAGGCAGAAGGAGGCTCATGTTGGCCATGGAGCGCCCTGGCTGCGCTGGGGCTGCAGCTGCTTCACCCGCACCCCTGCGCAAGACCAGCAGCATGCTGAGCCTGCCTGACACCAAGCAGGTTCTGCTGTAGTTTAATCGGCGCAAGCTGAGCTCCTGCATCGTGGGCTGCGAGTCCTTCACCCGCGCAGCAGCGCTTCTGCCACTTCTTTGGGGGGCTCCTGTAAGGAGACTGCTGCCCCTCAGAGGCCCAGGAGAGGCAGAGATTCCTCAGTGCAGGCAGTGAGGAGAGAGGTGAGGCATCAGGGACTGGGGAAGTGACCACGCAGCTGGGGCGCAGTGAGGGCAGAGGGATCTGGGCACCAGGGCAGGATGGAAACTCTGGGAAGTAGCCCTGATGCTGGTGGCAGGGCTCTGCTGAGGGAGGTGAAGCAGGGACACGGCACAGTCAGAGCAGGCAAGAGGCAGCAGGCACTGATATTAATAGACAGCCCTAAAAATACTAATATAAAGTGAGCACTATACACTTTTCTGTGTTGTAATTGAAATCAATATATTTGATAATGTAGGAAAACATCCAAAAATATTTATAATAAATATAAATTGGTATTCTGTTATTAGTAGTGCAATTAAAACTGTGATTAATCAGGATTAATTTTTTTTAATCAAGTTAATTTGTTTTGAGTTAATTGTGTGAGTTAACTGCAATTCATTGATAGTCCTAAAAAAAAAGCCCAACCTGGAACTTTATGTGAAAAGTTGTTTAAACTTAACTTTGCAGAACTGATTTACCTTAAACAACTAGTATCAGAGGGGTAGCCGTGTTAGTCAGGTGAGCAGATTCTCACCAGCAACCACACACTGCACCATAGCAACTCTCACTCAGGAACCAATCCATGCAACAAACCTCGATGCCAACTCTGCCCACACATCTACACCAGCGACACCATCACAGGACAAAACCAGATCAGCCACACCATCATTGGTTCATTCACCTGCACTTCTACCAATATAATATACGCCATCATGTGCCAGCAATGCCCCTCTGCTATGTACATCGGCCAAAGTGGACAATCCCTACATAAAAGGATAAATGGACACAAATCAGATATTAGGAATGGCAATATACAAAAGGCTGTAGGAGAATACTTCAACCTGCCTGGACATACAATGGCAGACCTAAAGACTGCCATTCTGCAGCAAAAAAACTTCAAGACCAGACTTCAAAGAGAAACTGCTGAGCTCCAGTTCATCTGCAAATTCAACACTATCAGATCTGGACTTAATATTGACTGTGAATAGCTCGCCAATTACAAAAGCAGTTTCTCCTCCCTGGGTATTCACACCTCCAGATTACCTGCTGGAAGTGGGCTTCACCCTCCCCCCCCTCATTGAATTTACCTTGCTTTCTTGCCTGATATTTATACCTGCCTCTGGAGATTTCCACAACATTCATGTGATGAAGTGGGTCTTAGCCCACGAAACCTCATGACCCCTAAAATCTGTTAGTCTACAAGGTGCTACAAGACTCTTTGTCGCTCTTAAACAACTAGTGTATGTGTTTACGTGATATATGCACATCTGTTGGACATATACATTTCTTTTGTATCTTAAGCACTAGGACTACAACATAACGAACTTGTATATGCACCCTTATCACCTACCCTCTACACAAACATCTGTCTTGTGGGTGAGGGGTGCATGGAGATAAGTGCAAAGCTAAAACGGTTACCTTTATAAGGGAAAATATAGCACAACTATTTAACTTGCTACTCACCAGCAAAATAAATTGAAATGCATCCAGTTTAATCCTCTGAATAAATGGTGCAGGGAAATAAACATAACGAACCAAGCAGCATGGTGAATCAGCGCATTATGTCTGTTTGAAGGATGGGATAAAAGCACTTTGTAACATTTGGCCTCTACATCTAGATATTCATAAGTCATTTGGGGGGAAATCCAAAGGGCATTTGAAGCTGTATCAATTCCTGTGGTTGCAAAGCATCTGGATAATGCTGGGAAGAACAATAACCAAGAACTGGAACAAAAGCAAATATTAAGCTCTAAGGCAGTGTTTCTCAACCTTTTTGTGCTGGCAACCCCCTTTGGACCTAAATAAAAAATTGTGACCCCCCTACTAAGACTTGGAAAGGGAGGGGGCTGAAGCCACCTGAGCCCCACTATAGGACTGGAACTGAAGTAGCTGGAAACCCAACGTCTGGGGCTGAATCTCCTGAGCCCCACCACTTGGGGCTTACAGCCTGACCTCATGACCCCTCTAAACCCACCTTGCAATCATCGGGTTGAGAAACACTGTTCTAAGGCAATCAGTCCAGAGTTTCCTACATTTAGCTCTGAAAAGGACAGACAGGCTAAGCTGTAGGTTAAACTTGTGCTGGGCAGATCCACCATTGTGTAGTGCAGTTTGATGCCACTGTAACTCCATTGATTTCAGTGATATTACTTATCCCAGGAGTACATGGTGTATCTCAATGCTAACTCAGACCGCCTGGTTTTACACTATTGTAAATGCTGCTGACTTAATAGGGTTACTCCTGATGGATATTGGTCATAAGTGAGATCAGAATCAGGCCATTAGAATCACAATGTCCAATCCTGATACAGTCTTCTTAGCCTTTCATCTTCTCCAGAGAGTGTAGATAAATCAAGAGTCATGTAGTTACAAATACACATTCACTGCAAAAAAAACCCAAACCCCACCAAATACATGGCAGTAAGTCTCAGAGCCTGAGTCTCCAGCCTCGGGCTCACAGGGCTTGCGCCATGTGCAAAAAATAGCCATGTAGCCATTCCTGCCTGGGCTCTGCAACCTGGCGAAGAGGCTGGGTCTGAGCCCAGGCACGAACATCTACATGGCTATTTTTAGCACTGTAGCATGAGCCCCTTGCACCTGAATCTGGAGACCTGGGCTCTGAGACCCACTACCGTGTTTTTTTTGCTGTTGGGTTTCTTAGAGACCGAAAGGCTCAGGGCCACATTCTGTCTGCTGCTTTAGTGACATACAGAGTCTATGAAGGAGCATCAACAGAGAATTCTCCTTGTGTAGGAGCAATGTAGGGCAGTCATACACAACTCCTAAGCTGTCTCCTCTCTGAAGCTCCTGGCCTGATGTGCGAATGATGGTACAGGGCAGCAGGCAGGGCAAAACCGTCCAGGTATTCGGAGCTGCCTATTGAAAGGCATAGACCGGCACCTAGCCCTGACCTTCTTTCTTGTTTTGTATGGACATCAAAGTTCTTATGGAACTCTTCCTGAGACGTGGGCTTGTCCGGGTGCCCAGTGCCCTCGTCAGAATCTCGTCTCGCTCATGGCTGGGCAGCATGTTGGCTGCTAACCTCCACCCCGATGCTCTTGTATTTCAAAGGTGTTGTATAAACTGTATATGGCTTTGGAATCTCTCAGCATTAAAAGGTGCTTTATACATTTAACTTCTTATATTTATTGTACTACATCTTGCGATGCCAGATTCCTGTCACTTGCCTTTTAGTACTTACCTGCAACCTGCTAAGAGTGTGTGCGCAAAACACTGCCATGATATATTTGAGTTCTTGCTAGTCATCCCTGCCTCTCTAAATCAGAAGTCACCGGGTTCAATGAAACACCATTATTTACATGTGTTCTCCTGTATCAAATCTGTTAGCGGGTTTTACAGCCTTTTTAAGAAAGCATGTGAACAAATATAAGGTTACAGAGTTAACATTCAATCTGGCATTTATAGTTAGACATGTGAAGCTGCAGGTCTCCTTTAAAAGAGAAATGGGGGAAGAGGGGGCTGGGGGAACACTCTGATTTGTATTTTAGGAAAGCAGTTGGTCCCTTTTCAAAAAGGAAATCTAAATTCATATTGAGTGTCATTTAGGCATCTGATCCAAAAGTTTAGTAACACGTCTAGCCAAGCCACAGAACATTTTCACATCTGGATCTGCCCCACTTGCTAAACTGCTTGAGTCTGTAGAGAAATCCAGAATACACTGGGCTTTATTATTAAAAAAGAATGTAAAGTTATATAACCAAAAGTGAAAGCCCATATTGTGGAATATTTCTGAAAGAACAACATGTTAAAACTGCACTTTTTAAACAAGGCTTCAATTTAGCAGCAAAAATGGGCTCAACAGGTCTGCATCTGTCAATAATTTGCTTTACGTAATAGGCAGAGAGGAGAGCCGCCTGCCAGACGGCTTTACAAATTAAAATCACACATGTAGAGCTGGAATAGTTTTCTAAGCTATGAAACAGAGATGGGGCCCAAGCTACAAATGTCACATCTGAATTGTTCAAAAGTTTGGGGGTGTTTTGTGCTAGGGACATGGCCCTCGCTGTGCCTAGAAGCAATTTTAAAGGTATGTTTGGGGAAAGTAGGATTGTGCCTTTGTTTATGACGTATAAAAAATGCCTGAAAAGGATTTTAAAAATGTAGTAAATGGCAGTTTTGCTTGGGGGTTCCATAGAAATTTCAGCAATGTCAAGTCTGATCTATGCTGATTTTGCTGGAGAACTTTTGGGGGCTCTGAGATGTGTAATGGGAGCTCGCTCCCTCCTTAACTGAAGGGGAAGAGCTGCCTGAATCTTTGGAGATTGTCCAACTGTTATAACTAAATAGGTGTTAGCAACAAATGAAACGTTTTACACATTCTGAATAAAGCCACAGTTCACCTCAACCAGTCAGTTTTCGGTCCCTTAAGGCTTGTCTACACTTGAAATGCTACAGTGGCACAGCCACAGTAGCGCAGACACTATCTACATCAACAGGAGGGGTTTTCCTGTCAGCATAGTTAATCCATCTCCCTGAAAGGCAGGAGCTAGACCAACAGACAAATTCTTCCATCTACCTAGCACTGTCTACATCAGGGGTTAGGATGGTATAGCTACATCCATAGGCGCTGTCTCCATGGGTGCTCCAGGGCTGCTTAGCATCAAAACTCCCCTCCCACCCACCTGTACTCTCACCTGTCTGTGGCCTCTGCAGATCAACTCCTCCCCCTCCCACACAGTGCCTCCTGCACACCACGGAACAGCTGTAGGAATTCTTCTGTCGACTTAGCTACCACCTCTGAGAGAGGTAGATTTCCTCTGTTGTGGAGAACCCCTCCCATTGGCATAAGTAGTGTCTACACTGAAGTGCTACAGAGACACAGCTGCAGTACAGCTGTAGTGTTACAAGTGTAGATAAGCACAAAGGGTGGTGTAGTGCTAGAATTTGGCAGACTAGTCGCTGCTCTACCAAGACTTCCTGTGTGACCTGGGACAAGCCATTTAGCTTCTTTGTGTCACAGTACTTCCCTACCTCACTGAGGTGCGGTGAGAATAAACACATTACACACTGTGAGGTGAGGTGTTCAGATATTATATAATGGGACCACGTAAGCCCCCAAGATAGTTATAGCGTGAGTGTTCCCTTAGCTCAGCTCTAACTCACCCCCTCCGTCCACACACCTAAATCCCTCAATCATGTCATGTGTTCGCTGAATTAAAGCCAACCAGTGTAGTTCTGCAAACATTCACAAAGTTCCAGGATTAGACATACCCAGAATCAGGGGTGGCGCAAGCACTAGGCGACCTGGGCGATTGCCTAGGGCAGCACGATTTGCGGGGCATTTTTTAGCCACCCTTGGCATCATTTCGGCGGCAGCTCCTCTGAGGGCGGGCACCAGCGGCGAACATTTGGGAAGCGGCGCACCATCCGTAATTGGAGGGGCACACTCCACAGCTTTCGGTGGCCATGGCAGCTTCGCTGCTTTGAACCACCAGCGGCAACTCGGCGGCAGCTCTATGATGTTTTTTTGTTTTGTTTTTTTGCTTTTTTTTTTTGCACCAGCACTGCCCAGAATTTCTAATGTAAAAGGCTAAAGGGGGAGGGGAGACCCCCCTTTCAATCTTTACAGGGCTCTTTTGTATGTCATAAAGGAAAATGTACAAGTAGGCCGACCAGCTATCAAGTGTGAAAAATCAGGACAGGGGGTGAGGAGTAATAGGAGCCTATATAAGAAAAAGACCCAAAAATCGGGACTGTCCCTGTAAAATCAAGACATCTGGTCACCCTATGTACAAGCCTATCTATTTTGTTCCTTTGCAATTCCCCTTTATTATGCTGAAGCCTTGCTCCTCACATTTGATTTTGGTTTTTCATAGTTCATTAGCTAATCCCAGTTGTTGCTTTCATTTATTTGGCATGAAAAAAGCCCCTGAATGATGTATATGAAGAATAAGTCCAGCTGACATTCCTCAGTATAATGCCTTCCATTTCTCTAGCACCGTTAATCAACAAGGATCCCAAACTCTTAAGCTGTGGACTTCCTTCTGCAGCTTCCCTTAAGTGACTGTGTCCTGAGGGCATATTTCAAATATTTGTGATGGTTTTTGTACAGAGATCCCTTAGCCGCATGTTAGGCAATCTGGCCATAGGCAGTCTCTGGGGTGGGAAATGCAGCAGCCGTTCTATGCCACCAACCTTACACAAAGGATGGGAAGTGAGAAATATCTCATCAAACTAAAACTACAGGGAAAACTGAGAAAGAAAGAAAAACACGTGAGTCAGAATTTAGCCAGGTCACTGAACTTAGCACCCTACTCCTGTAAAAAGTGTCATAATAGTAATGGTTACAAGCGGCCACATCCTTAGCCTTACGGTTCATCCAGAAGAAGGTACTTCCATCACTACCGTGTTTGCTAGCATTGGAGCTAGGAAAAAACGAGCGAGGTGAACAAATACTTTTGAATAATATTTTTTATGACTCTAATCCCTTTTTTTGGTTAATGAATCTTTTTTTCAAATGTATCTGTGATATTCATAAGTATTCACCAAATGTTTTCAATGAGTAATTCTCAGCCTATGGGTCGTTTGTGAATCATTTGTTTACACTGTTTGCTATTCATTATTCATGCTGTGTGTTTGGCATCTGTCTTCACTGCAGAAGAAGGACGCTCGACGCAGGCAACTCTATTCCCAACTACCTGGGGTTTACTTTTAGTCTACTTGCATCAAGTTTTCTCTCCACCAGGCTTGTACACTGAGATAGCTCTCTCTCCCAGATAAGCTAGCTGAAACCCACACCTTTGTTTGCAATGAAGACCTAGCCCTACGACATGTCTGTGCTATCCCTCAGTTCAGACTTGGGGTGGGGGTGAATAGCAGTGCTTTAAGTGCTGTGCTGTAACTCCCCCATGTGGATGTTGGGGCTGCTAGCCAAAAGGTTCCTAGTTCAGATTAGAGTATCCTTACATGAACTCAATTAAAATCCTTTGGTTTGCACCCGCAGCGTCCACATGGGGGGAGTTACAGCGTAGCACTCTGGGGTGTACTATTTACACCTCCATAGTCTCATGCTAGACATGCCCTTAGTCACATGGCTTTGCTTCTGCTCCCTAAATGGATGCTCAAACTTTTAAAACAGAAGAGCCATGAACAGTCAATAACTAAAGTGCCGAATACACAACTGTGCTAAAATTCAGGAAAAAGTCAGGATGTGTGACCACTCTCACAGAAGTCTGGTCATCACCTGAATTCTCACAAATACCTCCAAGTCCAGTAATCAGAGAGAAAACCAAACTCTTTGCTTGTATACAAGTATTGCCCAGCACGAGGCTGAGCATTGCTCATTACAGCTATGGAAAAGTACGCCACCTACTGTATCGCCCTTTACTAATCCCTGTAGCTCCTTAGAGTGTCTCACCAGGCCTGATCCTCTTTAGCAAATGAAATCATACTCTGTGGCAACTCAGCATTATTCCATATTAAATTCAGAGAAGTTGTAACTCCTTGTGGCAAGAGCCAAAAAATTCAGAAATAAGACTAAGGGGTCTGCTAAAAATACTTGCAACTGTGTAAATTAAAAGTTTACTTCTTGAAAGTCCATGTCCTTTAAAAATTGAGTGGTCACGGACTAAGGTTATATTCAACGTGAGTGAGGGTAACAGCATCTGGCTCTTAGTCATCTCTGTTTAAAATAATAACTTCTTGAATGAAATAGTTTATTTCCTAGAAGGGGACTTAATGAAATTAGCCTATGTTTTGGACTGGAGTATTGCACCGATAATGGCTTCCAGAAAATTTGTGATTATCTCTTGCAGCCAGCTGAGCCATGTGGCCATTCTTCATCAGTGCTCCTTGAACTGTCTTCTGCTTTCGATACTATAGTCTTTATAGTTTATAGTTTAGGGCAAATGGTTGGTGTTGGTTGGAACTGCTCTATTTTGGTCTATCATTCAAGACACCACTTGCATTCCATTACTATAATTTGGGTCTTGTTCTATATTGGAATCCTTGTTTTTCACGATTTACATGACTCCTTTAAAACCACTATTGGTAAGTACAACGTCACTAATCAACCATGCTGATGATTCTTAGTCCCACCTTTCACTTTCTACAGTGCAGCAATTGGACTGGAGGAGAATGGCCAGTGTTGTAAGTTCAGCATCAGCCTTCATCAGTCTTCATAAACAAACTCAATATTTGTCTGTCTACCTCTTTAAACTCACAAACTAATACAAAAGATTGCTGCTTATTCACAGTGTTTAATCCAGGGTCCTGACCTGGATCTGGGCTAGCACTGAGGAGCTCCACTTCTGTCCCAGCTCCACTCAGCACTTCTGTCCCAGCTCCACCCTTCAGAAGAAGCAAGCAAGCCTTCTTACCTGGTCTGCTGGTTTGCTTTGGTCAGTATCTTCTCCTGGCCCTCCTAGACCTCTGGAGGACTAAGTCTCATTGGTAGCCAGTCTTGAACAGGTCATCCTTAAGCAAGGGGGCACAGGGGTCAAGGCATTGATGCCTTCAGCTGGGGGCAAATAAGGCTTCATAGACCAGTCATACACATGTATACCTAAAACTCTCCCAATACTAAATTCCTTATTTAGGACCTAATCTAAAACCCACTGAAGTTAATGGAAAAACTCTTATTAACATCAGTGGTTTTGGATTAGATCCTTAATGAAGACCAGATCTTGATGTCCCATGGGATAATTTTATGAGCTTGCACACTGGTCACAACTACTAGGGCAAGATTAGTGCTGTTACAGTCTGAAAACAGCCACCTCCCAATTTAGAACATTTATGAGCGTCTACACTTAAAATGTTACCATCACGGCTGCACTGCTGTAGCGCTTCAGGGTAGACACTACAGCTATGGGAGGGATTCTGCTGTTGGCACATGTAATCCCCCTCCATGAGAGGTGGTAGCTAGGTATACGGAAGAATTCTTACATCATCCTAACCTTGTCTACACTGAGGATTTGGGTTAGCTTAACTATACCTAGTGTAAACCAGCCCTTTATTATCTTTGCCAAGCTCTGTTGAAAGAGTTGGTGGTCTCCATCCAGTTGCTAGCAGGCAGAAGTCCATATCACAAATCCACTGTTCCAGGCAGCATTGTTACTGGCCTCAGCAGAGAAGCCAAGTGCTGAATCAATATAGAAATTAAATGATCCTTTCAGGTCCCTCCAGAGGAGAGCTGAAACTCCTTGGAGGTGGAGTACAGCAAGGAACCTCGCACTGCAGCTGTCTATGCTGCTCCTGTTCCTTACTAACATCTTAAAAGCTACATTTTTGTGTAAATGTGGAGCTTGTGAATGGCACCAGCTCAATATTCCTGTACCATGAAGCCCTCTCTTTATTCACAGACTAGACAGAACACAAAGCGTTACAGCATAAGCTTCCCCAGACCCACCACTCCAGACCTGGGGATACAAAACAACATCTGCAGGTGAGAAGGTAAGTCTTTCTCCAGGCCATTCAGTCTATAGCCGTTCTGCTTGTACTTCCCTCAAGTGCACAACTAAAGCCAAGCAATATTGGTTCTGTGATGTTGGCCCCTCTCCCTTGGAAACAGAACTGAAACCACCAAATATGTCTCAACATGCCACTGCCCAGCCATGAGATTGTAACAACTTTCAGACTAGCATAGGGGTTTTTTTTGCTGAGACCCTCTTAGAAACTATTTCAGGCTGTGATGACCCCTCTCCCAAAAAGTGATGCCCCCCCCCCACCGTATTCCATGCCTCCCTTATTTCTGTGCTGCTGCTGGCGGTAGCACTGCCTTTGTAGCTGAGCTCCTGGCCAGCAGCCACTCTTGCAACCCCACTACAATAGTCTTGTAACCCCCTTATGGGTCCGGACCCCCAGCTTGAGAAACTCTGAAAAATTAACTGAAAGATTTCAGCTGACCAAACCCTGCCCTATTCTGTGCATACAGGAAGGAGCTGATTTGCCAAAATTATTAAACCAACATATTTTCTAAGTACAATCATGTACTCTAAAAAAACATTAAAACCCCACAAAAAAAGTCCATAGACTTCAACAGCTGTTAAACCAATAGGGTTTTATACAAATCGTTCTTAAAACCTATAGAGTTGACTAGAGAATGAAATCCTTTCTACAGTGTTTTTTTAAACCTTCCCATAGAATTCTATACCAGGAATATTTGACTTTATAGAACGATCCAAAAAGGGGAGAAAGCCTATAGAAAAGACATAATTTTATATGAAATTAAATAGATCTTTAAAGTGTATGGGCAAGGGAGGGGGGAGGAGGGAAGTAGCAGTAGCTGCCACTTACTTGGTCCCTGAAGAAAGGCACCTTGGCCCTTCTCCAGATGGTTTGCTGACAAGCTCCAAGGAGGTCTGCATGCAGCTGGTCTTGAGCAGTGGCTCCCAAACTGAGGTCCATGGAGCATGGGTCAGGACTGGCCCACAACATTTTGGCACCTGAGATGGGGAGCTCAAATGACGCCTCCAATGCCCCCTCGCTTGGATCAAAACTTTGAAAGGTCTCAATTCTGTCTTCTTCCTGTTCTGCTCCTCTCACGGTACTGCTCTGCCACCTACCCCAATAAAGGAGAACTAACAACTTAAAATGCCTTGTTCACAAATTTTAAGTAACACTTAGCTTTCAAACACCTTATCAGCAAATGTAACTTTTCTTGTCTGCATAGTAAACACTGGCATTTTTATCTGTTTGAGTAATCAAAGAGGTGCTTTCCGTGCCTTCTTGGTTGCAAAGATTTGAACTGCTTCCTGAAGGTCCACCGTCTGGGCCAGCTCTTGCTCTATTGAGATGGTAGCAAGGCTGACCAGCCTCTCCTGTGTCACTGTGGAGCACAGATGTGTTTTTATTAACTTCAGCTTGGAGAAGCTGTATTCTCCACTGGCAACTGTTACAGGAAGTGTTAGAAGTATGCGTGGAGCAAGTGTTTAGAAAGAGGGTGGTCATCTTATTTGTGCACATATATTCCAGAACAGTCTTTGGAGTTGATCCTGTTGAAATGAATCATGAAAGGGCTTTCAGTTCATCACCTAAATCACTTGCATCAATATTGCGCATGTCATCATGTGTCAACACTGCCCTGCATTGCTGGTGTAAGTCTTCAGGTATAGTGAGGAGTTATGGAATATCATACAACATCCCAAATATACTGCTGTGTTCCTTGAGCTGCATGAAACATTCTTCAACTGACTCTATTGCACAATCTAGCACCTGGTTAAAGAATTCAACTTTGAATTGTTGTTTGGGATCTCTTATGGGATTATCACATGCCTCATAATCAAAATGTCATGTTCGGTGACTCTTGTACTCTTGAATGGGTGGGAAAATTGCTTCAGTGTGAAGTTCCTCTGCCAACTTCTGTGCACTTTTCAGAATGTTTTGAAATCCCTCATCTGACTGGCAAGACTGTAGGTATGACTTTGCTTTGTCCAGTTGTTCCAGTGCTCCAGATATATCAAGGTCAACACCATGGAGTCTCTTGCTTACAACATTTATTTCAAACAGTATGTCATGCCACAACACTAAGCCACACAGAAATATGAAGTTATGCATGTTTCGGGTGGTTCTATTTCCCTCTGCCACTGTTCTCCCACACACAGTTCTTGTCATAGCATTATCCTCCATAATGGCAACTATGGCATCATCTATCTTCCCAGTTTGGTGTTTGATAGGCTTTATCACCTTCACTCGACTTTCCCATCATGTGGCACTCAGTGGTTCCAGTGTCAGAGAGGATGTTCGCTGATGTTGCTTCAAAATTTGCCATTGATGAGTTGATGCAGAGAAAACTACTGTATTTGCCACTGGGATGTTATGAAATAGTGAATGAGAAGAGAGGTGCTCATGAAACAATCTCTGTAAGATGCATTCCACACTATGAAAAAGTTTGAGACCTCTAGATGTGGGTAGCATGGGGTATAAAGCAGGGGAAACAAGAGGAATGTTTATAACTCCAGCAGGAATGTAGAAGAGTTCCCTGGTTTAAAAAAATAATAATAAATCCTGCAAAAATGGCAGTTTCCACTCAGGCCTGGTGTTAAGTGATCCTTCCTCTCATTGAGCTACAGTGGATAGATGCCATGTTCCACCTTCAAAAAACGTCCATTTCAGTGTAAGAGGGCTGATGTTTGTTCTGGGTTTTTTTTTCTGAAGTGGTTTGAAGCTGTGCCCAATTTGGTGCTTTTGATAGAAAGCCTCATATTACCACACTCTCCTGGATGAGATCTAATTTGTTCTAAGATCCAAGTGTAGTTTATCTGAACAGGTTTTTCCCCCTTTACTTTGATGTGTTCTTCCTTTTATGCTGGTTCGTCCCTGGCAGCTTTTGCTAAAGATGGACTGATTTTTGTGTATATGCACCTGGAGCAGACGAAAGTATTTAGAGTTCTGATTGAGATCAATGATTTAGCTGCAGTCCCAACTTTCAAACATGAGTGCCCAAAATTTAGGCTGCTTGTATTACAGGACCACATGGGACATATCCAGTACAGGTCTGTCTACCCAGGCTGGGAGGCACGCTCCCAGGTGCAATGCACATTTAGTGCTTCAGACATGTATCTTGCCTTGATACAGGAGTCAAACTCTCTCAGCTACTGTAATCCAACAATATTTATTTATTTCCTTGATTTGCTCCCCACAACAGCACATGAAAGGTTAAATTAACATCAGTGGTGTTGTGCCTGCTTATGCCAAAGATGAATTTAGCTTGGAGGTATCAAATTTAGGTTCAGACAACAAAAGATTTTTAGCTGATCTTAAAGAGGACCTGGACATTTTATATATATATATATATTAGGTCTGTGCCATTTTTGTTTCTCTATGATCAATAATGAAGCCTAAAAGGGTTTTGCCTAAGAAAAAAAATAGCTTGCTTTTGTATTAGAAACTCAACTGTTGTGTACCTTGGAAGAGACTGGAGAACTTGTGAAATTTTGACAACACAAAAGACAAAAAACCAACCAACCAACCAACCAAACAAACAAACCCTCACAAAACCCTGATGGCTGAGCAAGTGAGAGGGGGAATGATTTTTAGCCACTGTTTAAAACTTAGGTTTTTCATTATTATTGTTAAGGCCTATTTAACTCCATTCCCTAATGAACACTTTGGAGAAAGCTTTGCTAATGATCCCATCTCTTTAGCTTGCAATACACATCTCCTGAAATCTCTGAGAGGCCCTCCAGCAAAACTGGGAAGAAGAGACTTGCTATTCCAGATATTTCAAAGGGAGTTTTTTTAAAAACGTGGAATAAAAATCCCTTTCAAAAACAAACAAGTCAAACCACCCAAACCTCCTTTATACAACATAAGGGAGCAAAAAGATTTAAACCCCTTTTAACTCCTCTTGACCTACTATGCCAATATACAAAGTGAGAGGAGGTCTCTCGTATATCAGATCCCAAACTTCCCTTGAGTCTTCTTCTCCTATCTAAAATAAGCTTTCAGACACATTCTGTCTTGCCCATCTAACAACACAGGCTATATCCTGATGACATTTATACTAGTGTAAATTCAGAGTGACTCCACTGAGGGAATTATTAACAGGTTAGGTGCCTAGAAGAGTTCATTAGCTGCTGAGGTGAATGGCATTACTCTGGTTTTACACTGGTGTAAATTAGGACAGAATCTGGCTCCCTTTTCCACATCAGCCTCATCCATGTTAATGACAAGTTCAGCAGGGATGGCAGCTCCCCGACTCTGGATGCACTGCTGACATAAAACAGAAATTCAGCCTCAAGAGCCTCTGTCAGTCTGTTTGTTTTGCATGCAGCTCTGGTCCCTTTCCTCATGTCTGCACTCTCTGGTCTATTCAGCAGCTGCCAAACCCCTGCTTAGAAAAAGTCAAATAGTCTCTAAGCTCTCTCAGTAAAGCCTGTTATAACACGGCTGCTTCAGTAGCTTCCCTTGTAGCTACCATAGCACTAGAAAGGCTTAGAGCATTTGATCAAACTTCTAACTCCTTAAATAGCAGATGAGGTTGATTGTTTCTGTTCCAGTTCCAGGGTCATGGCTGTTGTTTGATATTGGCACATCACTTTCAAGATGAACTGTGTGACATTTAAAAAAAAATTTCATGTGAACGTCTTTGCTGTTCTCTCTGAGGTAATTTCATGTCCCTAGAAGTTCCCAGGTTTGCTCCTTTTCCCACTGAATCATGCGAAACTGCAAAAAAGCCACTTCTACCCAAGGCGTTTCAAGCAGGAACAGCACACAGCTGGGTTGGTTTTTGTAAATGAAACTTCTGTAATATAAGTTCATGAAGCTTTGCAAAGAAGTGAGTGTGGATCAAATCACCATCACATAATGCATCAGTCTCACTGGTGCGGGAGTTACGGGTGCGGGAGGTGCAGTTGTAGGTCAAAAGTCTAATGGAAAGAAAATGTCTCAAGTAAAATTGTACACTCCTGGGTTTTACGCAGGGCCTCGACTGCCAGCTCCGTGCCAAGGGCTCCACTCCTAGGTCCAGGGCTCAGGCCCCAGCTGTCAGCCCCCTGCCCCGCTCCCTGACCGTTGGCCCTGTGCATGGGACTTGGGTCACAGCCACTGGCCCCATGCATGCCCTGCTCCCTGGCCCTGTGCCTGGAGCCCTGTGCCCAGGCTCTGATCCTGCAGCCCTGGCTGCTAGCCCCGCACTCAGTCCCGCTCCCCACTCCCAGGCCTCCACTCCCAGGGTCCTGTGCCCAGTCCCCCGCTCCCAGGGCTCCATCCCTGGGGCCCCACTCCCAGCCCCGTGGCGAGGGCTCTGCTCCCCGAGTCCTGGCTGCCGGCCCTGCCACCAGAGCTCTGCTCCTGGCCCTGCATGTCGGGTCTCAGTTGCCGGGCCCGGATCCCCATTGACCCCGTGCCCACCCCCAACTGTGGCCCCAGCCTTGGCCCCCTTACCACTGTCCAGATCCCCCCATCCTGGAGACATGGCCCTGCTCCCAACCACAGCTGTAGGAGATGGCAGGGGAGGGGGGCGGACAAGGGAAAGGGGGGCATGAGGTAAAAAATAAAAACTGCTTTCAGCACCCCCACTATTAAAAATGTTCCAGCACCACTTATCACTCTTGCTGTCTTGAACCATGAATGCAGGGGAGAGAACTGGACAACTACTTCTCTGGCCTTCTCCATCTCTAACTTCTGTGAGTGATCTCCTTAGTGTATGCAGCAGACAAGATTATACCCAATAGACTGGATCTCAGATCTTTTGAGCTCCACTTGTCCCAGGACCACAACAAAATGGGGGGAAAGGAATCTATATTTCGTCTGTACAATCCACTGATCCTAGGGCCAACTGGAGCCAACTTGGCCCCTAGCACAGGTAAAAGCAGCCTCCGGAAGACATACCACTTCTATTTCTTTAATATAATAAAAACTAAGAAATTTCCAAGTTACAAAGCTTTCACTTACATGAGTTTGTAGAACCCTTATTCAAAACCATAATATCATTACAATTAAGAAACGTAAGCCTTAGAAAGAATGTAAATGACCAAATAAACTTACTTACATAATTATTCTATTGGCCTTACAGTTTACACATTACTGTACACAAATATTCACCCTCACACATTTCATTAGCAACCTTAATTCTGCCCCACTATACATACTGAGGAACTCTTTCCATATCTGCCTCACTAACTGTCTAGTTTACATAGAGACATACACTGACCTATCCCACCAAATGCTGAGGACAAAATACATTTTCAGGCTGTACCAGCTGGGGAGGTGAAAGCCCCGGTTCAGCAAAACACATAATCATCTTTTTAACTGTAAGCACGAGTGGTTCCACTGGAGTATGCACAGGTTTAAAGTCCAACAGATGCTGAAGTACTTTGCCGGATCCAGACTTGAATAGAAGAAGTGCCTAGAAGAGTTCAAGAATCACACAGACAGAAACACAACCCAACAGATTTTCAGGGACCACTTCCTTGGTAAAATGATAAGCTAATAAAAATGTGAAGATTAATTAAGCCAAGATTTCCACAAGTGACCATGACTTTGGGAACCTCCATTTTTGGGTGCCCAGCTTGAAGCCCCTCTTGCGGTACATTTACACTTGGACATGCTGGAACTAGGGGTGCTGGAGGTGCTGCTGCACCCCCTGCTTGAAGCAGTAATAATAACCCAAGCACATGGTTTCCAACTTCAGCACCCCCACTACAAAAATTGTTCCATTGCCCCATCTACACTGCATTTTGAAACCCGGGGCAGCGAGTCTCGGAGCCTGGGCCTACAGACTCAGGCTAGTGGGGAAAAATAGCAGTGTAGATGCTTGGGCATGCTCTGGAGTGCAGCCTCTGAGGCCTACCCCTCTCCCTAAGCTTCAGAGCCAAGCTCAGTCCAAGCCACAAAGTCTACGCAGCAACATAGCATGAGCCGCGCAAGTCCGCCTGTAGATTTGGGCTTTGACAGTAGCTGCCAGGGGTTTTTAAACGCAGTGTAGACGTACCCTAAGGTTGGTGCTCAGCACTTTCTGAAAAGTAGATCCATTGAAGTACTTCAGGTTGGTCTCCTCATCTCAAAAAAGATATACTGGCATTAGAATAGGTTCAGAGAAGGGCAACTAAAATGATTAGGGGTTTGGAATGGGTCCCATATGAGAGATTAGAGGCTAGGACTTTTCAGCTTGGAAAAAAGACTAAAGGGGGATATAAGAGAGATGTATAAAATTATGAGTGGCATGGAGAAAGTGAATAAAGAAAAGTTATTTACTTGTTTCCCCTTAAAATAAGAACTAGGGGCCACCATTGAAATTAGTGGGCAGCAGGTTTAAAACAAATAAAAGGAAGCTCTTCTTCTCACAGCGCACAGTCAACCTGTGGAACTCCTTGCCTTAGGAGATTGTGAAGGCTAGGACTATAACAGGGTTTAAAAGAGAAGTGGATAAATTCATGGAGGTTAAGTCCATTAATGTCTATTAGTCAGGGTGGATAAGGAATGATGTCCCTAGCCTCTGTTTGTCAGAAGGGGGTGATGGATGGCAGGAGAGAGATCACTTGATCATTACCTGCTATGTTCATTCATTCTGGAGCACCTGGCATTGGCCAATGTCGGTAGACAGGATACTGGGCTGGATGGAACTTTGGTTTGACCTAGTACAGCTGTTCTTATATTGTGGTGTCCCAGATCAGTCTCTTTTGAAAATTGTGGCCCTCCAAAATTGGTTCCCTGACAACACTAACTGCTGTAAACAACTGTCAGTCTGTTTTTTTCTGATTGGTTAAGAGAGCTCACACAACATGCAGCCTCTTTCCTTGCTGAGGAAAACGGAGAAAAGCATTTGCTCACTCTGCTGAGCACGTGGGATAGACTCCACCAAGAAGGAAGCAGAGAAATATCCTGTTCCTTCCACTGTGAGACAATAAAGTTAAATTAAAAAAAAAAAAAGCTGTCTCAACATGTTGACAGATATCCAGGCTGTGCATTTTGTGTCCAAATTTGAAAAAATATCCCTTGAGACAAATGGTCGGTGAGCAAGATCTGCCCTTTCATTAAAGCAAAAGGAAATTGGAGTATTTTTTAAGAGTAAAATATTTCACACAGCCTGATTTTCAGAGGGATGAATAGTGCTTTTGCTGAGATCTTTTGGTATTTGGTCTTGTACCAGCACACTGTTTGCAGAACACTTTCTGCACCTCCTGTAGCTACAATACAGAATCACTTTTCTGCATAGCTTGTTGTTAGCAATTGTTAAAAGCTGCATCTTGGACACCTCAAGACAGCATATTCAACAGCTTTGTGTCTGTATCTCATGTTGCTTGCTCACTAATGGTGTCTGGGTTAGGCTGCCCTGGGGATGGCTCTTCCTAGGCATCCTGTCAGTCTTTGACAATCACTGTAGCAATGACAGCTCTCATCCAGCAATAGAAGTTGAACATCAAACGTAATAGCAGCCAAATATAAGTGCAGACTGGTTTTACGCTGAGTGCTTGGCTGTACAGAGCAGGATCATAATACTGCTCTAGTACTGATATGCAGATGTGATATAGGAAGCACTGCATGTGTACACCATGCTTAATAAAATAATTTAGAAAACCTGGCTGCTGCTTGAAGAGATTCTTAGTTGTAGAAATATGTGGCCAGGTTCATCACTACACTGGCTGCTTTGCACTGGTCCAGCATTGTAGCCATGAATCTTGGTGCAACTGACCAGTGAAATTAAATTGATGGTGCTTTGCATCACTAGAGCAGCACAAAACAGCCAGCACATGCTAGTGAATGTGACCCATAATATACGGAGTTATGATGCAAATACAAGAGGAGAAGGAGGAATGGTCTGTAGATCAATTTGTTTAGGTAGTGGGTTTTAATAGATTAGTAGATGATGGATATGAAGAAGGGCACTTAGCATGCAGGAGGTTTAAAATTATGCTCTCGGAATCGTTCATTGTCTTCTTGGATTTAACCCAGCTTAACAAAAGAGGAACAATTGACAGTGGAAGCGTAAAAATATTTTTTAATATGGAAACAGATCCTGACAGCCACCACTCTAATATGTGGAATTTACAAGGCATCATTCACCTTGTTCTCTGAGCACCAGATGAAATGATAGAAAGCAGAAGAGTCCAGAGCAACTGCATTTTTCTCTTTCTGGCGCTCCACTATCACAGGTAAATAAGATAATGAATGGAGACATCTCTGTCTTGTTCAGGAAACAGGAGTAATTACTGAGGCGGACAGATGGATGCAGGAAGTGTGGCTGTTGCCCTAAATTTAAGCACAATAGCACAGGCATTTGGTATGGTACCAGCTGTTCTGAAATATTGATCAGTTGGTTTTTACAGGAGGAGGTGTTAGATCCAGAATGGGATTCATCATCTGCCGGTAGAAATTCAGATCTTTAGAATAAATTCTTCCTAACATGATAGAGGTCCTGCTTTGGCTTCTTGTACTTCTATTATTTCTTTTCCTATGAATTTTATTCACTGAAAGTTAAAGTTTTTGCAAATATATGCTAAGTTTTGCTTCATTCATTCATTCAATGGACCCCTTCCTGATGGATCAGCCACTCCCTAGTACCTGAGTATTTCCCTGCATGAAAAGTTAGTTAGAGTCAGGCGCTGAAAATGAGGAAATCCCGAGTTTTATTCCTGACTGTCACTGACTTCATCAGATTCTACTTGCTTTATTTCCATGAGTAATTCGGTTAAAGTATATGGGAATCTTCATTTGCCTTCACTTGAACAAAATTTGGTTTCCATTTTAATATCTTGGAGAACACTCTGTCTCTAAAACTTCTCTAGCTTCATTTACTCTTTAAAGAGATGTAGCCACATCTATTTCTCTCGGGGGCAGGGCTGGGTGTGTGAAAATGCTGTGAGACCCTTGGGTGAACTAGGCAATATAGAAGTGCAGAGGACTGTAAGGAAGGAATCATTTTGTGTGTGCATGTAACCATCATTGCCCTCTTCAGGGTGGAGCCAGAACAGCCCCTCTATGTGATGCAGGCACTAATATGGAAGATATCTTTTAGTTCAAGTGGTAGAGCCCTGTGATTTTGATGCAGGAGGAATGAAGTGCTTCTCTCAGTGTTGCCACAAAATTCTGAGTGTCCACATTCTGTATGAAAACCAGTTTGTTTAGGAATTGTAACTTTGGACTTGGTGTGCCAGCTCAGGGCCTATACTAGTGAAAGTTCCCCGATCATACCCAGACAAGATAAGATAACTTTCAATGTCTGGCGCAAAGAACATGCATGAGTCATACCTGTGTACTACATAGAAGGAAGATAAGTCAATTTACTTACCAATTCTGTGCTACAGAATTACTCTGACTTGAAGTATTAGCACAGACCGTGAATTCCTATCCCCGCAAGAGACTAGAGCTGTTTTTTCTGTAGGAACCCTCTAAATACCAAAAGTGGAAATTACAACAGGATTCACTTTCTTTCTCGTCTTAGGAATCCACTCTTAATCTTTATCATAAGACAGTTATGCACACACACAAATAACAATTTCAAATTCCTTTTTATGAATAACCCTGCAAAGATAAACCATTTCAGAACAGGAGTTACAATGCACCTTAGCTAGACTACCATCACTAAATATGAAGAATATAACGCAGGGCCTAACCCCAAAAATCTATGTATTTATAATATTTTACAAAATAAATACAGGGATTGAGACTTTTGACAGTTGGAGATCTGCTTTCATGTAGGCTCTCCATGGATATTACACTGACAAAATAGAACATTTAGATGTACTATATCATCAGTTGTTTCAGCATCAGCACTACTGAGCACATACACAACTTCAAATATGAAAGAAAACAAACCTTGACAATAACTAGCTGTTAGGCTAATGATGTAATACACTTCCTAGAGACATCTGTCCTCTAGTCTGTGATTCCTCCTTTATGGTGTTTCCCAGTCTCAATCTCATTGACTTCTTTAAAATTATAGGAAACTTTATTGCAACCCAACTCCAGATTGAGGGCTTGTCTACACGTACAGGGCTGCAGCTATGTTGCTGTAATGGTTAGGCCTTGTCTACGCTGGCAAGTTTCTATGCAGTAAAGCAGCTTTCTGCATTGTAACTCCTGAGGTGTACACACTGCCAAGCCTCTTAGTGCGCAGAAACTGCAGTTGCAGCGCTAACATAAACCCACCCCAAGAGGCGTACAGCTTTCTGCGCCGGGGATACAGTGCTGCAGTGCCAATGTAGACACCTTGGTCGATTACAGCACTGCAACTGGCTTCCGTGAGGTGTCCCACAATGCCTGTTCTTGCCCCTCTTGTCTTTGGTTTGAACTCTACTGTCCTGCCCTCAGGTGACCAACTATCATCTCCCAACCAGTAAATTCTTTTGGAATTTTGAAAGTCCCCTTTCTGTTTGCTCGGTGATGCATGTAGTGGTCTCAGTGCATCTTTCCAGGTGGTCATGCTGGCTCCATGCACCAGGTGATCCCCCACTTGGCGCAATGCTGAGCTGCTGGACCTCATTAGCATTTGGAGAGAAGAGGCTATCCAGTCCCAGCTGCGCTCCAGCCATAGGAATTATGATACCTACAGACACGTTTCACGATGCATGCCAGAAAGGGGCCGTGACTGGGACACACTGCAGTGCAGGGTCAAAGTGAAGGAGCTGCGGAACACCTAGCACAAGGCGCAGGAGGCAAACCACAGCTCCAGTACTGCGCCCACGAGCTGCCAGTTCTACATAGAGCTGGACGTGATACTCGGTGGCAGCCCCACCTCCACTGCGAAGGCCACTGTGGATACTTGGTTGGCTCATGTGCCGGTTGAGAGTGGAACGGGTCAGGAGGAGGAAATCTTGGACGAGGATGTGGAGGGGGAAGGGGACCCAGAGGCAGAGGATGAGTCAAAGCTGCATGCAGCCTGGAGCTCTTTTCTACCCCAGAGGAGGCTAGCCAGTCACAGCTGTTGGAGCTTGGCGAAGCACAAACATGAGAGAAGGCCCCTGGTCAGTGGATTTGATTTTGGGAATTGCTGAAGCAAGTTGCTGGGGGCAGGAGGTTGCAGAAAGCAGACTTGTCTCCCACCACATGCCTAGTCTGAGCAGTGGAACAGGATGTTGATTGACTTCCTCACTTCATGGGAATCTGCCTCCGAGATCTCCAGGAAACTCTCCTGGAGATACTGGGCAATCCACTGTCACAGGTTCTTTGGCAGAGCTGCTTTGTTTCTTGCCCCATTAACAGTAATTTTCCCATGCCACTCTGCTGTCACTGGGGCTGAGGGGGAAGAAACCATTGCAGCAGACAGGTGAGCTGCATAAGGACCAGGCTCACCCTCAGCAGCAAGGTATCTTCCATAATGAACACAGCCTGTGGAAAATGTGGGGACAGGAATAATTATCAGCCCCCAACCTGTTCCAGTGCTGGTTCTCCCTAATGTACTACACATGCCTAGTGTACAGTAGAGTCCGGGAACACTGATTTCCCCTGCCCCTGTGGCTACTCACCATTTTGGGGGTCTTGTGGCTCTTGCGCTTGCCTGGGGTCAGCCTGTTAGTGACAGGTATGTGAATAGTGTTTTACATCATTGAATCAGTGTTGTGTGTGTTACAAACAATACTGCTTTTGTAAAATGGTCCATTTTGGCTTCACGGACATGACCTTGAGAGTCCAGCCTCCCTCTTTGTTATCACCAGTTGCATGGCTGTGCAGAATTAGAAAGCAGCCTCGAAGAACTAAGGAGAACTTTCTGCGCGACGTTATGATGCATGCCGCTGAAAAACAGGAATTGAAGGAGTGGCGGAACAGCAAGAAGAGGGACCGAAAGGATAACGCGGCACGTCAGAATGAAGCCACGGAGCGGCTCTTAGATGTTATGGAGCACCAAGTGGACACACTCAAGTGATACTAGCACTGCAAACTGAACAGCTCCACACCCACCCTCTCCTGCAGCTGCTGTTGCGAAACTCTTTCCCATGTGCCCCACCCCAGACACCACCAACACACTCTTATCAACAGTTTATACCCATGGCATTCCACTCTTCCCCCGTCACAGTCCAGCACCGTGGACTCCCAGCACCTACTTCACTCATGCAGCTTTCCAGACCAGCCTGTGTTAATGCCATGAAACACCCATGGTGATCCACAAGCACCTGAAGAACCATAGAGAAATACCCCTTCTGATTAATATACTCGGTAGCTAGGTGTTCTGGTGCAAGAATTGGAATATGTGTGTCATCACCCCTCTGCAGTTAGGGAAGCTTATTTGTGTTACACACATTGCCCAGAGTCACAGTCTTTCAGAGCAGGATGCGATTAATGGCCCTGCACATTTATGTCAACACGAGCCCAAGGGTCGACTTTTCCACTCCGAACTGGTTAGCAACTGATTGGTAGCAGTCTGGACTAGCCAGCTTCCACAGTGCAATCACCACGTTCTTCTCCAATGGCAGGGTAGCTCTCAATCCTGTGTCCTTGAACTGGGGCGAGCTCATCACACAGCCCCATGAAGGTGGATTTCCTCATCCGAAAGTTCTGGAGCCATTGCTTATCATCCAAGACATGCATGACGATGTGATCCCACCACTCAGTCCTTGTTTCCAAGTGTTCCACTGTGGTCAGCACCTCTGTGAATACCACAAGCAATCTCGTGTTGTAGCTAGTACGCGTGGTGAGATCAATGTTGCACTCCTCTTGCCTTTGGAGTTTAAGGAATAACTCCACTTGCCACTCATGATGTCAGAGCGAGCAGCATACTGGTCAATAGTTTGGGATCCATTCCTGCAGACCAAAGAGGCAGAGCGCGCAGTACACAAACCGTTGAAGGATGGCACCAAATGTTGACGGAAGCACAGGGATTGCTGGGATGTGAAGTAATGCATCACAGAGTATTGGGACAGGCCCCAGGATGCCTCACAACCCTCTCCGCTTTCCCACAACTCTTAGTGGCAGAAGAGAAAGAGATGCTCTGTGGGATAGCTTCCCAGAGTGCACCGCTCTGAATAGCACTGCAAGTGCCACAAGTATGAACACGCTATCGGGCAGGCAGATGACTGTGTGAACATGCAACAGCGGTTTTCCTTCAGCGCTCTGAGCGGTGCTGTAACTGCTGGTGCTGTAACTCTGCTATTGTAGACATACCTTAGGCCTGGGCTCCACTGTCAGGGGGTCAACCTAAGATATGCAACTTCAGCTACACGAATAGCGGAGCTGAAGTCGGCGTAGCTTAGGGCCACTTACCTGGCTGTCCACACGGCGGCCAGTTGACCACTGCTGCTCCCCCGTCGACTCCGCTTCCACCTCTTGCAGAGTTGGAATTCCAGAGTCGATGGGAAGCATGCTCAGGGATCGATTGATCGTGTTTACAGTAGACATCTCAGTAGATTGATTACTGTCTGCCGATCAGTGAAGACACTATCTACCCTAATAGGAGAGCTCCTCCCATTGGCATAGATACTCCACCTACCTGAGAGTCAGTGGCTATGTCAACAGGAGAAGTCTTCCCATCAGGGCCGGATTATGACATTCTGAGGCCCTAAGATATGTGCAAGTGCAAGAAGCACCATACCATTAAAAAAATACTTTATTATTTTCACAAAAAGAACATGAATATAAACATGAAAGCTTTATATTGGCATATATACAAAAGCAAAGTTATAAAAATAGAATAATAATCTAAAACACCTTGAAATATGTCTGCTTGCATTATAAAATAGCTTCAAATTAACATATTTTTGTCTATGATTTCTTAATTAGTAGATATGAAAACTTTATATCTACAGCAATACAAAAGCAGTTACTGTTATACAGACCAGCTTACTAAATGGAAGCAGTACAACCTGCATTATGTCTGAAGATCACATTAATTTTAACACTGAAATTTAAAACATTTTCTTTCATTATTTTTGGAGAGCTAAATCATTGATGATGTCCTCATATTATAAGCTACAGCGTTTGTCACTTTCGAAGCACAGAATCCAGATAGTTTTTCTTGCATCATTTTCTAGATAAACATATCTCTTCACTTCTCTATCCTCCGTCTCCCCCAGGACCACTAATTAGTCTCGAATAAACACCTCGGACACACAGAGTGACAAAAAGCTATATGCGCGAAAGAGAAAGAAAGAATTTACCAAAAAAAGACTGGTAATCTCTAGACAGGCATTGAGAAAGTGAGAAAAACTAGCCTATATTTAAGCAAATATAATGAATATTATAGGTTTCAATAGCCTATAAATCATATATGCACTGTGACGGAGTCAGACCAGAAGGATATAGGAGAGTGCTGGAAGGCAGGTATATCAGCCTCAGGATGTGCAGGTCCCTGTTCCCTGGATAGCCAAACAAAGGCTACTCCAGACCAATCAAGACACCTGGGGCCAATTAAGAACCTTCTAGAAAGGAGCAGAAACAGCTAGCCTAATTGGGACACCTGAAGCCAATCAGGGACTGGCTGAATCCAGATAAAAACCTCCCAGTTAGTCAGGTGGGCTGTGGGTGTCAGGAGCTGTGGAAGGAGGTTGTGCTGTTGGTGAGACTGAGTGGTGGACAACATATCATCCAGAAGGAAGGAGGCCCTGAGGTAAGGGTGAAGTGGAATTTAAGAAGCGGGGACTGCTGTGGGGAAGTAGCCCAGGGAATTGAATTGTGTTTTGTGGATAAAAGGTCATCCATCTTAGCTGATACTATTAGGGTCCCTGGGCTGGAGCCCGGAGTAGAGGGCGGGCCCGGGCTCCCCCACTTTTTCCACCTTCCATACTGGCCTGTGATGAAGGTAACTCACTAGGTGGTGACTCTTGCCAATTATACTGAGAAAGGGAGGTCACTCTGGGGCCTAGATGAGTTTCTGAGGCCCCTAAATCTGCCAGGAAGTGCAGGACCCACAAGTACAAACTTGGAGCTTTGTCACAGCACATAGTTTGAAATAACTTGTTCCCCAAGTATTTAGAATATTTTGATATATAGGTATCTCTTCCTTCAAGTTTCCCCAAACCCTCTATTTATCCTTTTGTCAACACTCTCTGATACTTACTGTGAAGGTTCCTGAAACTGATGGAGGGAAGCCAATACAAATTTATTCTCCTTACAATCCGCTTGACCCAAGTCCATAAGACGATCACCTGCAAACTCAATCATGCAATGCATGGATAGCATATGAAGCAGAAAGTGGCATGCACACTAAAATACACCATTGTAAATATATACAGATCAAAAGCAGAAAGAACATACTCACACTGAAGAAAACGAAAAAAAAAAAAACAGGAGTGAAGGCACTATATGACTGAGAGTGCTGGACTATAAACAAAAGATGGCAGCCTTCTGGCTCTTATTAGTCAAGGGGGACGCTATACATGATGTCACTCCTAGGATGAGTCCCATATGAGTATGAGCTTAGCAGGATTGCTTCATGACACTGCCCGCTCCAACCTCACATATTTCTCAGTTTTATCATTTATTTATTTATTCAAATGAGCTATGACGGCACAGTCAGAATTTTACCAGTAGTAGACGGCCAACAAAATGCTGCCTTAGGAAACTGATAGAAGACTTACTCGTAGAAATACTAATTTTACAAGTGCAATTATTGTTTTTTTCTCAGACCTGGCCTCCCGCCTGTCAATAATGAACAGTAAAGCTAGGGGAAGGGTATTTGTGTATCCAGATGTGTATACTTTGGTCATATTTGAACGAAAATGTCTGTATTTAGAGAGAATCTTCTTTTCCCCATATCTCCTTTATCATCCAATTTTGATTAAATTTGAAATGGAGTCAGTTTTTTCTTTTTTTAGAGCTTCTCTTATTGCAAGGCCCTAAACTGTAGATTAGTTAGCTTATGCCTTAATCTAGCTCTGCCTCCCATCAACACAATGTTGTCTTCTCCGGGGATTAGGTTGGTATAACTACGTCACTCAGTGGTGTGGATTTTCCACACCTGAGTGACGTAGTTCTATCAACGTAAGTTGGTAGTGTAGACAAAGCCTCTGTCTCAGTTACCGCTGACAGCTCTGTCTTCTCCTTGCAGGGCTGGGCTCTATCTGACTAGTGCTCAAAACGTCGGCCAGTTTTGTACCCCTGACAGAACTCACTGATGATTAGCCATGAGTTTCCACCTTCTGACTAAGGGTGCTGAGGGGGGAAGCAGGGATGGGGAGTAATGTATGTACATGCAGCAATGTCTGTCCTTAATGATGCCTTCCACACTAGCTTCAAAAACAGCTACTGACCATGGTTAACAACTTCCTGCTCTCCTTCCAGTGTGCTAAAATAGCAACTACTTCTTTGCAGTAACTCTATGTTGCCACCTTGTCTGGGAATGTTTCTATATCAACTCCGAGCAAGTAGAAACAGCAGTTGTAAGTGTATTTGGCTGAAAACCATGAAATAAGAAAAAGAAAAGGGGGTACACCTAGTTAAAGCATGATATGAAAGAGATTGGCAAAGATAATAATTTTACCCAAATACTGTGGTGATGAGAACTGTATAAATACTTAGGGCTTGTCTCCACTTACTGGGGGATCAATTGATCTACAGGGGTCGATGTAGTGGGTCTAGTGAAGACCCGCTAAATTGACTGCCAATCGCTCTCCGTTCAGCTCCGGTACAATACCGGAATGGGGAACATAAGGTAAGTTGATGGGAGAGTTTCTCCCATCAACCCAGCATGGTGTAGACACTGCAATAAGTTGACCTATGGTATGTCAATTCCAGCTATGTTATTCATGTAGGTGGCATAACTTAGGTTAACTTAGCCCCGTAGTGTAGACCAGTCTTTAGAGAGCTCTACCAAACTGTGTACTAGCCTTTTTCCAAATAATGGCATGATTTTTAATAAATATTTCTCTCTTCCCCACCCCCAGGCCCCAAGTCATCTTTGTAGCATCAAGTGTTACGAGTTTGTGATTTCTCTGAGGCTGGGACCACTTTGGGGTGCTGTAACTGTAATAACTAGTCACACAGACAGGTGAGAGACTTCTCTGCTGCAGGCATGATGTAAAATAACTGGGTCAGGTTTTAGTTGGGTTTTTGTGTAATATGATATAAACAACCCCAAGCTTTCCAGATGGAGTCACATACAAAGGGGAATCTTAGACCCACATTTCAAGGCAGTTTCTATACCCAAACAGTTTGCACAAAGGGGACCTTCCATTGGAAGTGTTTGCTGGAAAGTGGACTGACACAGAATATAACAACAGGCACACATAACCTGAAGGATCCTCAAGTAATGCTCATATTTCATGGATCAAATTCATCCCAAGTGCCATTGCACTAAAGTCAATGGAGTTTCACCAGCAATACATTTGGAACTAAGAGATTTCCGTCATAAAATGTAGTTCTGCTATGGAAGATGCCTCTGTAAGAATGACATCACGAGATTTCATAACTGTTGTTATTAGTATTTTTCTTCTTCTTTGTAATTCTGCAGCAACAGGAGCTGCTGTCATGGACTGGGACCGTGTTGTGCTAGGTGCTGTACAAACACAGACCAAAGGGACAGTCCCTGCCCAGAGAACTTACAGTCTCAGTAAGTAAATAATTGTTGTTCTCTCATTCTAGATAAAATTGCTTAGTTTTCACATAAATACCATTGCTATGGTTTTGTTTTTCAAGCTGCCAGCACTACAAATTCATGTTGGGAAATGAAAATCAAGCTGGATTTTTCCCTTGTGTATCACCATCATTAGTAATGATACTGCAAGCCAAATGTTGCCCTTACTTATTGCCTACACAATCCATTAGCCAATCAAGTATCTAGCTACTGTGGACAAGTCAAATAGTGCTGCCATATCACAAATCTAAACCTGCTAACTAATAAGTAACTGAAGCACAGAGCCCTGTTAATTGCACTTCCTGAGGACTTGATCCTGCTTCCATTGAAATCAATGGGTAAGTTCCTGTTGACTCCAGTTGGAGCGGGATCATGGTCTTAAACAGCTGTGCTTTTTCATTCCAGAGAGGCTGCAGTCAGTGTTAGCAGTTTGTAAAATGCTTTGGGATCCCTTGGGAGGAAAGATGTTATGTAGCTGTAAATTATCAACCTCAGTGCTACTTTCAAGGGACTTATTCTGTAAGGACTTGCACCCTTGTGTGGGCATGTTGGGTGATCACCTGAGGCACCAAAATTTGGGCCAATCTGATGTGGGGAGATGCAAAAGAACAGAAAAGTTAAAGCTCCATGTGGATGCTTGCTGAATATTGAGTGCATACTGGCAATGCTTACCATTGAATTCATCCACCCACACTTTCTGTCTGCTTCCAGTGGCTTGAAGGCTGTGCTCAGACATCTTGAAGGAGTCTATATGGGAAGCCTCCAAGCATCCCTGGGTGAATAAGAGAAACTGACAGACACTTGACAAATAAGTCAGTACGGGGGCAGCAGTGAACTGACTGAGCATCCTGGGGACTCTGGTACAGACAGAATGGCAGGAAAAGAAGAACAGGATTTGGGAGTGCCAAGGCTGCTGTCTAATTGGCAGCTGGCTGTGAACTTGCATAAGTGCAGCTTTTCCAAGGGCAAGTTGCTTGCAAAACTCCCTCACGGAGATTATTCTGTAGATTGGTACAAAGGTGTTACCTTCCGAGTACTACTTGCACTGAACAGGAAATGTGTGTGAAATGAGGTGGGTTCTGGGGAATATCATCCTTCTCTGGGGATGGGGTAATTCCTGACCTGAGGCTATTGTTTCAAAAATACCTAGCTGTAATCTCATGCATTTCAAAGGTAAACATTTTTTTCTCATCAGAAATATTTTTATGAGCCAGAGAAGGGAGGGGTAACTAGAGTCATGGGAATTCCTCCACAGTCTCCCACTCCGCAGTTCAGTTTCCTTCTCTTAACTGTTCCATCCTCCCCACATGGAACAAATGGGGGTTCAGTCCCAAACCCAGTGAACCCTGGAAGATGTGTGGTAAGCCCCCTGCTGTCTCTCCCTGTTAGCATGGCCCCATTGGCAGAACCCTGCACAGATACAAAATTTGAAACTGCATCCAATTTGCAATCCACAAACATGGTCCGTGGATACAAAGCAGGTATCCACAGATTTGCAGGGCTCTACCCATTGGCTGACACCATGTTGTGCAGTTGCAACTTTGAAGCAGCATTGACACCCAATCAGGCTGCCAAGAAATATTCAGGGTCACTAGGAGAGATACTGTTCCTTGGCTCTCTTCATCACCTCTGTGATAAGACTTAATTTCCATCACCTGTAAGGCAAAGGAGAGCACCCCAATTAGTCATGCTCCACATCTGGGAGGTGATTAACTAATTGCCTCATGGCCAGAGGAGGCTGACCTAAGCCTGATAAATAGACCGAGGGGAGCTCAGGGGGAGAGAAAGGGGTTTCCTTAGCATAGAAAAGCCCCAGGATAAGGTTTAACAGACGTGAAAGAACACTATAAGAGCAGGTTGGGCTCCTACAGGAAGAGCCCTGAGGTGGGGCCAAGACTTACACTGAAGCTAAAAGGATATTGAACTCCACAAGTGGCATCGAAGCAGCTTCCAACAGGCTCCCAGGAATGGAGGGAGCATGTCACACAGCTACGCCTGCCCCCTGGCTCAACCCCTCACTCCCCACCCCATTCCAGGATCTAGCAAATGGGGAAATAAAGGATATTGCCCTTAATCTCTGGCTCAGTTTCCTCATCGGTAAAAGGGGATAAGAATACACAAGTGCCTACCTCTCAGGGGTGTGGAAAGAATAATTGGTTAATCTTTAGCAAGAGCTCTATACCTACTACACGTTTTATTGTGAAATGTGTGAGCAGCATAATACAAAGAAATTCTATTTCGAGTCAAAGCGATGTTTTAGCTGAAGCCTTACAGTAAAGCAGCCACTCAAAAACAGCAATGGGGAATTCTGACTGCAATTTTAATATTGCAGGAAACGCAGAGTGGAGATGAGCAGCCATTGGTGGGATGCACAGTGTATGGAGCAGCCTGACACTTTCTTTGGGGAGACATTAGAACAGTTATTACCATCTAAGAGACTGTCAATGCTGGGGGAGGGGATTTTCCTCTAAAGACTCTCTAGAATATAAAGGGAAAAGCAGAGAGGTTGTTAAAATGAAAGTCTTATTTAATACTTTACTTTTCAAATGTTTTAACTTTTTCCTTCTTTTTCTGTATCTTTAATAAAAGATTAAAAGAATGAGTAATGGTATTTGCCATGTTATGAAGTACCCTGAGGTGTCTGTAAGCCAAACCCCGAATGTTCTTCAAAACTGTTCAGCGTGAGACAGTTACAGGTCATGTTAACACCTTTGACTCTTTGGGCCCCTTTAGTCCATCTAAACTAGTGCAACAGTCCTTATAATAGAATATAAGTGATGGCTAGGTTTGCCTTAGCACCATGCACAGGGCTGAATTTCACCCCATTGTGTTACTTAATCCTGCCTTGAATGCAGGGACCTGGACTAGAAGACATCTCAAGGTCCCTTCCAGTCCTGCAGTTCTATGAGTCTATCCAAGAAGAGTGTGGCCCCATATGGTTCACTAGTCAGCACTGATGTGGTTCACACCTTTCCTGCTACATAAATAGCAATATTTACACCATGCAAAAATAAAAAGAGTAGGTGAGGTGCTCAAGTAGCCTGAAAGCCAAAGAACTCTACCTATCCCATAATTAAATTTAAAAATAGTTGCAATCACACCTCCACACTGAAAGTAAAGCAAAGAAATTCAAAGAAATCTGAATAACAGTGGATTGGCTCTTCTCACCCTTCTTTCTGCTGACTCCCACATCCGTGTCAAAGCTATGACTGCGTGACATCCAAGGTTTAAGTACATGCTTGCTCAGATCTAATTACAAACTCTGTTACTGCTGGTTGGACATTTGTGCTACCTAAGGCTGCAAGAGAAAAGCTGCTTTTTTAAACCTGTTGTTTATAATGAAAAGTGAAAATACCCAGAATGGTCCCTGAGGAGGAACATCTCCATGGTGGAAACCAAGACAAGAAAAACTTCCAAAAAAACACATTCCAGACAGCCGAGCATTTCTCTAGGCCCTGATAAAATAAAGTCCAGTTATTATAATGGGTGCTACGCAAATCTCCTGTGGGAAGTTCTGATGCTTCTGAGGCAGCACAGGACTGGAAAGCCAGCAAACCCTGACTTCTAATCCTGTTCCTGTTCCTGACTCTGGGCCTCATTTTCACAAGTGTGAGGCAACCACAACCCCAAGTGAAATCAGTAGGAGCTGCAGGTGCTTGACACTACTGAAAAACAGGCCTTTGATGTCTGGGTGGCCTTTGGCAAGTCGCTGTATGTCCCAGTCTGGAGATATTAGTATAGTACTTTGAACATGAAAAATGCTACACAACTGTAATTATCTCTCCTCTGCTGTGTTAAACCTGAAACTGGACTTTGAGAGCTACGTGTCATTCATTCATTCTTATTTGGCTGGATATCAAACAAATGAAGAAATCATGCTAGCCACGGCCAATGTCTTGTGATGAAAATATCCAAATGGCTGAGACCAGACTCCCTTTTGGTGCCCACAATCACATAGTTAGGAAAGGAAGTTTTCAGATTTGCAGCCACACATCCAGGATGTGGGAGAAAATTTTGTGTGCACAAAGTGCAGTTACAGAATGGAGGCCACTCCCCTGAAAATATGTCCTTCTGCATTTGTTTAATCTCAGAATATCAAGATCAATGTTATCAATAAACTATTTTTCCCCCATTCAGGTATAGTTTTTTAATTGAACAAATCCACTACAAATCCCCTTGTCCTTAAACTGTAATTCAATTTTTATTTTTCCAAATAAAAATGCTGACATCTGTTTTAAACAACAGTGTCTCAGCCAAGTAGAAATTAAAATCTATCTTGGGGCCACGCAGTGCTCTTGACCTGAGTGCAGAACTCCCAAACAGGCCCTCAGGAATGGATACTGTTAAAATGACTAACATTTCAACTGCTTCTCAGTTTCAAAGTTCACTTGAGGATTCTATTCTTTGCAACACTTAAAATGTTTCTTTCTCACTGTTTAAAACCCCTTAGAAACCTGAAATGAAAATGTGTCTTCTTTATTGAGTGTTGTTTCCATTGTAGGCACGTGCTGCTTTGTTGCTTAAGAGGATTTGGTTGTTGGAACTGGTTTATTTTTGAAAAGAAGGCTGGTGGAAACAGTGAAATATTTTATTTTGTGTGTGTAAAATACATAAATTAGATGACCCTACCAACAAATAATGGGGGAATATGAAGGGGATAAGGCTGGAAGGTAAATTGTAAGTCTGCTAACCTTGTGTGTCCCTTTTAAACGATAGTTGCAATAGGTATGGAAATACATCATAGCACCAAAGGTGCAATAAATGCTTTGCAGGCAAGGGAGAAGATAGTCCTTGCTCTGAGGAGTTTGCAGTTTAAGGCCGGGTCTACACTTACAAGCTTACAGTAGCACATCTGTATTGATACAGTTGCAGTGCACTAAGAGCAGTCATGTAGCCCCATTATGCTGATGGGAGAGAAATCTCCTGTCAACATAATAAAACCAATTCAACGAGCAAAAGTAGCTATGTCAGTGGGAGAGCATCTCCCACCAATACAGTGCAGTGCACACAAGCCCTTACGCCGGCAAAACGTATATCACTCAGGGGGATGTCTTTTCACACTCCTGAGCGACAGAAGTTTTGCTGACATAAGTGCTATTGTAGACATGGTCTAAGGGTGTTATCCTCTGAAGATTTAAGCTTTCATATTTTAAGCACTGCAAGTAGTTCTATTCATTTCAGTGGGACTACTTACAATGCACAAAGTTTAATGTTGTTGCCAAATTTTGTGATTTTATGAGGCTCTTAATAGTGGGTGTTTTTCTTAAAGCACCAGCTGATGGAGTCATGTGATTGTGAGAATTTCAGCTATCATTTCAAAATAGAAAGTTAGTATCTAGCCCTCTTGGTTGCAGAGAAAAATTTGAAAACATGAACTGTAAAGGCACAAAAGAAACAAAAACAAAAACCCAGAAGGCAAATTTTAAAAAGCCCCACATTTAATATTTTTAAATCTCATGATTTTTAAGCCACTCTCATGATTTTTTGGGCTCTGATTCATAATTTTTGAAGGCTTGGCATTGATAATGCTGAGTTATGCACATGAGTAAGTCTTTGCAGGATCTAAATGAACAACTCTGATTCAGCTAGGAGCTCTGCATGGGTGGATCCTGTACTTACATGGAGCTCACTATAGAGGTCTAATCAGACTACATAGGTTGATGAATGTTGGATGGTATATGACAATCATAACTGAGTGATGCTGAGTGAGCCTATACAGGAAGGATCAGCTCCACCTAAACCAAAGTGGATCCAGACTGCTGGCACTTAACATTAAAAAGGTTGCAGAGCAGTTTTTAAACTAAGAGATGGGGGAAAGCCAATTGCTGAAGAGGAGCTCAAGGATCGGACAGAGACTTCTCTTAGAGGAGAGTCTATTGATTGAGATTCTCTAGGTTTTAATCAGGAGGAGAGGATGGAAGACGATAAAGTATGGGCCAGATCAGATGAGAAACAGTCACTTAAAAAAGAATCTGACACATCAGAAAAGGGCAGACAAATAAACAGTGACAAGTTTTTAAAGTGCTTGTACACAAATGCTAGAAGTCTAAATAATAAGATGGGTGAACTAGAGTGCCTCGTGTTAAAGGAGGATATTGATATAATAGGCATCACAGAAAACTGGTGGAGTGAGGACAATGAACAGGACACAATCATTCCAGGATACAAAATATATCAGAAGGGCAGAACAGGTCGTGGGGAGAGGGAGGAGTGACGCTGTATGTGAAAGAAAATACAGAATCATATGAAGTACAAATCTTAAATGAATCTACATGTTACATAGAATCTCTATGGATAGTAATTCCATGCTCTAATAAGAATATAACAGTAGGGATCTATTATCAACCACCTGACCAGGACAGTGATAGTGACTATGAAATGCTAAGGAAGATTAGAGAGGCTATCAAAATAAAGAACTCAATAATAGTGGGGGATTTCAATTATCCCCATATTGACTGGGTACATGTCACCTGAGGAGAAAATGCAGAGACAAAATTTCTTGATACTTTAAATGACTGCTTCAGGGAGCAGCTGGTACAGGAACCCACAAGGGGAGAGGCAACTCTTAATTTAGTCCTGAGTGGAGCGCCAGATCAGGTCCAAGAGGTAACTATAACAGGACCACTTGGGAATAGTGACCATAATATAATAACATTTAACATTCCTGTGGTGGGAAGAACACCTCAGCAGCCCAACACTGTGGCATTAATTTCAGAAAAGGGAACTGTGCAAAAATAAGGAGGTTAGTTAAACAGAAATTAAAAGGTACAGTGAATACAGTGAAATCACTGCAAGCTGCATAGACATTTTTCAAAGACACCATAATAGAGGTCCAACTTAAATGTATACCCCAAATTAGAAAACACACCAAAAGAACAAAAAAAGAGTCACCTCAGTTTAACAACCATGTAAAAGAAAGATAAAAAGACATTTTTTAAAAAGTGGAAGTCACATTCAAGTGAGGTAAATAGAAAGTCGCATAAACACTGCCAAATTAAGTGTAAAAATGTAATAAGAAAAGCCAAAAAGGAGTTTGAAGAACAGCTAGCCAAAAACTCAAAAGGTAACAACAAAATTTTTTTTAAGTACATCAGAAGCAGGAAGCCTGCTGAACAACCAGTGGGGCCCCTGGACAATCGAGATATGAAAGGAGCACTTAAAGACAATAAAGTCATTGCGGAGAAACGAAATTAATTCTTTGCTTCAGCCTTTGCGGCTGAGAACATTAGGGAGATTCCCAAACCTGATCCATCCTTTGTAGGTGACAAATCTGAGGAATTGTTACAGATTGAAGTGTCATTAGAGGAGGTTTTGGAATTAATTGATAACCTTAACAGTAACAAGTTACCGGGACCTTCCAGAGCTGTGTCAAAAACTGAGGCAGCTTTTCTGGCCTCAGTGACGTATCGGCACAGCTCTGAAGCAGAAGACATAACTACTGAGGCTCCTGGACTGGCTGGATTTAAATAAGCTTTTATCAAATGCTCCATACTCAGAAGAAAACATTTTTAATAAATAACAATCCCATAGTTGCTCTTTTTTCGGCCATACATGGTCGTAGCTGCAGTTTGGTTTGCTAATGTGTTTATGTTCCTCTGCTTTTTTAAGAAAGGAGGCAGTGCTGTTCAGAGATTATTGCAGAGGACTGGGAGTTAGGAATATGTTCTCGGCTGTGCCACTGTCTCCCTGTATATCCTTGGGCAAATCATTTAGAGGCTAATCCATCCCCTGCCCTACCCTCTTGGTTCAGAAGGCTTTGGATGCAGTGGCATTAGTGTAGTTCTGCTGTAGGTCAGGAGGAAATGTTGAGAAACATGTGCAAGGATTCTGAATCCCCTGCACCATAGCCGTGCTGCAGAGTCATGCACCCTAGCACAAACGGGATTTCAGAAATGGTGTAGCAAAGAGATCTGTGGATCTCTAACTATGGGGATCAAAGGTGGTCAAATGCCCTTAATATGGGGAGGTCACAGCAGCTTGTATGGCTGGCTGTAAAGTAAGCCAGTGGTGGTCACTGTTATGATCTGCCTCTGGGGAAGGTTTCTATCCCACCATCAAATCCCCATGTCCTTCATGTCTCTATCCCTTGGTTTCCCCAACTGCAGAATGGGTTGCATTATAATAATCCCTACATACCTACAATGATGCATTAATTGTCTGTAAAGTTGTTTGAGATGAAAGCCAGTGTAGAAGTACAAATGGTCATATTGTGTCATCAATTTTTAAAGCTACATCTGCCAGTGAAAGTGGTTGGGGGGGTAGGTGTGAGTGGGATTGGGGATCCCTAGTGCACAGTTCTGTTTGAGGCGGGGGGGGGGGAGCGGGAAAGGGACACAGAGGCACTGAGACAGAAAGAGTTTGTACATGCATTCTACCAGAGCTGTGAGGTTTGGGGACTAGCCTTGTGCCCTTCTCCAGAAAGAGATAAACTGCACCTTCCACTGAACACTGCAGGAGGCATAGCAATCCAGTCTGTGGAGTGGTACTGAGGATCTGCAATTCCTATAGACTTCATCAGGAGATCTGAGTGCTCAGCATCTCAGGATCTGGCCCAAAGAGATTAGGAAAGATCACAAAGAATGAGCACATCCAAAAGCAACTTGTTCAGAGGTAAAAAGATCCTCAAAATTGGCCTATCCTCCTACTACAAGTATGAGATAAATTTCAAGGGGATACTACATGTTTGTCCACACTGGCACCATGCCAATAGTCCAGTACAGACAAAGGGTGTATGTCACTCTGGAAGAGGAAATAACCATGCTAGCAAAAATTATTTTGTTGGTGGGAAGCAAAATTAAGTATGGACACACACCAGGCTGTGTTGACTTTTGCTGAAGAAGACTTTTGCTGGTAAATCTTTGTTGCATGGATAAGAACTCAGATTATGTATGCTACACTTGTTGACTTTTGGAAGGATGGTATTCTTATCAGGCAGCCCATCTCTTTAGAAGTGCCCATGAAACTGTGAGTTGTCCTTTCAAGGAAATAGAATGCTCCAGTGATGAGAAGAACTTAAAGATATGTTCCTCCCAGGCACAGCAGAGAAGTTCTTCAGTTAACCTCTTCCTCCAAAGCAGGGCTATGAAATGTCAAGTCCATAAACAAGAAGAAACATCTGCATAATTAAGTCCTTGTGAGGGAAATGGCATGCATTTCTAAATGCAGAAAAGGTCAGTAAATAATAAATCTGCTAACTCACTATCAACGTATCATGTTTTTTTCAGAACCCACAGCTGTGGATATGAGAAAATATTTTACGTGAATTTCCTGCTGGTGAAAAGTGCAGGGTTAACAGCCTAGATAATGAAGTTGTCTTTGTATGCGCAGAACAGTAGAGCATGGGCAACAGCTCTTCACCATGCCACGCCACCACTACACCTTAACATTGCCCTAGAGGGACCAACTGTAAGGGAAGCCCCTCCAGACTGTGCAAAGACCACCGACAGAATTTAGCATCAGAAAGTCTACCCAGAAGAGGTTTGCGGTGGCACAGACCACTGAGAGGCCCACGGTTGTAGCGAATACATTCCCCAAACCATGCTGGCTAGGGAGTGGACATGGCCAGACCAGCTGTTGTATGCATGAATTCAGGGCATTTCTTGCACTGTCTCCACTGGCAGGAACTCACTTCACAACGTCATGCTGCTTTCCCTCAGTGGAACTCCCAAAGAAAGGCAGCATTGCCATCCCCAAAGGTGAACGTCCACTGAGGTGAAATGTCTGGCTCTGCCTCCTGAAGAATCAGTTTGTCCATTGATAGACGGGGTGAATCAAACCTAAGGCTACAAACAATTGCCAAATGCAGTGGCATATTTTCTAATGCAAACACCTTCCCCTAAGGACTGACTTGGATTGAAACCACCAGCTGATTTCTTGTGGGCCACCAAATAATGTCTCTCCAATGGGATTTTTGAAAAAGACCACCAGTTCTGGGTGCTCTATTGTTGGGTGCCCGACATGAGGCAACAGGGGCATGATGATAAGTCTTGAGCATCCCCGATTCCAGCATAAATCAATGGGACCAGCAAGGGCTGAGCACTTCTGATAACTCTGCCCTCCATTTGCTCTAAAGGGTTACACTTAGACAATGCAAAGCTGCCACACATCCTGCAGGATACTATGCAGTGCTACATGTACTGCTGAGTCTCTCACAGACAGTAACTACATCTTGGCTAAATGACAACAGCCTTGATAAAAAAAAAACAATTGATACCTTATTTAACTAATGGTAATAATGTATCCCACAACCTCAGTTCTCACTGCAATGCTACATGATGCTATAGCTGGACAACCCAGAAACAGAGCCATTAAAAAATCAGCGGCCACTTTTGAAAATGCTGTTCCTAATTTAAGCAGTTTGCAACTCACATTGTGTAACAAGACCAGATTCTGAAGCCAATGGGACTATTTGTATGATAAAGTGCTACTCATTGAGAGCAAGTATATCAAAAAATGGCCCAAGTACTTGACTGATTTATACAGTATTGTCATCATCTTTCAAATCTATAGAGGATTGTTGATCATTAAACTTCACTGGTTTAGTTTTTTTCTGTAATTCACAATTTTAAGATCTGTTCTTCCACTTTGTTAGAAAGTACAGACTATTCCCCCTAGTAAGCCAACATATTTAATTTAATATTTCAACAGCATTTTTGGTTAACACATTTCTTTTGTGTGCCAAGTACTACATTTTTTTCACTTCCCACACAATCAGGACAAGCTGGATAACTCCTGCTGTGTCCAAGGCTGATTTGGCTATCTTTAAACTCTGCTAATTATAGTAAAGAATACAGCAGCTCTATTTTTATTCTATTCTAAAACATTACAGACGAATTCTTAACAAATAGATCTATTTTGGTGAACTACTATTTAATTATATATAAAGTTATTTCTTTCTTCTTCTCCTTCCTCCCCCACCCCCTCAGCCCCAACTCCTGCCATAATGCTAAGGGATTCATGTGAGTGCAAGGATCTATTTGTGCAGTTCCAATTGCAGAATCAAGGCCTAAAAATGTACATTCTGACAGAATCTCAGTTATCATAATGTCACTGGTCAGGGACAGGGAAAGAGGGAGAATAACAGTGCTGAGCTTTTATAAAATTTGATGGGCAAAAATTGCTGTCAAATCCCTGCTTTAAAGTGATTTTTTTTCTTTAACCAATTTTTGGAAATGCTAAAGTAAACCACTAAGCAAAGTTTACTAGCATTAAATGTGTTTGCAGTCAGACTTTAAGGTATTTAGGATTTTAAAAATATGAGGTAGCTAAAAAGGGACAAGGTCAAAACGTACATTGCTTTTTGTTAATTTGGGGATAAAGTGTTAAGAGATTCAAGATGCTAAACTTTTACTGTTTATTCCACATCCAGAGCACCTTTTTCTATAGATACTCCATCAGTACTGCTCTGCATCCTCTCAACTGAGACAAATCTTTCTTGGTTTGTTCTCAATGGGAGTTTTGTCATTGATTCAACAGGACTGGGATTTGCACTCTGAAAATAGAGTGAACATGACAAAATATGTACCTGCAGAGTATCAGATATGTGATTTCGCCCACTGATTTCATTCTCTTTTCCTTATAGCTGTTCTTACTGAGATGTTCTTTTGGGCATCTGAACTTTGAGGTCAACAAACTGTTGCACAAGTTACTTATCTTCTCCTTTTCCTGCAACTGGATTATGTAATATGAACAAGTACAACTCAGATAACAGGACAAAAATGCCTATTATCTTTCGCTGTTTTATGGGCTATAGGGGCTAATAAAATGATGTTGCACACCAAGCTCAACAGTATAGGTCCAATAGTAAAACTCGTCCTGCATTCAGACTTGTATTGCAGTGAACAAAGGCATTATTAAGCAGATGGCTAAGAGAAAGTTAAAAATGGATACACTATATGCTCGATTAGTGTCTAACTTGATGACATCTCAATTCAATTTAGCAACTGTACCCCATTCCTATGGACCATGCTCCTACATTCCTACAATGATAAGCACCGTCCACTTGTTTGGCTTTCCCATTAAAAAAGCAGGGTGTTCTTTTTTAATGAATAATAATAGTTAAATGTTGACCTGTACAAAACATGACATAAGGATAGTCTGTGACCCAAAAAGCTTACAAACTATGGCCCCAATTCTAGGAACACTGAGGCAAGCGAATACATTTAAGTACATCATTAATCTAATTGATTGTGATGAAACTACTCCTGTGCATAAATGCTTGTAAGATCAGGGCTCAGAGACAGAAGCAGAGAAGACAGGGTACTTAGAGGACTGAGTACATCTCCTCCTTGCTCCTATGTTATTGACATCTCAGATCATTAAAACTTGAACTAATATAAATATAAAATCCCATGCCGTTTTGCATGTCCTTTATTTCGCCCAGTGGCAAACATCAAGTCACTCTCATTTTTGTGTTCAGGCACATTGGAATGTATTAAAACAAATCTATTAATTTTAGGTTTCATGAAACCTTATATACAGTCTAATTAGCCTCTGGGTTACTAGATGAGTACTAAGTTTGCACACACAAATCATTGGCAGGTAGATATACACAGCTAGTTCCTGAGAACCTTATTCACAGGACTCATCCCATTAGCTATGTTCAGACCTTGTGTAAGATGAAGTCAAGGGAGTGGCACCTGCTTACCCCAGTTCTGAATTTCGCTCATTGGCATATATGGAACTAGTGATATGAGTAAGTGAAGCAGGCTACACCCTTGTTGTACTGATTATAGGCCTGATCCTGAAGAAACGTTCACATGTAGCTTTTCTGTTAAGTGGGTAGTCCCATTGAAGTCAGTGGGATTAGTCGTTCATGGGTTTACACATGCATTTACTCCCCTGGTGTAGTTAGCAATGTAAGCATCAACATGTTTTTATCTCTACATCAAAATTCATGTAGGTGTAAAGCTTTGCCAGACACTGATAGAATATCAGAGCATGAGCCTAAATGCTATTAAATTCTGCACTCTGTGTAGGTGTGTAACTACTAATTGTAGCGTGGCAACAGGTTGAAGTGGCTATTCTATTCTAACCTGCTACTAAAAAGTATTCCTTGGGGGCTGAAATGTGTTACCCTGGCTTTTGGGTCAAAGGTGATTGAAGAAAATGATAGGGGCTATTTCCGAGTTAAATGAGGTTGGAAGGAATGCTGTCCCTCCTGAACTGTCCTTGATGCCTTAGTCCTTGTGAGCTGGTATGGGAGTGAAATTAGTTAAGTGTGGCCCTCTGTCATTAGCATGAGCAGCACATTTCGTTAGGGTGTACACCCAGGGAAGGCTGTGTCTCCTCAAACATCCTGGGCCCGCCCCCATCCCGCCCTCTCAGAGCCCCCTCCCCATCCAATCCCTCCCCATTCCTTGTCCCCTGATTGCCCCCTCCGGAGATGCACCCATGTTAACTGCGCCCCCCAGGACCCCACCCCATCTAAACCCCCCTGCTCCTTGTCCCCTGACCGCCTCCTCCCAGAGACCCCTTCCCAATTACCCCTCAGGACCTCAACCCCGCTATCCTCTGACTGCCCTGACCCCTAACTACACCCATGTTGCCTGACACGCCCCCTGGGACTCCTATGCCCTATCCAACACCCCTGTTCCCCATCCCCTGACCAACCCCCCAAGACTCTCTGGCCCTTATCCAACCCCCCAGCCCAGATACAGCCCCCTCACATCGCCATTCAGAGCCAGACATGCTACCGCAATGACCCCTTGGAGCGTGCTGGGTGTCTGGCCCAGAGCCAGACTCGCCGTCGCGCAGCCCTGCCCCCCCAGAGTGCTGCTCATGCAGCGCACTGAGACTGTGGGGGAGGGGAACAGCAGGGCATGTGGAAGGAGCAGCCTCCCCAGCCAGAGCCCAGGGGTCGCCAGCCCACCCTGCACTAGGGTGTGCATGGGCACACCCGGCACACCCTGTGCGCATACCTGCGCCCTCTGTTAAGTGCTCAGAGAAGGATCCATATCAAGTCTGATCTCCTGCCAAGTCCTAAGAACACAGCCAACCTGGTATGATTGGGAAAAGAGCATTGGTAGCATTTGGCAGCTGAGAGGGGGCACTGCTAGAGGAGCAGGGGAAGGGTTGGAGACAGTTTCTTTAGATGGGAATGGGTGAGTTGCTTTGCCTTTGGAGACGGTCTTGAGGAATTTGTAGCTACCTGAGGGGTGTTAATCAGGGCACTTATCACTAGGGTTAGGTAAGGTTACATGTATTTTTTCTTTTAGCAACTGAATGGTTGTAACAGGCATACCCTTTAAGGGTAGTAGAGACTACAGGGTCAATCACCCCCTGTTTGATGGCATGACCCTTTAAGGTTTCTAAACTTGTGGGGCCGATGAAGACTGAGGGGACAACAGAGGCTAGTGTTAAGAAAGAGGAAGTGGTCACAGGGAATAGCTAGTGTTTGGAGAAAACACAGACTATTGGCTATTTAAAGGCTAGGGACCAGGAACTTTGTAGTGTAGGGTGGGGCAAGGCTCCCCTCTTCTCCAGCAACCAGGATAAGCACCACAAAAGAGGACAGTATATAGTCTGCCTCTTCCCTCATAACAGGGAAGGGCTGCTCTCCTAGGTCATGGTCTAAGGCCTGCATTTCCAAAGGTATTTAGGTTCCTAAATTAGAAGCCTAAATAGTTTTAGGCATCTAGGTCTAAATAAAAAGAGGCCAGCTGGGAAAAGTTGATCATTCTAGGGCTGTACTTGGTCTGAATCCACACAGCCGCAAGAAGGGCAATGGGACTTTGTATGGAGAGGACTGAAAGGAGATAGGGTCAGATATAGGTATCAAGTATCAACCCTGCGTTGCATAAGAGAAAATGAAGATTTCCTGGAATGACATCAGGATATGCTTCAATGGGCACAACATTCTGAAGAATCAGAGCAGGCTGCACAGCGGGGACAGAAGAAGGGTGAAGAAATATGGCAGCATGTGACCTCCAGAAGAAGAAAGAGGAGCGTCCATGTACCAGCAATGCAGACACAGGTGAGCAACCGTTTTCATGTTATCTCCACAGATACTTATGCGGAGAGTGGTATAGATGATGTATGTATCTGAGGGAAGAGAGCAAAAGCAATTGGAAGACATGAGATGCACTGTCCTAGGGATGGGGGTTCCATGACCACCACTCCAAGCAGAAGGAGGCACGTGGTGGTGGTCGCGGACTCCCTCCTCAAGGGGACTGAGTCACCTATCTGCCACCCTGATCAGGAAAACCAAGAAGTGCGCTGCTTGTCAGGAGCTAGGATTCATGATGTGACTGAGAGACTGCCGAGACTCATCAAGCCCTCAGATCACTACCCCTTCCTGGTTCTCCACATGGGCACCAATGATACCTTGTCAAAATGACTTTGAGTGTATCATTGCAGACTCTGAGTGTATCACTGTAGACTACGTGGCTCTGGGAAGAAGGATAAAGGAGCTTTAGGTGCAAGTGGTGTTCTTGTCCATCCACCCTGTGGCTGGAAAAGACCTGAGTAGAGACTGTTGAATCGTGGAAGTCAATGAATGGCTACGCAGGTGATGTCGGAGAGAAGGCTTTGGATTCTTTGACCTTGGGATGGTGTTCCAAGAAGAAGGGGTGCTAGGCAGAGATGAGCTCCACCTAATGAAGAGAAGGAAGAGCATCCTTGCAAGTAGGCTGGCTAACCTAGTGAGGAGGTTCACCGGGGGGAAGGAGACCAAACCACAAGCTAAGTGGGAAATTGGGATACTGGGAGGAAGCACGAGCAGGAGAGCGCAAGAGGGGAGGGTTCCTGCTCCATACTGAGACAGCAGTTACAGCCTTGAGCAGGTCCTCAAGGAATACATTCTGAAGCACTTAAAGGTGAGGAAAGTGATCAGGAACAGTCAGCATGGATTTACCAAGGGCACTTAGGACAGAAGAATCCCATGCACTGCTACAGATTAGGGACTGAATGGCTAGGCAGCAGTTCTGCAGAAAAGGACCTATAGGTTACAGTGGATGAGAAGCTTGATATGAGTCAACAGTGTGCCCTTGTTGCCAAGAAGGCTAACGGCATTTTGGGTTGTATAAGTAGGGGCATTTCCAGCAGATCCACGGATGTGATCATTCCCCTTTATTCGGCATTGGTGCAGCCTAATCTGGAGTACAGTGTCCAGTTTTGGGCCCCACACTACAAGAAGGATGTAGATAAATTGGAAAGAGTCCAGAGGAGGGCAACACAAATTATTAGGGGTCTGGAGCACATGAGTTACAAGGAGAGACTGAAGGAACTGGGATTGTTTAGTCTGCAGAAGAGAAGAATGAGGGGGGATTTGATAGCTGCTTTCAGTTACCTGAAACGGGGTTCCAAAGAGGTTGGATCTAAACTGTTCTCAGTGGTACCGGATGACAGAACAGGGAGTAATGGTCTCGGGTTGCAGAGGGGGAGGTTTAGGTTGGATTAAGAAAAACTTTTTCACAAGAAGGGTAGTGAAGCATTGGAATGGGTTACCTAGAGAGGTGGTGGAATCTCCTTCCTTAGAGGTTTTTAAGGTCAGGCTTGACAAAGCCCTGGCTGGGATGATTTAGTTGGGGTTGGTCCTGCTTTGAGAAGGGGGTTGGACTAGATGACCTCCTGAGGTCCCTTCCAACCCTGATATTCTATGATTCTGTGATAGGTTGGAGCATAATGCCTGAAATGCAAGGGCAGAGAGTTTGAACTTGTTGCACAGGGCAATGAGGAGCCAGCTGGAGGATGTGGTCAGAACTAGGGTGAGAGATAATTTTGGCAGGAGCATTTTATACAGATTTAAGGGGACTGATGTATCTAGAGAAGACCAGAGAAGAGGAGGATAAACAGGATGTGGCCATGGACTGGGTGTAAGGGAAGGAAGAGTGGGAGGAGTTGATGTCTAGTTTATGGGCCTGAGTGACAGGTATGATGTGGGTGAAGAAACTATAAAGGGGGTAGTGGAGAGAGATAACAAGATAAAATTAATCTGATTCTGTAGTGTGTTGTTGCTATTTTGTGCCATACCAGCAGCCCTAAATCTGACTCCCTAGCTGTATAAGGGACATCTGTAATCCATCTGACAATGCCAGAAGCAGCAAACACCAGTGGTTAGAGCAGTGCTCCTGATCTACTCTCTTCTCAGCTGCGCCACTAAGAAGTGTCACTTGACTTTAGCCTTTTTGTATCTTACCAGTTTTATTTCAGTACAGTAGGGTAATAAAACTTACCTACCTCACAGGGGTGTCAAGACTTAATTTAGTTAATGTGTAAGATTTCTGGATGGAAGTTGTTATAGCAATGCAAATTACAGCTATTGCTTTCAGTAGTCAATATTATTCTAAATGCCTCAGAAAAATGCATAGAAAGTAAACCTTTCTTTGCAAAACACTTTGAAAATGTCTTTAAAATTATTATACTGTAAAAAATTGAGTAGTGCTTATGTCCCTTTATTGGCACAATTGGAACTGTTCAGCTAAGGCTATGTACACCTGACAGATTAAGTTGGTGTCAATTATGTATCTCATGGGTGTGAATAAGCCACATCCCTGAGCAACATAAGTTACACCGACCAAAGCACGGTGTGGACAGTGCTCTGTCAGCAGGAGAGCTTCTCTTGCTGACATAACTACCACTGCTTACTGGGGCTGGAGTAATTAAGTCGACGGGAAGAGAGCTCTCTCCTGTCGGCTTAGAACATCTGCACTAGCAGCGCTACTGTGAGGCAGCTACATCGGTGCAGGTGCACTGCGGTAAGCTCTGTAGTGCAGCCATATCCTGGGTGTCATTGGCCCTAGGATGTGAGTAGTGTTAACAAAAAGTTTCTATTAGCAAGAGCTAAGGGTTTGTGCTATTAGAGAAACGGGAACTGAGTCTTCGCCCAGCTTTCACCATAACGCTCTGAGGGCATGGTTACACTTACAAGATTATAGCGCTATTGGTTATAGCAGTCCCCTTATACAGTAATATGTATAGCGCTATTGTATGTCCACACTCAGATGCGCCAGCGGTATAGCATGGCCACATTTGGGGCACTTAATGCGGCATTAAGAGCAGCGCATTAGGGCAGGTATCCCAGCATTCAGCTGGGTGCAACGTGCTTTTTAAACGAGGGGGGTGAGGGGGGACGCGTTTTGTGTATGTGGAGGGAGAGAGACAGTGATTTTTCCGTTCTTCTGAAAGCCTGTCAGCGAGCCTCCGTTCACAGAAGGCTTTGTTTTCACACAGGCTCCCTCCTTAAACATTTGCATTGCTTATCTGCCGAATTAAGAGAGAAACTCTAAAGAGGTACTTCCGCATTCCTCCAGCCAAGTTCAAAAGAAAGGGAAGAGACGTCAATTGCCTTAAATGGCTCTAGGTATCTCAAGAGATCACTTGTAGCGCAGTGGGTGTCCACATTCTTGCTGTAGTGCTACAGCAGCTGCGCTACAGCCCTTATTCCCCATGCGGAGGTGGATTACCAGGAGCGCTATAACTCCGCGGTTATAGCGCTCTACGTGCCTTGCCAGTGTGGACGGGGAGGAGGTTATAGTGCTCGTGGGGGCTTTATAGCGCTATAAAGCGCCAGTGTAACCAAGCCCTGAGACACCATGAGGTGCAGCATAAGTGACAAAAGAGGCAATGGATTTATTATAATGTTATCATAGGCACATGTACAGCCCTTACCTGGCTACGCTGGAAAGTTGAAGGGCTGAGGTTTCCTCTCAGCTTGCACCCATAAGCTCCTCCTTCTGGCATTTTATCTCTGTAATTTAAACAAACAAACAAACAACAAAAACAAACAAGACTGATTTCCTATGCATTTTTTATTAAAAACTGGGGGGAATAGTATATTTACCACTGTAACTCAATCCCAATAATGATGGATCTCAAGAACTGTGTCCATGACTGCATGTTTGGATGGGACCCGTATCACTTTCATCGCTGCACTCCAGAAGTCTTAAGATCCTGGAGGCAGTTCCAAGTATGTTTGAACTCCTCCACAAATCTGAATCTCAGCCAAAACCCCTGGGATTTGGTGTGGTGCTTGCTACAGTTAAGTTGAATATAATTACTATAAAAATGAACAAAAGTGAACCTTTCTTCACAATTTGCTGAGTACTGTTGATATGTTTGGCATCATCAGAGGCAGAGAGGACGATGTGGTGCCAGTTGTGTGGCACCCTAAAACACATGGTGGGGTGTCTGGTTCTATTACCATAGTGGAAGCCTTACAATAGAGAAGATTCTGCCCCATGAATGTACTGGGTGCATTGTGGGGGCCCCAGTCTGGTTAGGATGTTTGGCACCCTTTGACACATAGAGGGGCCATGCTCCCCCTTGCATGACTGTTATCCTCAGACCAGGAAAAAGACATTTGGGGTCCCAGTATATAATTTTCATTTGGTCCTCCATCCCTCTCATTTCACTGTATTTACACAGATGCTGCAGATTTTGCTATCTGCTTTGCATTCCCCTGTAGAGTTAGATATGGGGGGAGGGGAGGCATGCAGAGCTGTTTGTTTATGTACACTGGGATGTACACTGCAGTCTCCTGAGAGACCCTGATGAAACTTCCATGGAGAAACTGCAGTCGTATTTCTTCCTACACAGTAGGACACTTTCCCATGCCGGTCGGCGACAACCTCGCAGGCTCCATTGCAGTAAACAAGCTAGCGGCATATGGGCCTGGGCGACGTCAGGATGCCAGAGGCAGCTGTGCAGTCTCTGCCTTTGTTACCCTTAGGAGTGAAGTATTGGCTAAAACTACCAGTACCTGCAGAAACGGTGCCATTATTCCGTGCCAGTGCCCCGTACTTATAGTTTCATTCAAATGAGCAACTCCCTCCCCATTTGCTTCTCCCCTGGAGGATCATACTCACCATGGTTAGAGCTAAAATTGGCACTGGGCCAGGGGTGAAAGTAAGGCAGTACCGGCTGGTACGGTGTACCAGTAAAAAGTGGCTCCGTGTACCAGCCCCTACCGTCTTACTTTAAAGCGTTGCCATGGTAGCACTTTAACATCACTGCTCTTTTTGAGCCCCCCACCCCCGTCGGCAGCCCTGCCAGTAGGGACCTGGCAGAGCGCCGGGGGGGGCACAAAAGGGACTGTCACTTGAAAGGACCTGGGGGTGTGTGCAAAAGGAGCAGCTACCCCGGGGCTGGAGCTGTAGGCAGTGCGGGCGGACTGGCAGAAGGACGCTGATCCTCCAGCCCCGCCCCTTCTTCCCAAGGCCACACCCCTTTCGGGAGGAGGGGTAGAAGCTGCCCCCCTGTACCGGTAAGAGGGAAATTTTACTTTCACCCCTGCACTGAGCACAAGCAGTCCAAAGCAGAAGTGTCAATAAGCATGTCTTGTTTAACACTGTAGGGTTGCAAGGGAAGGGGAGAGTTCTGAACCTTAAGTTTTGCTTTCTATTTCTACTATACTGACAATGGTACCTCTGTGTGTTTTATCTGTAGCTGTGGCCATTGCAGCCTGGAGGGGTACCCCCGCCATGCCACTAGAACAACTGACTCAGAAAAGGAGGAGAAAAGAGAAGATGCAGGATGCCATGTTCTGCAAGATCCTGCAAACCAGTGTTGCATCAGGCCTTGAACAGGGGGTCCTGGAGAGTGAGTACTGTAGACTTTATGGTGAAGGAAAGAACAGATAGGAAGAAGGGCAGGAAAAGGAGAGGGACATGTACCAGACATAATGGGGCTTCTGAGTCATCAAACTCAGATGCTGAAGATTCAACAATCCAGTGCTCGACTCCAATTGCAGTCTGTGGAAAACTGCAGCGTAGCATTTCCCTATTTCGCCTCACCCGCCATTCCACATAGCCGCAGGCACTGTTCTCTCTAATTTTGTATGTTCATGTGCGGAATGAGTTTTGTTATGTGCACCAATATGGAGGTGATGTGTGGCAGGGGCTGAGGGGTTCAGAGTATGGGAGGGGACTCAGGGCCGGGGCAGATGGTTGAGATGCAGGGGGTTGAGGGCTCTGCCTGGTATAGCTGGCTCTGGGGTGGACTGGGGATGAGGGGTGTGGGAGGGGGCTCAGGGATACAGCAGAGGGTTCTGGTGCGGGGGGGTGGGTGAGGGCTCTGTCTGGGGCAGATGGCTGGGATGAAGGGGGTTGAGGCTCTGGCTGGGGGTGTGGGCTCTGAGGTGGGGTTGGGGGTGCAGGCTGTCCCAGGGCTGCGGCGTGGAGAGAGGACTCATCCCAACCCTCTCTTGCTGCAGCAGCCTGGGTCTGAGGGAGAGCACCTCTCCCTACCGCAACAGCTCTGGTAGGCTGTAGTCGTGGCGCCATTCCCTGGCCATGGCAGCTCTGGCAGTGCCAGGGCTGGGAGGGAGGGAGAGGCGCCTCTCCCTGGCCACAGCAGCTCCGGTGGGTTCGGGGGAGAGGGAAAGTTGCCTCTCCACAGATACGGAAGCCTTGGAGGGGCCAAGGGAGAGGGCGGGATGCCTTTCCCCAGATGCAGTAGCTCTGGTGGGGCCGAGGGAGAGGTGCCTCCCGCCAGCCGCAGCAGCTCCAGCGGGACCGGGGGAGTGGTGCCTCTCTCTGGCTGCAGTAGATCCGGTGGGGCCAGGTGAAAGGGAGAAGCACCTCTCCCTGGCCATGGCAGTTCCGGTGGGGGAGGGGCCAAAGCGCCTCTCCCTGCTGTGCACCTGTGTGACCCTTAATAGCCTGCTGCGCAGCTTAGCGGGAACTTGGGCCTCGGGACCCACGTGCCTACCTTTCCACACTGGGGGAAAGCAGAGACAACCACAGCTTCACATTACATCAACCATTGCTCTCAGAGCTACAATGGACATCAGTGTTCCTTCCTCATTTACTTGTTGAAGTTCCTGTATTGTACTACTAAGCTCTTCAGATTTTTTTAAGCTGCTCTTGTAAATGAATAGATCTCTTTTGTTCTAAAAAGTTGTTCACCTTTGTTAAATTACAACACATGGGGTATAATGCCTGCTGGCAGTGAAAGCAGTGGTCTTGTATGCTCACAATCCATAAAATTTTCAGGAAGCACCCCAACAGTAATAGAAGCACTGCTAGCAATACTGTATAGATATGCAGAAAGCACCACAAGATTCCTAACAGATCCTCAAATTGCAGCACCAGGCTGAGCATCATGAACTATAGCACATTATTGTGGCTTGTTGTTACAGTGCTTTTTCAAAGCATCCCTAACCCATATAACTCCTCATTGCACTAATCTGATAGCTCTTGTGTCTCGCTGTTCAAACTCAGCACAGAGCCATCCCACCGCCAACCCTTCAGCAAGTTTTCTCCTTGGGACATTTTTTGCACTGAGATCCCATCTGGTGAGTAAACAATGCCGGCAACCTTTCAGTCAATCAAAAAGCACATTCAACTGTCATTCTGTGGCTGCTGAGCCTGTAGTTGAATCTTTCCTTGCTGCTGTCAAGGTGGCTGGCATATGACTTCATGAGCCAGGGGAGTAAGGAGTAAGCTGGATCCCCAAGGATCATTACCGGTATTTGATGATCCATTGGCTGGGAAAGAAGTTCCATTCTTGTAGCTTTTTGAAGAGCCCAGTGTTCTTAAAAATGAGAGCGTCATGCATTTTCCCTGACCAGACCACACTGATATCAGTGATGGTGGTCCACTAGCCCTTGTACAATCATGAAAAAGTAGCCTTTTCTGTTGATATACTCTGGGTCCAAAATAGGGATGGGCATACTCTCTACTGCTCCACCGCAGTTTGAGAACCCCATAGCTGCAAAGCCATCCACTATGTCCTGCACATTGCAGAGAGTCATAGTCCTGCATAGCAGGAGATGATTAAGAGCCATGCACACTTGCACGACAGCAGACCCCACGGTGGATTTTCCCACTCCAGAATGACTTCCAAATGAGAGGTAGCAATCCAGCATTGCAAGTTTCCAGTGTGATTGCCACTTGCTTCTCCGCTGTCAGTGCAGCTCTCAGTTTGGTGTACCTATCTTGGATGGCTGGGGCAAGCATGGCAGAGAGATCCAAGAATGTGGCCTTGCACATCTAAAAGTTCTGTGGCCACTCCTCAAAATTCCAAACCTGCCTTACAATAGAATTTCACCAGGCAGTGCTTGTATCTCAGCCAGAAGCAGCACTACTCCACCCTGCTCCATAAACAATGTTACAATGCTCATGACAATAGTGCAGAGCTGTGTAGGCTCTATGTTCCTATCACAGATCCCAGACACCAACAAGTCCTGTGTGGGTTCATGGGAAATTGTAAAGAAGTATAAAAATTATAGATAAAGTTGATAATATGGGATGGAGAAAATTGCATTGTGATAAGTTGACCTCTTGCTCCCCGTCACTCCTGTGTGAGCTGTTTCTGCCCAACAATGCAATGCCAAAACTACCCAACAGAGAGTGCATTGAATGGTGGCAAGTTGCACAGTTGGATACCCACCCTTGGTGCACCAACACAAGCATGCATAATGAGTATGTGTAGTGCCAACACAAGGAACCAACTGTGCACATACACAAGTGATATACTAACTGCAGCAGCTGTGTGCCAATGTATCTTGAAGTGTAGACACGGCCTGACTTTAAAGTCAGCAGAGACAAGGTGGATGAGGCAATATATTTTATTGGACTAACTTCTGTTGGTGAAAGAGACAAGCTTTTGAACTTATAGAGAGCTCTTTTTCAGGTCTGGAAAATGACTCAGTGTCACAGCTACGTGCACTGGTGGAACAGATGACACGTTATAACTGGATCATTCAAGGTAAAGTGGGCAGTTAAGTCATAGAACAAAGGAGGGTTAGTGGGTTACAGAGTGTTGCAATGAGCCATAAATTCAGTGTCTTTATTAAGTCCATGATTTTTGGTGTCTAGTAGAGTCGTGAATTTAAGTTCCCAAGCTTGTTTTTTGAAGATGTTGTATATGTTTCCTTTAAGGACAGGAACTGAGAGGTCAGGTGTGATTATTTTGTGAAAAACGTTACTCACAGGTGATATGATGGTTTTGTCTTTTATTATTTTTCTGTGTGAGTTCATTTGAGAGCATAGTGATTGTCTTGTTTCACCTGTATAGTTGCTATTGGGGTATTTAGTGCACTAGATGAGGTACAACACATGCTATGATAAGCATGCACATTGAAAGGTGTGTTGTGGGTTGTATTGATCTTTGCAATAATGGAGATATGTCTGTAGGTTTTGTATCCCTTGTTATGGCAGGGTCTGCTGCCGCTTTGAGTTATTGGGTACTGGTCTGTGGAAAGCTTGCTTCTGATGGTGAGCTTGGCAAGGTTGGGGGGTTGTCTGAAGGCCAGAAGAGAAGGTTCAGGATGTGGTCATCATTGAGTATGGGTTGCAATTGTTTAATGATATGCCATATGGATTCCGTGTGGAGTGACACATGACAGCTAGGAGTGTAAGGTCAGAGAGCTGTTTTCCCATATTGAAGTAGGTTCTCTTGGGGACATTGGGTAGCCAGTTCCATGATGCAATCTACTTCTCTTTTGGAATGTCCTTGTTTGGTGAATAGGTTTTAAGTATGTTACGGTGGGTATCCTGGACTTTCTCTTCAGAGCATTTTCTTGGTATCTGAGAACCTGGCTGTAGATAACAGACTTCTTGGTGTGTCTGGGTAGTTACTAAATCTGTGAAGATAAGCACGGTGATCCATGGATTTCTTGGTTTTGATGTTAGTAGGATTCCATTGTTGAAGATGATCATGATGTCCCAGAAGTTGATGCCAGTGTGGGAGTGTTCTAGGGAGAGTTTGAGGGATGGGCTGTGGTTGTTGAAGTTCTGGTGGAAATCAGAGGATCTGTCCAGATTCTGTCCCGAGGATGAAAATATTATTGATGTAGCACAAATATATCATTGATTTCATGGTACATTTGTCCAGAAATTCTTCTTCAAGAAGAGGCTGGAATATTGGGGAGCTATCCTACTGTACCCAGTTGTTCCCACAGATTGGACAAAGTGTATGTTGTTGAACATAAAATTGTCATGGGTGAGGATGAAATAGATGAATTTGGTGATGTGTTTGGGATGGATAGCTGAATACTGTCCATTGTCTTTTAGCTATTTAAGGCAGGCAGTTATTCTGTCACTGTAAGGGATGGTGCATAGGGAGGTGACATTCATGGTGCAAGGATCACGTTTTCAGGGAGGTTGTTAATGTTGTAATGGAGTTTCTGGAGGTAATCAGTTTTGCCCTGGAAGAAACTGGTGCTTTGTATGGTGACTAGTTTGACGATGGTTTCTACAAGTCCTGACAGTCTTCAGTAAGAGTGCTGTGGCCAGATAGGTTTAGTCTGCCTGGTTTCTCCTGTTTGCGTATCTTGGGAGTATGTAGAATGTCCATGAGATGGCTCTTGCGGGATGAGCCATAGAGTATCTATCTCTTGAAGTTGTTGGGGGCAAAGCAGAGGAGGCAAGTTCTTTTAAAGTGTTTCGCTCTACCTACCTGCAGAGCCTTACTCTTGCTTGGGTTCAGCATTAGCCAGCTATCTTTAATCTGGATGCAGCTCTCCGAGGACTTTTACGTATCCTGTAAGAGACACAGAGCTGAGCATCATCTACACACTGTTTTCATTTCATTCTCTGCTTACTTTACCAATCAACTCCCCGGCTTAGCAGCTACCCGCCTTTGAGGTGCAGCACTGACCCAACCTGGAAGAATGCTGCGGGAAGCAGTTCTGGGAGAAGAAGAAGAATTGCAGGCCGGTGGGTTTGGCATTTACATTCCCTCCTGTTGCTCCTTGGAGGCAGGAGGAGCGCTTTGTGATCAGAAGTGCTGAATACTGCAGACAGAGCCAGAAGGATGAATTCAGACAGGCCCCTGGCAGGTCCCCACCAGCGCAGGAAGGGCTGACCCCTCACACCGCAGTCATGGGCACAGTGACAGCCATGGGGTCACGCTGATGACAGACCACTTTTGCAAACGGAGGTATCGCAACACTAAGGGACCGGTCCAGGATCCCAGGGAATCGGGGCAGCCGCAGCGCAGGAGATTGAACCCCGGAGTCCTGGGGGTCCCAGCTAGTCGTTTGGGGACTGGGAGGATCAGCAGCCTGCAGCCCTTAGCACGAGAAGGGCTGGCACCAGGGCACCGCGTTAGGGCTACCGCCGCTGGCGCTCATAAGACACAAGCAACGAGGCACAGCACCACGTGACCTCCCGGGCCCGCTTCCCCCTTGTTGCGCCAGGAGGGAGGCGTGTCACGTGATGTGGGCGGGGAAGGGGAGGAGCAGAGTGAGCTACGTGTCCCATGAGGGGAGGGGCTGAACCGTGAAGGGGGGGATAGTCACGTGATTCGGGCGGCCCCTAACGATCCGAGGAAGCGCTACGCGGCCGCCATTTTCCTGCGGCGCCCAGTGTGCTTGTGTCCCCCGACCCCGGCCGAGCGGAAGGAGCGCAGGGCGGGGGGGCAGGAGGAGGGGTCGCTGCCCGGGTGACAGGGCCGTCCCCGGGGGCGGAGCGCATCTGCCCGCGGCGGGGCAGAGCGACGTGTCCGAACGGGTCCGTCCCCCTGTCCCGTCCCGTCCCAGCCCGGCTCCGCAGCACCATGTCCGGCCAGAGCCTCACCGACCGCATCACGGCGGCGCAGCACAGCGTGACCGGCTCGGCCGTCTCCAAGACGGTCTGCAAGGCCACGACCCACGAGGTCATGGGGCCCAAGAAGAAGCACCTGGACTGTGAGTACCGGGGTGTGTGTGGCAGAGGTTCCCCCGGGGCGCTGT